>CM023482.1:83576293-84052618 GCA_013339685.2 Hyalomma asiaticum
ATTTTTATTCAGGAAGGCGCGCAATAAGTAGAGGAATGCTCTACCAGTAGCGCACCCAGGATCTCTACCGGGGGGAGGGGGTTCAATTTTTCACGAAGGGCCGGGCATGCCATTACACAGTTGTTGCGTGTGTAAAAAAAAGTAAATAAAATGCCAAATAATAGTAACATCAATGATGATGATGATTTTTATTATTTTTTCGGCATTTTGCAGAGACGTTAGCGCCACATTCTTCTAGGAGATAGGAGCAGTTACGGAGTGGGATGGGATTAGGTCGGCCTCAAGGGGGGGGGGGGGGGGTTACAACACCCGAAACCCGCCCCGTCGGTGCGCCACTGTGTTATCACATCGCCCTCGGAGCGGCGGAGATAGGCCGGGCTCGTTCGATCTCTGCTTCAGCCGTTTTCTTCGCCCCCACTCGCATGCTTTTATTCTAGCGACCGTACTTTGGGCTTCCGGAGAAAAGAATCGGAAAAAGGGGCATCGCACACCCAGCCCATTTTGCGTATGATGCGCTAGCCTGCGCAGCGAGGGGCGCGGCCGCGCGGCTGTAGGTCCGTGCGTGCACGCCGGCGAGCTGGGAATGGGGAGCGCAAAATATGCGAGGTTTATTTTTGTTGTTTTTTTTTTTTTTGCAAAGCTGGGTAAATATTAGGGATGCGCAAATTATGGGGGTAAATACGGTAAGCAATTTTTTTTTTCACGCAAATAAAACATTCTGTTGCGGCGTGTGTGCGGAATTAGTTGTCATTCTTGAATGCGCCTATTGTAGGTGATGGTCTCCTACAGGTAAGCTCTCGGGGGCTGTATTTTTTTATATCGAATTTTTCATATATCGAACTAATTCGCGATCCCCTTCGAGTTCGATATATCCGTGTTCGACTGTAACACTTTTCAGTGTAGGCACCGAATTTTTCGCTCTATTTAGTGTCAGCCTTTCTCTTGAATTCTCAATTTACAGACATCTTTGGAAGCGCTCGTCTAAACCTGATGTGTGCTGTCGTTAATTCTGTTTCTAACCTTTCTGAGTCACCCTGCTTCACATAATCTTACCCCTAGATTCACGCTGTATCAGACTTGTGCTGTGTCGTACAGTATGACTTGAAGACGGAATCGAGGGGCGCAGTCACCAATTACAGTTTCATAAGTGTCTTGAGGAACAACGTGGCGGTAATCTATCATTATTCGCGCCTCAAGTTTTCTTAAGATTGCACGAATACAGTAAATGGATGCTCACCTGTTTTCGTCATCGAGTCCTCTTTGAATAAAATATTGGCAGTATCAAATATTCAAGCCCCAAATTCGCACAAACCGGATACTCAAATATCAGTATCTCGAAAGACTCATAACCGATTAACCAGTTCTCCAGACCGGTTTTATTTCCATCCGGGTAAACCGAATAGCCGGTTTTTAACGGATATTTCCAAGCATTTTGGTACCAGAGTATGCAGAAGAGTTCTCTTCTAGTACACTCTAGTTGGTACTAACCCATCGTTGCGGGAAACTTCGTGTGTGCTGTGGAAAGTTTCTCGCTACCTGCAGTGATTAACAAGCCCTGGCGTCCGGTTTGAAAGACAATGTGGCGTCCTGGGCAGCAAATATATAATGAAAGTCATCGCAGCCGTCCCTTTTACCCCAGCCTCCAACGTCCTTAATGCACTCTGCTTCATTAAAGTGAAGGCTTTTGGGCCAGAAAATTGTTCCTTGAGAACGCTATATTGTCGCACTTACATCAGTTTTACCGATTGAGAATGCCCAGCAGACGCTGTCGAAAATTGATGTCGTCACTTGCGGATTGGTGCGGGGACTTCAAAGCGGCATTGCCACCTATAAGTTTCCTACTGCACGTTTTCTGGCGTGCCATCATTTTTCTCGCATCTAAGGGTGCGTTTCTGGTATTATCATGGAAAAGTGAAATTTATTGGTAAGAGCGACATCGCTTTCTCTTTCTTTTCTTTCCTTTTTTTCTATTTGAAGCTACTGTACCCTTCATGACGAACAACACGACGGCTTGCCGCCGGAGATCCGTGCGGTATTTATTTATTTATTTATTTATTTATTTATTTATTTATTTATTTATTTACTTACTTACTTACTTACTTGTCACACTTTCTTCCTTTCACAGGCTGTGCACCTACTTCAACGGATATAACGCCAAAAACATGGCCAATCTGTTCCAGAGCTTGGCGGGTAACTTTGAAGGCATCGTCCAGTACAACAAGGATGCCAGGGAGTTCGAGGCAAGCGCACTCTCAATTGTGTCTGCATACTAAGCAAACAGCATCAGCTCGAGCCGACTTCGATTCTGCTGTAGAACCCATGTAGAACGCACATGTGCCTTTATAAGACTGCCGCCGGATCGACCGGTATGAAGTAAATTTGCTGCACGTAAGAGTTAACGTTCAACCTTCGACTGCATAACGACGATTTGTGGACTACGTACAAGAAATATATTTTTGAAGTTAATTGGCAAGTTCTTAAGGCCCAAGATCGAAGTTTAGGAATCCGTAACTCCGAAGAGCAAATGAAGGGAAACACGTACCACACTCGAAAAATGTCATCAGCTAAAATACTTGTGTCTTATAATCACGTCTAATATAAACTGGGAACCTCAAATCTCCTCTATCTGTCAGACCGCCGAACGCAAATGATCTTTCTTGCGAAGGAAGCTACGTAACACTCCACCACATGTGAAATTAAATGTCTATAACACACATGTTAGACCATCATTACAGTATGCCGATTTAACCTGGAGCCCTTACCAAGAATACTTAGCTGACACATTTGAACGCATACAAAAACTAGCCGCAAGATTCATATACACTGTTTATTCTAGACAATCCAGCGTCTCTGAGCTGTCAGTGAAAGCAAACCTCGAACTACGTTCACAACGAATAATATAGTGTCTCATTTATCTTCTGTATCATGATCACTGCAAAATTCCAAAGTCACGTTATTTACGTCATCCTTTCCTACACTCATCAAGACCGTAATAAAACAACCTTCAAGCAGCGTTAACACACACAAATATTCACTCTTTTCCTCAGCAATCTCTCAATGGAACAAATTACCTGATAGTGTTATGCATTCTGCTACCGTAGAATATTTTGTTACTAAAGTGCAAGCCAGTCATTTCTGTTCACAATTTTCACTTTTTTTTTCTCTTTTCTTGAAATTTTTATTTCTGTAACCACTCCTTCAAGGGACGATTGAGCCTGCAGTATGCTCAAATAAAAAAAATATCGCAGTCTTGTAAACTGTCTCCGTTAGACCCATCTGAAGCGGCGCAGTTTGATTTGTGAAATTACAGTTAGCTCACATCAATTGTTAGAACGTTTGCAATGGCTTTGAAAAACGTCCACGCACAAGTAAGTTGCGCTGCAGATCTACCGCACGGCGGGTTCGGCGAAGGTTGTTTTAACATGCGATCCTACATATATATGGTTCCCCAGGCCCTTCTGAGGAGCACGCGTTACATAGTTGTACATAGCTGCACAATTTTGAACACGAAAGTGTTTTATGTCGCGGTTCACCACAAAATCTGTGACGTACTTCCGTAACGGAAGTAAATGCCTGAAAGATAAACACGCATTTGAGATCGACAAAGTACCACCCCTGGTATTCGAACCCACAACCAGCCAGGCTGCGGCACTATAGGAGCTGGAAGCGCTACCGACCACGTCACCGACAGACTTGCAATATGGGGGAAAAGGCGGCCTTATATATTTACTATACCACTTTACAATTTGCATCTAATTGATGTTCGGTTAAAGCAAACGTATTTAGCAAGAAAAAATGCTCGTAAATTAACATCGCCTCCCTTTCACTGCAGTTTTGGTTCTCAGCGGTAGCACCGCCACCTAGGAACGATGGAGCGATGTCGCAAATTGTCGCGGAATATGCGCACCGGCAGTTAGCGTTTCAGTAGTTTCGACGCCTCTATCAGCGCGCAGGCATCGGCGTTCTGCGGGCGCGTTGCTTCAGCCATGGCCGCTGCATAATCTTGTGTGACGTATATAATAGCCAGTTGCGTTGTGAGGCGGTTTACTCCAGGAACACAAAGCAGGCCGTCGACAAACAAATGGTGCGCCTTTCGCACAGCGAAGTGTGCGTTCACAACACGATCCGCCGATAAACAGTTCAATCACGCTTGCAAGGTTTCACCTTTTGCGGACGCTCCTGGTTTATGGCAGGTTTGCGTAGCGCGCTGCCGCGTTCAATGCATTGTCTCCCAAGAAATGTATCGTTCGAGAGCTTTCCCTTGCGGGTAACTGCATGTCTAAGATCCCTGTGTAGAGTCGAGATGGCGCTGACATGTTCATGCAAAGAGGAGTCCAGAGTACCCAACCCATCTCCCGCGCCTCAGTTCGCTCATGTGCGAAGACGTTTCACTTTCGTGTTATACCGATTCCTACATGACAGAGGGGTCAACCGCATTTTTCATGAAACCTTGTATCGACGGCGTAAATAGAAAATCTGCCTTCCTACGCTCACCACATACCAACTTTTTTCATTTAACTCCAATAAATCTAATAAGATTTTGTGCTTACAAACATTTCTGCAACGTTAGTGACGGCACCTCCTAGCGTCGGAAAGACGACCGGAAGCATTTATTTGGATGAACGGATAACTTTGCTATTCTCAAATCCAAACCACATATATTGTCCCTCCGCAAAGAGGCCAATTTAATTGAATGAACCTCGAATATAGAATGTCAGCTCCATAGACACTTCGTCCTCAATTGACACTTTGCAAAAATATGTATAAGTTAGCTTTCCTGCAAGGATGTTTTCCAACCAGAAAGTCTCGTCCACGGGTTGCTCTCCTGTTAAGCGCGTTCACCCCTGCACGTTCATCCCTGTCAGCACCTGTCCCTGTCTGTCCTTTCTTTCACTTCTGCCAGCCACTATTTTGTATGTCGCAGAACTCAACGAGACAGCACAATCCCCGGAAAAAAAAAAATCAAAAACTTTTGTGGTGTTCGTGCACCTTTGCTGGAATGCGTCCGTGTGGATTAACGGGTTTAGAGCAAGATAACAATCTGTGGACGCGAGTTTTTGGTTGGAAAAACATCCTTGCAAGAAAGCCAACTTACCGATTTTTGGAAAGTGTGAATTCGAGCATGTGCGCATGTCCAAATGTGATGTAACGTGTCTCGCTTGCGTTCAGGGCGGTGACAACGCCGTGACAATAGACACCCTATGCGACACCATGACGGACCCGAGTGCTGGCGACACCCCTCTGGAGCGGTTCGCGACAGTTAACGAGATCCTGCTGAACGCCACCAAGCAGGAGTGCCTCGACTACGACTACGACGCCTTCATCGACTCGCTGCGGGAGATACAGTTCAACAGCACCGAGGGAGCCGGAGGTGGGACTGCGTCAGGCTTAGCAGTAACGAAAATGCAGTAATGAAACTACCTTTCGCTGTAATTAGTAAAGCGACGAAACATTTTGGAGAGGGCTGACAATTTAGTAGTGCAGTGTAGGTGCCGCGCGAAGCGTCCGAACTCGTAGCCTCGAATGACGTTGCCGGAAGGCGACGGCCCTCGGTTCACTCATGTGCATCATTCATGCGCATGAGTTGTTACCTGAATGATACTTTTGTCGAGGTAATTGCAAAGTAATTTCATTTTTTGTTACTTTTCAAAAAAAAAAAGAAGGAATGCCAGCTTACTTCCGGAGGTGTAATCTGTACAATATTTATAATTTCCAGAAAAGTCTCGTGTTTATTTACACTAGCTGTGTCGGCGCACGCAATGCTTTTAAAATAAGCAGGAATCTGCAGCCTTCGTGTGGCGAAGCAGCAGCAGGCGACAAAAAAAAAAAAAAGAAAAATGTTCGACAACAAGGCCACTGCATTTGGAAGCTTACAATGGTGTTCGCGCCTTGCTTACGCAGGCCGCCAGTGGACCTACCAGACTTGCGTCGAGTTCGGCTACTACCAGTCATCGGACCTCAAAGACCAGCCATTCGGATCCCTTTTCCCAGTAGAGTAAGCCCGCGCTGCTTATCGCGCGAGGAAAAAAAAAAAGCGCAGCTTGCACAGCTCGCCTCATAATCACCGCCTTCTTCTTCATCTTATTCTTACGCTACTTGCTCATTTTCATCAGCTTCTTCATATTCTTCTTCCGGTCACGTGTCGTTGTGACGTCATGTTCCGTGATGTAGCATGATGTCGCGGCCATGCAGTTATGCAGTTAGATGTAGCGTCGCTTGGTTGCTAGGCAAGGTCATTTCAAGGTCATATTTCGTGACACAACAGAAAACGAAAAGCTTAAATAGCTTCGCTGTTAAAGACTACTGGTGTGGACTGCTACCAGGTCGTGCCGCTGTGGAGACGTGCAGAGCTGCATATAGCGCGTTTTATTGGGCAGAATAGCTTTATGTAACTATGTAACGATGTTGTAACCATGTAACGATGTTATATTATTACGCGCCAGCCGTTGAGGTACAGTCTTTTGCAGTTTGACCTTTGCCCCACTTCAGCGCTGGCACGTTCCAGCCGAGCAAAAACATACGTAGATGTGTATTGATAACAATCAAGTACAAGCACTTTGGGAACGAAACTTGTAGACGTTTTATGGTTGCTCGTGATGTGCCGATAACCATCCAACATTGTCAAGTATGATACGCCGAAGCATGATACGCCTCGAACGCGTTCGGTAAGTAGGCTTTCCCACACATGGTATGCGCTTGTGGAGAAACTAGATTTAAAGGCGGCTTAGAATGACGTCCACAACATTCGCGCCACAGAATGCCAATTTAGCATTCCTGTAGGTATCCGTAGATACCCGAAGACGTGCTCTCGCATACAAAAAGCAACAGAATATGTGTACGGGCCTAGATGACGTAATCTCGACGCTGTCATTAGCTGCTTGCATGCTGCGTGAGAAAGCTGAGAATAAATTTTCCTTCCAGTGTAGGCGCAAACAGTCGTGTGCGATTCCGTCGGTAGGCGTGTTCAAGTTTCTAAAAATATTTTACGATGACTAGACACGAGCTACCTTCTCTGACGTCAGTGGTAAAGTCAACTTAAGGCTAACCTAACCCAGTTCTACTTATACGTCTTCAGTTCAGCAGCGCGCACTCTCTATCTCCAAAAAAGGTTCTTCGTGAAGCAGTGCAAGGACATCTTCGGAGCCCGCTTCGACGACGCCCTCCTGGCCAATGCAGTTCGTCGTACCAACACCTTCTACGGTGGCTTCCGCCCCGCCGTGCACAACGTAACCTTCCCCAACGGATCCATTGACCCATGGCACGCACTCGGCATCACCAAGGACCTCGCAAGTGACGTGACCGCCATCTTCATCAATGGTCTGTGCTTCCATATAAAATTGTATAGATACAGGATGTCCCAGTTAACTCGGACCAAGACCTTCGTCGTAGGGCAGGACGGTGAATTCGATTTCAGCGCATCCAAGAAAATTTTTCTTCGTGTTCTTTGTTGTTCTTGCATGTTGTTTTACTACGCCACTTCCGTTTAGGAAATGACGTGGTGGGGTCCTGGTGGACGTCGGCATAAAACACTTTCGTGTTAAAAACAAAGAAGCACGCGGAACACGTGAAATATGATATAGGCGCGCAAGCTCGCGCGCCGGAACTCACACGCTCCCAAGCGAGCTTTGTTGGACGCACGGTTGCGTTCGTTGATTTCCACATCGTGGAAGCTTTCCGACGACCGCGGCATGGATACTCGCCGATGACCCGTCGATAAGCGCAGTTTGTCCTGGAGCGGGAGGGGACGGAGGCAATACTGCTGTGTCAGCACATGACGAGGCTTACCGCACCGCCAGTGAGGCTACAGACCCTATCGCACCAACCTACATAACGAAGCCCTGTACGACGTGGCGATAAACGAACGCAGCCGTAGGTCCATCAAAGTTCGCTTGGAAGCGCGCGAGCGCGCGTCTATTTCATACTTCGCGTTTTAGCGCGCGCTCTTATTTTCTCTCGGAAAAAAAAAAAAAGACCAGAAGCATAAATAATGTTGTTACCAAAATAAAGTTGTTACCAACCAAACCAACCAGAAGCACGTCAGCGCGAAACAAATGCTTGATTCCGAAGTTATTTGAGGCGCTCTACAACTTTGTCATTGGAACGTTAGCGATATGAGCAGTAATTAAACGCTTTACCAATTAGAACCAGCGTCGCTTTACTAGCATGCTCTTCCTTTACCTCTTAGGGATGAAAAAAGAAATACTGTTTATAAATACACACAACATTCGCTAATGTGGAGTTCGTGAGGTTTGAGTAGGGCTCTTGGTTCTTTTGTTTGTTTGTATGTTTTTCTAACAGATCCTTGGTCCGAGTTAACTAGCTGGAACGCCTTGTATATCTGAGCCTATGCACTATGTCACTTCCGACAAGTTAGCCGCAGCCAAGCCTCTCGCATTTTCAATAGCAATGTGCGCGACCTTCGGCTGCGCGTTTCGCGTGAAAAATTATCACCACTGCGCACGATGCCTGTGTCGACCTCGACGGCAAAATTATAAAAACCAACGCCCAGCAAGCGCATTCAGCGAAAGGACTGGGCTCGGCTTCGCACGTTCTTGAAGGGGCGTACACTAAAATAAAATAAAACAAAACAATTTCCTTCGCATTAGTAGATTATCTTTTCCCAATACCAAAAACACCAATCTTACGAGGAGAAGACCGTCGGTGAGCTAGAAAGTTCGCAAGAGGAAAATGCGGGTGGCGACGCCACTTTGAAGTTCCCGCACTAATACGCGTGACATGACAGATCTTTGGCGGCGTCTGCTAAGGCGTAATTGTCGGTGAGAAAGACATACATTACGTTTTAAGGAAGCCAGAAACTTGACAAAGCGAGTTTCAGAACATTTCATGGAGCGAATATGGCGAGAATACGAAAAAAAAAAAAAGTGGTCTTCTGACGTCACGTGGCCGAAATTCCGGCGCTAATTTCAAAACTAAAACTTCGCCATTCATTTCCTCTTTTAATATTTAAAGTAAAATTGCGACATTAGCGACAACTGAGCTCTCGAAATATAAGCTATCATTCTAAACCAATTCACATTTTCACTTTAGTGTGGCTTTATACTAGCATGCTCTTCCTCTACCTCTGAAGCCAGTCGGCGCATGACCGTTTGGTCATCTCGTGAATTAGTATTCAGTGCAGGGCCTTCCTTTCCATATAGGGACTATTATCATCGTCTCTTTAAATGGCTACGACGCGCCTACAGCAACGCTTATTACAGAGCCGCTTTCAGCTTCGCGTATAATGCGGGGTGTGCGTTAAAACTTGCTCTCTATTCCTGCTTTCAGGGACTGCCCACTGTGCGGACATGTACCCGCCCTCAGAGCATGACGTGCCCGAACTGACAAGAGCGAGGGAACAGATCGAATACCTGGTCGGCAAATGGGTGGGAGCTACGCAGTAGCTGCAGCCCACCGTATTCCACCGCAGGAAATGGGCGGTGCCGTGTTCGAGACAGTAGGCGCAGCGGAAATACAGGATGCACAACTTTATTCTCAAATATCCAACCCCAAGAGAGATCGTCCTATCTCATGGAAACTACGTGTACTATGTACAAATATAATGAAACCACGCTGTACAGATCATCACAATTTAGACTGCTGCCTGCAAATAGATAAGACATTTGTACAGCAGTAACACAGAGACACACTTGGCAGCTTGGTAACCACGGGCTAATACATATTACAAGCTTCCTCTCTTTAATTGGGCTAAACATGTGCAGCAGTAACACAGGAACACACTTGACAGCTTGGTAACTATGGGCTCATACATATTACAAATTTCATCATTAGTTGGGCTAAACATCTTTTTGATAAAGGCGCTGTGAGTGAACAGCGACCATGGTGTTCTTGAGAAAGTGTTGAAAGGAGAGGTGGGCAAAGATCTCCCGTTAATAATGTAAGTTTCAGAAGACTAATTTGACAAAAACTTATAAAATTAATTTGTTGTTACAGCTTTTAAGGTAGCCATGCATCGGAGCACTTCCATTTCGAGCACGACACCAAATTCAAAATGTTACGGTCAAAATTCAGAGTTCAATCCAGGCAAGCAAAAACCGAGCATGGCAGGAGTGCCATACCGGGTACATAAAAGGTTCCTACCACATTATGAGGTCAGACAGAAACTACCCACAACAAAAACTATGGTGATGTTTAAAGGCTTTAATGTATCTAAGCTGCTCAGCATACACACATTCTTGCATTCCTTCGCACTCTCCTTGGTGGGAGGGAGACAACAAAAGAATGCAAGGCCCCTGGAGACTGGAGACCTCAACGCTGAATCAAGTACCTAATTGTCGCAGCAGAAAATGGCATGGAACACTTTCCCTGGGCAGCACAGACACGGACGACACACACACACATATATATATACGTTGAGAAACGACGGACGAACGTGCGAAAATGTTTATTTCTTCCAACGTTTCGGCAGGAGGGCCTGCCTTCGTCAGGGAATACAGGGCACAGGCCTGTGCCCTGTATTCCCTGACGAAGGCAGGCCCTCCTGCCGAAACGTTGGAAGAAATAAACATTTTCGCACATTCGTCCGTCGTTTCTCAACGCATACAAAGTACTGGATCCGCAGAAACACTTCTTGATATATATATATATATATATATATATATATATATATATATATATATATATATATATATATATATAGCCACAACATGCATTTCTTCAGAGGGAGACGAACTTCAAATGTGCCCATGAACAACTATCCCAGAATTCTAAAGGTAAGTTTTTGTTTCTCAAAACCACTTTCCTGAAACTTGCATTATGCCGCTTCACCTGGCAACTCCTCTGCAAGGACCACCATGTTTGCAGCTTAAAATAAAAAAAAATCTGCATCTAATAAAGAAAAAAATATATATAGTACAGTCTTTAGCTTGAGACATATCACAGCATGCGATATTTAAAAAAAAAACAATAAAGCTAGAGAACCTGGCAGCAATATCAGCCTATTTCGCACATTCATACTTGACTGAGTTTATTAAGTATCTTGGCTTGCAGTGCATTTTTAACTAGTGCAAAAGTTTTAAAAATTAAAATAAATTACTTCATTCATGAGAACTTGCAAGGTGGACACACTATTTTAATGCAGGCACCTGCATATCTTACTAATGAAAAGGCAGAACAACTTGTTCTGAAGTGTGGCAACTACCCCAAAATACATGCTAAGTGTAGCAAGTGATCACCTGATTAACAGCCGATTGCTGATTGTGTGGCATTTACAAAACACTGGCTATACATACAAGCACAAGTAACTTAATCGCACACATGCATTGACATACTCACATTATCCTTTGGCATTTCAATGTAGGCACATTTACATCCATACCAGGTAAGAAAACATAAATAATAAAATGTACAATGATGACTTGTTATTTTTCAAGTGAAGGCAAGTATTTCTACCATCATAAATCTATACTGTGGAGCATAGCCAGGTGCTGTCACCTTGAATTTCTACTGTTTGGTGCCAGTTGAAGACGCACAAGGGAGTCAAGTAGGTGAAAGGACAACCTAACTTTTAGCAACATAATTTGAAAACTAACACATGCTTCTGACTCCACTCAAACCCGTATCCGTATACTTTGCTCACAACGTGGCACAGGTTTCACGCAAGAGGAATTCTTGCCTGAGTGCCCGATGAACAATTTGTACAAGAACTACTCGTCCATAGCTTTACCCAAGGCTCTAAGCCATATGCCATGATCAAAGTACAAATTGCACCAAGTTGTGCAAGTACTTCTGCACTAACATCCACACTAAATTTTCAATTTTCAAAGCAAGTATAGTGAGAAAAGAAAAACAAGTAGTCGCTGCTCAAGTGGTCACATCATTGCTGTTCATTGCAGCATATCATAGAAGAAAAAATTCTATGTCAATAGGGTGTCTTTTCAGTAGATGACAGACTTTGGAAGAAAAGACGGATTTATAATACAAGATGGGTGCAGATGCAAGAACAGCCATACAGCTTGACATCTATTAGAATTCGAAAAAAAGAAAGTACTAAAAATCACACACTCCCACAAAAAAAGAAAAAAAAAATTCCAGGTATCCTCTAATACATAAATTTACTACTTGTAATAGTGATCACCACAACCTCTAACTATATAAATTACACACATGAATTACTATGAAAAAGAAGAAAGCGGGCTAAAACACATCAATTTCCCAATAGCTTCACAGACTCAGCTACACAGAATCAGCTCACTGCTGTTAGGTGAAGTACCCAAGCAATAAAAAACTCGAAAGTAAATGTTTTCACAGGAAAGCCTGTACAGATGCTCCTAAAATCTCACAGGAGAGAGACTGTGAGTGTGAAAATCATACATAATGAAAGCAGTCAGTGCAAAGGTGCTGCTCATGTGTTTTTCAATAAAATTTAATTAAGCTTATGAATCTTTATAATGTCTCAGAGCATTTAACGTACATTAGAAAATATGATATGAACATAAGCAATGTGCCTTTTTCTTACCTAGAATTTTTATAAGGTAGTAATTTTGGCATCTAGCGTATTTAAGCTTCTTTACACATCGTAATGTAGCAATGGCTTTATTAATGACAAGTAAAGATAACCGCTGGTCATTAGGGGTGACAGAATGGATTCCTCAACAAGGGAAGCATGGCAGGGGGTGGCAGTTAGGTTGGCAGATCAGATTAAGAAGCTTGCGAGGATGATGTGGTTGCAGTTAGGACAGGAACCAGGTTAATTGGAGAAATATGGGGAGGTATTTGCTCTGTAGTAGGGTTAGACAGGCTGATGATGATGACAAATGCAGCAACGTGTGATTTTGAGTAATAAATAATGTAGCTATAGAAGTGATCACCATAAAAGGACATCAGTACTATATCAAAGCCCCAGGCAAAGGAGGAGGAGTACATGACATATCACAACCGTAACCGCCTGTAGAGTATAGGCTTCCTTAGTTTTCGATATCAAAATAATCAGAGACATTGTTACTATACTTGCAGACAACTTTCTGTTGTAATGAAGGAAGGGTCATGAGGTAAAGAGCACACATGCGAGAGCACCCCTGAAATAAACTTCCCGATCTCCATCAATGTGAGCTCAACCTGGGTAGAACATAAGCATGTTATATGCAACAGTGAAATGATAAAACTCCACCTATTTTACGGCTTCCTCAGCATTTTAGCAATTACTAAACTGCCACATGTGCATGTTAAACTGATTCAGTATCCAAGCCAAAAAAATGGCACTTGCATCACCTAGTTCTCTCTTCTTCTGCTTGTGTTTGCGAGCCTTACCTTCTTATGACTCCATATCAACTAGCTCAGCTTTCCGCAAACTTAAAGGGGTCGTGAAACGTTTTCTGAGCATTTTGTACTAAGCGCGTATTCGGGGTCCTGACCCTCCAATCAACAATATGCATTGTTCCGTTGCACCGTGTGCGTTGATTTAGAGCGATAAAAAACGCGGTTTCGGTTTCACTGCGCGCGTTCCCCTCAACTCTGCAGATGACGTCATCTTAGTAGCCGTCATACCAACGAGATTGGCACGCCCTCGGAGGCAATGCGAAAACAAACCGTGCTGCCGCTTTTCTTCCGAATGATGGCACCGCACGGTTTCCAAGTATTTTCTTCCTTTGTAGCTTTCAAGTAAATCGATTCCTTTAGAGCAAACGCGAGTTCACTGTGCCTTTGAACTTAAAAGTATCTTAACTCAATGTCACCAAATAGTACCACGCCGGCCGGTAGTGTCGCATAGTCGTTTCGGGAGCGCAAGGAAGCTGAGATTTAAAACGGGCGTTGTTAAATATGCACTGAATATTTCGCCGAAATATTTCGGAATCGGCTTGTCGAATGCGTATTGAAGCAGTGAAAATTACAAACCGGCATCTCCAAATTCTTTTCACGACCCCTTTAAGGTGCTGAAGGTGCAGCAAACCTCTGCAGGTCTATCTGACACAGAAACACTTGCGTAGATGTTCTGCCCCTCTACCTCTTCCTTCAGCACTATGACAAGTTATCAGCAATAGTAGGAGCAAAATTACCAACTACCACATTTTGTAAGCGAAGTACCAGATACACTCCCACTCCTGCTAGGTTGACCAACTACACTTTGTATGTCTATAAAGCCTTCAACAGGAAACTGGTGGAACAGCGTGTGTGCTCACCTCGCTAGGCAGACAAGCAGTAGGACATGAAGACAAAAGTGCACATATGAACCTTACTATATGACACCACATCGAAAAACCTTTTGAAATCAATGGTAATAAAACGGAATAATAAGCTTATTATGGCAAGCAACGATTTACTGGTGATAAATGTTGCTGATGGACAGCCATATATTTTACACTTTATCTCTACAAACCAACAAATTTTGCGACTTGTCATTAGGAAATGTAAGCATTCTTTCAGAACAGGGCAAAGGACCGAGGCCACTCTGCTAGCACGAATAAAAATTTTTTAAAATTGAATATATATATATTTTTAATGGATTTGTACATGGACTGAAAGCTATGACACATACCCAGGTGCCCATGCTTGACCAAACAAAACAATAGTCATGGATGAATTTTGAATTCTAGTTCTTTATCTGGTTATCATTTTTTTTTTTTTTGTCCTGCTTAGCATCTTCTCAGCATAGAGAACTGAGCAGTCTTATAATGGATGACCACCAAAAGGCGATTTATATGGCTCGAAGTGCTGCCATTCATAGCCACCTAATACATAAATGCTGCCGTTCAAGCTGAATGAAGATTAGTTGTTTTCCTTTCTCTCTCAGTGTCAACTCCAAGACCATGTCTTATTGATAAATTTTAAAGATGTCACAGCACCTGCTAATTGACTAAACCTGTGATGCAATAAAAAAGATAAGAAACCTCACACAATCGTCACTTTCATACCACATGCTTCTTAATTAAGCAGATTTACAAGATTTCTCTAAGTCTAAGAAGGCATCTCAGAATGGTGAAATTATTAACAAAAGTGGCAGACCAATATTACGGCCCCTGTACACATCACACACTGTACATCTGCACACATGTGCTCTTGCTTTTTGCACACACACATAAAATATGTTTATCAACAAGAAAGCTTAACAGCAGCTTGCATTCAGTAAAAGGAACTCAAATTACAACATCCTGCCTACAATGACAAGTTCAGTAATGGCACTTCTGTTTGCAGCTCACTTGAGTTAACCAACACAACAGCACTGCTCTTGCAAACCTCTTCTCATTGCACTGACAACTACTGGTCTTCTGTGAAGCTTGTGAAAGTTCAACACAGGAACGCGAGCTCGGACACAAGAACACAAGGATGTTCCAGTTTAACTCTTTGGGTTTTGACTAAGTTGAGGGTTGTAGGTCTTGCTGTTCTTTGTCAGTTCCTCCTTGAAGTAAGCCACAGTCTTCCTCAGGCCATCTAACAGTGGCACCTGAAATCATTGTAAGTGCACCCTCTAGGTTTCTTTTTTATTTCTCCTCCACACGGTAAAACTACCGCTTAGTTACATATTGCCTCTGACACTGATCAAGCAAGCATTACACCAAAATTTTACAATCGGTGACACCAGTGACAGAAAGGAACATGGCATCAATATAAGGGCCCAAAACTTATACACATAAAGCTTCTAGTCATCACACAAAAAGCTACTTGAAGTCCAATAAGGAGTCAAGCTAGAACTAGGCATTTTCAATTGCTTGTGCTCCACACAAATTGTCCTTCTAATGTGCTACAATACACATATTCTGAACAGAACAGCCTTCACCATAGTAACTGAGTTATATAGCCAGGAACTAGCACTAACGTACCAAACTGTTGGAACATTTACAGTAGCAGCTGTGGCATGTACTCTGCCAAAATGGCTGTCAATAGTTGAAAGGATAGGTGTCCCTGGTCCTAATGCCAGGAAATGCTCACTGAGATGCCATGAACGACATGGCCCAAAAGTGATTATAAAAGACAACTTTATAGACGAAAACATGGTATGTTGTCAAATACTGTAACACAAATTGAACCCAGCACAATACAGTTATACTAACAATGTAATACTGCAAAATACCGAGCAGGGGACCCTCTCAATGTTGAAAACAGTACAATTTGCATTCAGTAAAGGGAACTCAAATTTAAACATCCTGCCTGCAATGACAAGTGCAACGAATGTGGAGGAAGGCAGCTCTTGCTGGAACAAAAATATACATATATTAAGGATATTCATTTTAATCGCATTCAAAACAGTCACAACACTGTATCTAAAAAGTGTGATTAAAGGGCATTCATTCTATTCATTCTCGGATCCCTCAAATGAGTCTTCAGGACAGGATTTAAAAATGAGGCCTGGGCACTGTCTGCAAGTTCTGCTGCAGCAAACTGTCAAATTTCTTGTACCACTCATGGATGTTCTTTCCCCTTACGCTGAAGCAGCGAGCCGTCAAGTGCACAATTTTTCATCTTAGTGATGCCATTACACGCATTTTTCTTTTCACCACCTACAAAGGCATGTCGTAAAGTCCCAGCCATGCCTTGCACAATGAAAGGATAATAGTGAAACGGCAAGTGAGATCAAAAATATTTTAGCAATATAATATAGCTGGCCCATTCTTTGATTGGATTTTGGATTAAACAAGAGTGTAACCAGAAGCATTTTTGGCATGGCTTTGATTTCAGTAGATTCTGGACGATTTGTTAGCGAGCGTTAGCACCAGTGGAGGTGTTTGATCAGTATTTTACAGTATTCTCTGTTTATTACAATAATTTCATGTTGAAAGGCTCCAAAAGGGGGACTTACCTACCATCAGGTTTCAATAATAAATAATATGTAGTAGGTTAAAGCTCGTGATTCAGTATTTATAATTATGGATGTGTAAATATTTGAAATATTTTATAGTTTCTGAATAGCATTTGCTATTCGATTCAATTTATACCCGACTTTCACTATTTGAGCTATTCGAGGTTTTAATTAAGGGTCAAAATGCACCATGTCCCATGATAAGTGGCCCATACCTGCATGTAGTACGCTTCACCGCACGGCACTGATGTGTCGCGGCGAAGTTCACACTAGAGCACGGCAGGTGAAGCTAACATTTATGCACTGCAGCAGAGTTAAGACATGTGTGCTGCGGGGCGAAGCTAACACTTGTGCTTGGCAGTGATGTTTACACTTGTGTACTTACTGCCTGCCTATTACCGCATTTACTACGCTTCACCGCATAACCCTTCTGCATGCTGCAAAGCTAACACTTGTGCGCTGTCCAGCATGTAGCACTGCTTCGCCACATAACAGTTGCGTACTGCAGCGAAGCTAACACTATGCTCTGCAGTGATGTTTACACTCGAGTGCTGTGGCGAAGCTAACACTACTGCGGCGAAGTTAACTCCTGCACCTGCACAGTTCTCTGCTGGGCTGTTCTTTTTCTAGGAACATTGTGAGAGCACACTAGTTGTACAGTACATATGTTTGTTTTTTTCCTGCCTATGTTTAGCAGTACACTTCCTGTTTGAATTAATGTGGAATTATTCAAAGAAGTACTTGAACATCGCTTGAAAGTATTCCAACTTGCACTCAAACATTAATATTAGAATATGCTTCGCTTCCAAAATATTACTATTTGCACAGCTCAATACATAATGATAAGGTATCGTTACAAAATAATGAGGCATGCTGTTTTCACTGCAAGACAGCCTCAATATCAAACACAGGTGATGACTGAACATTTTCTAGCACTGCCAGCCATGCAAAAGGGTGGTGACAAATGTAGCCACCTGAGCTTTCTCCCTAGTTTCCCCTTCATTCACTAGCTTGTGCAATAAACCGTGGTGCAAGACAATTGCAAAAGACCCAGCTCCTCACTCTCAATAACAACTGCAATTGAAGTCCTTATATATGCAATGCCAATAAGATAATTTTAAAAAATAAAGCAGCACACTTAATCTGGTGCAAGTGCATGTGCCCATGTTGTGGCAACAACAAAAATAAACCGTGCAGGAACCACTGACAATAGTTGTGAACATAAGCAAGTTGCTAATGCTTCTGGAAAGTTATTCATTTCATTATTAGAGTGACTAGCAAAGATGTATGTTTGTTGACACTATATAATTCCACAGCAAATAGAGCCATTAGTCTGCACAGCCATAGCAGTATTATACAGGTGTCTATCAAGTATAATCCAATTAAACACATCCTCAGGGCACCAAAAGAATGCACTTTGATTAAAAAGAGCTCAGTCTACTGAGAAAGATTCCCACTGGTGATACTATCTGTAACACAATCTCACAAAATTATTGATATTTATGGCGTAAATACATTAGCTAGGCTTGCCCCGTGACATGGGACAGAGATGAAGGCTGCTAGGCTGATAAGGCTTAGCTAAATGAGCTGCCAGTGACTAAAAAAAAAAGAAAGAAAAGAGGATACAGCTCTTACTGCTCCAACTGATCGTGACATCTCAAGAGATGCCGGCAGTAAGGATATGCAAGCTTGGAATGTCAGTGAACTTAAATGTTTATTTCTCTTGTTAGACTGGCGACCATCTTCAGCAAATATCAATTTGGGTGGGGGTACCTTTCTGCACTCAGTCTTACACCTTCTTCCCACATAGAGCAGAGCCCGTTAGAAAGTGACCCTCTCCCCCTTCATGGCTCCCAAGGCTGGCACCCCCATGCGGCTCCTAGATGGCCGGCTTTTGTTCCTGAGAAAAGGCGGTGGCTGTATGCGGAAAGGAAAGGAGTCAGGTGGAAGCAAAGACGACGTGGAGACATGGGAGCATGAGAACATGGCTGTGGTATGCACCCAGTCGCAGGGTTTGGTGGCTAAGCTTGTTGCTGGCCGGACCAGACAAATGGCTATTCATGGAAACGCTCCAGAAAGACCACTAGATGACTTGTTTCATCATGCCTCTTTGTCCAGCTAAATTCCGTCTGCATCGTATATGTTTTCGGCGCCACCGGTAAACTGCCAGGGCCCTCTCTATACAGAACTAAGATGTGTACATTTTGTTTAGTTTGTTTTGAGAGAGGGTTTTACCTTACAACATACTGAGCAGAAGTGGTGCTATGTGCAAAGATTGGTTAAACGTCTTGAGGAGGCAGAGTCGTAGGTGATAAAGAAGTCATCTCGAAGTGAGAGAGGGAATTCTCGAGCTTCGGAGGTGCAGTAAGCTCCATCCAATCTTTGGTAAAGTAAGCCTCGAGAGAGCCCAATGTTCGGCTCTCCAACGTCGAAGGGATGGGCTAGTCCTTGTGAGAGATCGAAGTAGACAGCGATGAACAGAAGGACTCCACTGAGCTACAGCGACCTCAAGGACAACACCCTAGCCCCGACCAGAGCCACGAGTCGACATGCTAGGGGTGAGAAGACTGAATCAAGAAGTCTGACATAAGCCCGTTTTTATTTGTTGATGGAGACAGTGTTTGAGACTCTGCACCATTAGTTTGGGAGCTGGGTTACTAGCTGATTTCTGTTGAAATTAATGGAGACGAATATGTTAGGCATGGTTGGGTTGTACGTCATGCTTATGTTATTCCATCACTGTATTTTCTTTTGTTTAACATTGCATTAGTGACTTAATGCCATATGTACATTCGACTATGCTCAGAAATTAAATTGGATGTTTTCGTTAGTTTAATGACGTCTGTTGCCTCTTTTCTTCCCCCCGGCACAAATCCGTTTTGTTTGATCGATTGTTGAGATGTGTGGCCAAAGGCAGATGAGTGAGGTTAGGTGTGGTGTTCTGTAAGGTGGAGAAAGGTAGTTGTGATAGTTATGAATTGTTGCGTAGGTCATAGAACTGCATCCATCCCCCTTTGCGCATGGTAGGGACATCTCAAATACTGTATATAACACAAAGTTGTGCTAGGAAAGTCTTTGTTGTTGTTTATGGCTTTCTGAACGTAGTATGGCTGTCATAGAAGTATATTTTATATTGTCCTCTTTTGGGAAAAAATCATCAAAAATGTTTCTTTTTCCAGTTAAAGTGCATGCCATGATCTCTGGTTCCAATTAATAGTAGCTTTTTTCTTTACTAAAATGCAAAACCAACCAATTAATAGATAGTTGTTTGGTCCCAGCAATTCCATTTAAGTGACTTTCATTGACTGAAATTGCACTGTGCACATGAGCCAACTCATCATACAGGTATGACTTGCCCACAGTAGCACCATCACTGGCATGGAAGGCAGTTGTCACACCCCTCTCCTGATGGCAGGGCTGTGTGCTGCACCCTTCACAGGGGGAGAGGTAGGTGGGACAAGAGGCAGGCTGTCCTCAAAGGAACCCTGAAACTGCTTTGGTGATCTTGCACAAATGCACTACGCTGGTAGCTTGTCTTTTTTATCATTATTATACCAATATTATTAAGAATACAAGCAGCTCAACCTAAAGATACCCCCACCCACAGGCCATGCAGTAGGCACACAACGAGTGATGTGACTGGTTCCCCCACTCCCACCTTCAACTGATGTCATGAGCGCCAGAGGCCAGCCACCGGTATTGTCGCAACATCTAGAAACGCACACACATGTTGCCGGTGCACTAAGGTAGCATTGACAGATTGATTTATGGGATTTTACATCCCAAAGCTATGACATGGTTATGAGAGACGCCGTAGTGGAAGGCTCCGGCAATTTCGACCGCCTGGGGTTCTTAAACGTGCACTGACATTGCACAGGACACGGGCCTCATATTTCGCGTTCATCAAAACGCAGCCGCTGTGGCCGGGATTTAATCTTGTGACCTTTGAATCGGCAGCCGAGTGCTATTACCACTGGACCACCATGGCGGGGCACTAAGGTAGTATTCTAGCAAACCCAGCACTATTAAGGCCATCGGGCCTCAGAAGTGGCGTGGCAGTGCCATGTAATTACTGAGGCCACAGTGCAGCGGCTGCTGTGGGAGGTGCAGCCATTGCTAGCAAGCACCCTAAAGCTATGCAACTTGAGGAGGAACAGAGGTGGTAAGGAGAAAGGCAAGATAAACAAACCCATAGCTATTTTGGTGCAAAATGCTTCGCTTATTCATGGGTTAATAATGACATAACGTAACCAGTGACACAATGTCAGAAACATATTTCAGGGACCTTTTAAGTGCTTTGCAACAGCACCCAAACCTTCGAATACTCGCATAACAGACAAAAAGCTCTCACATAAATCTTTTGTTCACCTCAAAGGCATCATGCAATGAGTGCACCCTGTCACGATTCCCCAAGAACATGTTTTCTGCATCAGAATGCCTGTATCAGCAGTGAAAGTCTAATGACCACAACCACCATAAAAATGAGCCTAACAAAGCTGTTCACTTAATTACGAGTGATGGAAACAAGATGTGCTGCAAGTGTCAAGCAGCCAGCGTGCAAAAGACAGGGTAACTCACTTTTGGTTCCCAGCTTAGGTATTTCTTGGCACGTGTAATGTCAGGCTTTCTTCTCTGAGGGTCATCAATGACAGTGCTGACATATTCTATTTTGCTGGATCCTCCTGAAAACCAAGGCCACATTATGATATACAGCAACAAGGACTTCACACTTCACATAATCCCCAGTCAAAAGGTAAAGGCTTATTTATTCTTTAAAGTATAATCTTCAGCACCCGTATGTCTCATGAATATTCAGCAAAATATTCTGGGCTTATCTTCAGTCAGTGCAACATGACATTGGCTTCAAGAGCTGGCTTAAAGAAATTACCTTATTCTCTGCATGCAGGTGAAAGCAGTTCCATACTTTAGATATGGGTCAATATATTAAAATACACAGAACTTACCGACAAGGTTCTTTACAATCTGTGCAAACTCCTCTATAGTATGCTCCTCGGGGTTTCCAAGATTTATTGGTCTTGAGTAGTTGGCATGCATCAAAGAGACCAAGCCATCTATGAGGTCACTGACATACTGAAACGACCTGGTCTGCTTGCCAGAGCCATGTATCTGCAAGGCAGAAGGGTAAATTGTTAAACAATTGTTTCTGACACAAACTGCAGCTGTGGTTGCCCTCTATTCCACTTTGCTGCTGACACAAGCTGCAGCTATCATTGTACAGTAGAACCTTGTTATAACAAACCCGGATATAACAAATTATTGGATATAACGAAGCAATCCCAATTCCCTTGAAATTACCATAGATGACATGGATATTGGCTATAACGAAGTAATAATTATAACAAAGTAATTATGGCTCCCCCTTCAACTTAGTCATAACGAGGTTTTACTGTACTCTATCCCGCTTCACCATTTCATTTTCTCCCGTGTGCGACAATATGTAGTTGATAAGTTTAAAAGGAATGACACAGCGGCCACTTAATAAGCAACTGCTACTGAAGAGTTTATTCAACTGTTGTTCAAGGTGACATCCGAGAAACTTTGGTGCATTCTGCTTTTCTTCGGTGTGATGTCATACACAATAATGTGTGAGGCTCCTCTTAAAACAACCACTGCATCACCTGTTTGTGTTATTAAGAAAGATTGTTACGGTTCTGTCCGAAGAACTAAGCATTTAAGGCAAATATTAAAGTACAGTATGCTGACAAAATGAAGTTACATCATGATGGCACAATGCAGCATGCGCGGTAATTCCTGCTAGTGAGGAGCAATCGTGCCCAAGAATTAGCACGGGCATGATGAGCTCAGCGAATTGCATTACTACGTCGCACTTCGATGTTGTACAAGATGATAAAAATGGAAAGCTATCAGTGTAACTCAGGCTGCTATGAAATATTAAATAACTTTTGCTTGACCTTTTCTTTTCAGAACAGAGCATAGACATACAAGCTCAGCAAAAATGGTAGTGCCTTTGTGGTATACACACATACAAAGCTCCTGCCAGCAGCAGGAGGCAGAATGCTGCCCTTGCTCCACTGAATGCTGCCTTGCTCCGCAATTGTGCACAGCATAGATGGTGTGCTTGCGTTGCCTTATTTTTACAGTCAATGCACATTTGGAGGCCCTACAATGCTCTGTGCATATGCCACTAGGTGAACAGTATGACAATGTCAGTGAAAACGCCAGCGTAAATGGCACCAAAGCACAATGAGCATCCTTGTAGTCGCTGCTACAAATAATAATAATAATAATAAACACAGTAAACACACAGAACTGTTCGACACCTCAAAAAGTGAAAACATTCCAGTGAAGCATATTGGCACTGCAATCATGCCAAAGCACAACACAAAATGCTGTTTTTATGCAGTGCGTTACTGGACAAGTAGCTCAGTCGGTAGAGCATCGGATGTGTTATCCAAAGGTTGCGGGTTCGCTTCCCACTGACAGCTGGTGCGTTTTTTTCGTCCAATTTAGTCCCTTTTCATTTATGTCATAACTGCTACACTACAGCTAGGAACTACAAAAAACTACCCCTATTCCTTCCTTGGCCACACTGTCTGTTAGCTTCATCAGGTCGTGTCTAACAATAAAAAACAAGCCTCTGTCCTTTTTCCTTTCGTTGCTACTGGAAGAGGTGACTTTAATGTGCCAGAAATTTTATTAAACTTATTTAAGCACATTTTGACACAGAAATGCTCTTCTCGGACAACCATTTGACTGATATCAGTCACATCTGTTGCATTTAAGAAGTTTAAGTTTTACCAACCGCCAAAGGAAAGCTGTGAACCACCTTTGATTTGTCAGCAGCCATTTGTCACAAAAATTGCAACAGATCCCTAAAGCACATGAAAAAGGAATAGAGGGACTTTGTAGCAATTTTATATTTAGTTTTTGCAAATTCACACGGTGCAATACTACTTAATTTTAGCAAGAATTGCAGCATAGGTGGACTTACAGTTATAGGTTTGTCTTGCAACGCTTGTAGAATGAAGTTGCTGACTACCCTGCCATCATTAAGGTGCATGCGGGGCCCATAGGTGTTGAAGACACGAGCCACACGTACGTCAACGTTTTCCTAAGCAAGAAACAAAATATATAAGCCCGAGAACTCCAAAATGTTTGTGAATTGTGAGGCTGAGTCAGCACAAAATCAGAACTGGACTGAAAGACACATGACAGTAACACTGTTTTTCTTTTTAGTTGTTGTGATACGACATACAGCACTTGCCCTTAGATACTGCTACCACACAAAAATGTACTCATAAAAATCCAGACAATTATTTTCCTCACTTCAAGACAAAAATATTCAGTTTGCTATACAGCATCCGAAACAAGCAGAAAGCATACAGAAACAATGTCATCAAAATCAGAGCTCTTTTCTTGTATGGAAATGCCAATTTGGTACAACCACAACTCTACCGAGCAACACACTCGATCATTTCTTGTTTGGTATGCCTTTTATGATAAATCACAGACTGTGCAGTGCAGTAAATAATTATTGAATTCAGCATTAACCTTACAGTAGCACCAAGCATTAACACCACCTAAATTTATTTTCTCTCTAAGCACTATGAACATGCTAAGACACTCATAAGAAATTAGGCTAAGCTGCATATAATGCAAAAAGATTTATATGTTAAAGGCTATGTACCTGTTTAGCGTAGGCGTAGCAGAGGGATTCAGCAACTCGCTTGCCCTCATCGTAGCACGATCGTGGCCCCACAGGATTAACATGGCCCCAATAGTCCTCATTCTGAGGGTGCACAGCTGGGTCCCCATAGACCTCTGATGTTGATGTTATCAAAAGACGAGCACCAACACGTCTTGCCAGCCCTGCGTGTATGATGAACCACATTTTTCAGCACAGACAAAAAGTTTATCTTTTTTAACGGCATGCAGCAAGACCACGGACATCACTATGCTTGAATTTTACAATTATGTCCAATGGAATTGCAATCAAAATGTTACTACTTTGCTGTTACCAAACAATCAACATTTCTGCTCCATTGAAATGCAGCTGCCATGGGCGGGATTCGATCCCATGACCTTTGTGGTCAGCAGCCGAGTGCCATAACCACTAGACTGCTGTGGCGGGGCTCTGTTTGTATGTACTAGCAGCACCATTATGCCCTGCATTAGCAATCTTGCTAAGGACCCTCTCCACCTAAGTTGCCTTACCAAGCATGTTGATGGTGCCTAACGTGTTTGTCTTGATAGTCTTCACAGGATTCATCATGTAATGAGGAGGAGATGCAGGTGATGCCAAGTTGTAGATGTAGTCAACTGTAAAAGAAAAAAAAAAATTCACACTGACATATGAATGGGTCAGATGACATGACAATTTGTGAACATTTTCCCCTGGCGGGAACATAAAATACAAGCTCAGATATTGCATTCGATGCACACAATCACAGCTGAAACAGCTGTTATATAAGGTCGACCAGTTCTGAATGTCTTAAGAATTATGGATGGACAAAAGCTATATAACGTTGCACTTGAAAGCAGCCTTCGTGTGTATCCGTAAATAGTACAGTGTCATGAAACAAAATGTCAGAGGTGCGTTCTCTTACTGAACTACTTTTCAGTTCTGTGTACATTTGGTAAAGCCAAGTTGATATAAAAGGTTCAGAGCTGGTCTGTAGGACAAGCAAAAGAACAGCTTCAGTTGTTAACATATATGCTACTTCACACATGCTAGTGTAAATAAAAAGGTAGGCAAAGGTAGGGAGATAGGAGACGTCAGTGAAAATTCAACTCGTGGATCAGGCTTTAAAAAGTACTGACAACGGTTCCTGAATTGCTTGTTTTGCACCTCGAGTAAATGGGTTTGGGTGTGTTTAAAAGAAAACCACAACAATTGGGTGCCATCTATACTGTGAATGGCTCTTTGCATTTGCACAGTGACGCTTCCTATACTTGAGTGCTCTTCAATGGCAGTTATGTAGATTACACACTCATCAAGCTTCATAATTTTCTTTAAATTTGGTCACAACAGTTGTAGCCTCAATAGAGTATACCTTCAATAAACAGAGGGCTGACGATATCATGATGAATGAGCTCAAAATTGTGATGGCCAATCCAGTGCTCAATGTTGCGCTTGCTGCCAGTGAAAAAGTTATCCACGACAGTGACTTGGTGGCCCTGTTGCATAAGATAGTCAACGAGGTGGCTCCCCACAAATCCAGCTCCGCCAGCAACCTAGGGCAAATAAAAAGGCAGAACTCTGTTAGGGAAGTAGCAAGGCACATCCTCAGAACTACTGGCTGCAAAGCTATTGGCTGCTACCATTTAAAGAAATCAAGTCTGCAACACACAAAGCTACTTTCATCAGATCAGCACTTTCCTGCACCACATTTCGTTAATGCTCGTGACACTAGTCAGTCAGGAAAAATAACATAAAAAATTCACAGCATATCCACGGAGTGAATGATGATGAGTGGGCGAAGCTGGGGAGGTCCATCGTAGATCGTGCCGAGTTCCGGATTAATTTAGTTAACGCGCACACTACGAATCCTTATGGTTCAACTATGCACAAGTGAAGTCTCCCACCGGCACTTCATTGCAAGTGAAGATCCAGTGCCTATATATATATATATATATATATATATATATATATATATATATATATATATATATATATATATGGGTGGCTGGTGAACGGTTCTCCAGCGCGAGCAGTCGGTATTTCTCAATCAAGAAACTCACTAGAAGACGCTGCCTGCGTCAAGCTTGTCTCTCGCGGGTGAGGGCGCGTTCTCCTTCTTTGCGAGCTGGTAGCGCGCTCATCGAAGAATGAGCGTTTCCATAGTCAACGCACGCCTTTCGCTCTCTCTGTCTCTCTCTCTCTCTCTCTCAGAAGACAGCAGATGGAAGAGTGAGAGAGCTCGCGCGCCGGGAGACATGCGCCCTCCTGGTAGCGCGTTCCTAGTAGGTAACGCGCTACTACAACGGACGGACAGACCCAAACCTTAAGGAGCTTCGCCCCTAAAAGTGAAAGAGTAAGAAGACAAGGTCCCGCTTAACGATGAGGTTCTGTAATATCCCAAGTCATTACACTCTCTAGTGGACCAATTTATGAAAATAATGTAGATGGGCAACGTGCTGGCATAAACAGCAAAAAAAAAAATAAATGGTGATAAGTGCAGTGTGACTGATATTACTGAGAGTGGCAATTAACTGCTATGCTTTGTATATATACATTATAAAAATGTTTGTGATTCTAACAAAAAAGATAACCATTGATGGTGATTCCTGAATGAAGTTACATTTCAAAGGAAATTTCACACTTCGTTGCAATTCTTTTTCCAGCCCCTTGAAGAATTCGTACGAACAGCGTACGTCAAGCTGGCTATAAGGCCCCTAGAATTTATTAGGGATCATATAATTAGCTCTGCAAGCGTAGGAATTACGCGAGTATAGGGGAGGTGATGACGTAATTCACAAACAGACAGAGCAATGCAGCTGCACTCGAAAAATAATTTTTAATAAGGGGGCCTTGTGACACCATCCTGCCCCACAAGAACGTTTGCTTCGTTTCCTTTCTCAAAAAATGTATGCGCGATATTCCCTACCGACGTATTCTATGTCACACTGACCTGGAGAGAAACAACTTTGCAAGAAAGGGATATCTTGCTCCGTGGTAGGTCATCTATGTACCTCAGCCCGCCTCAGGATAACCTCTTGAAGAGCGGGGTTGTAGCTGCACATAGCAGGCGCCCACAGCTCCCGATTACCTAAATACCTATGAATGTTTTGGTAAGGAGATCTGCAGTGCTGACAGAATAAAAAACTTGCAGGCTGAGCATACATGCTGGTACATTGCCGGGAAATTTGGTGATGTAAAACAGGGGAGCGAAAAGTGGGAGTTTGTATCTTACGTCACAGATCGCACCTGCGTGTGAGGTCCAACACGTGTGGGGAGAGGTTTGGCAACCTAGGCGACCCGAAATCAGGGGTTTATACCCCCCCTTCCAAACTTGAAATTCCGAACAAACCCCTGGAAGTCGCGCGATAATAGAAAGACACCCCAAACAGTCTTTTGTGAATACACGCAACAGGAGGAGTCTTTTGGGTGCGCTTTTGTTCTAGGATACCCTTAAAGCATGTGCATAGGTTCTTCTGGAGGACAAACCCCCCAAATACGCCTTTCTCTTAAAGCACAGGTTCCCAGCCATCGTTTCTGACAGAGGAAACCCAAATATCACTCTTTTCTTAGAGTGATAAGAAAAAAAAGGTGCATTTCTGGAAGAGAGCAATGTAATAAATATGTCCATATATTTCTTGCTTGTGTATTCCTTCGCGAAAGCTGTATGCACGAGTAGTATACTTTGGTATGTCCCGCTGATAACCGCACGCCGTTTTGGCACTTTCTTTGGAATGTATTGTTGTGCACGAGATAAACTATACCCCCGAGGCAGTGCAACTGTTCTTAAACTATACACATAATCATTTCCCCGCTCTTTTGCTACCATCAATTAATGTTCTATACATATTTAGCTTGTATATATATTGTCATATATAGTTAATTACGCTACGCAGGAATTCATCTACTGGACCTGCGAAAGGAAAAAGCTAGAGCGAGATGGTGGGTAAAGCTGTTTTGAACCGTGAGCTAAAGCACGGCAACATCGTATTCACAAAGTAAAGCCTGCGCCCGCTTCCCTTTTCACTTCCGTAAAATCTTTGGAGCCAGCTGTGCCGTCGAACTTCATGAATGTATGTAGATCCCATACACGATCAACGTATACATTTGGCAATATCAACCGATATATATAGACCATCCAAGTCTTCCGGCCACTTTACCCGCGGGTAAGCCGGAAGACGTAATTGGGGTATACTTGAAATTCGTACGTGTACGCGCGCGTACAGTATGTACCGAGCTCTAAGTTACTACAAATTCCACAGGAAGAGTGAAAAAAAAAAATGCAGTTTAGCGGGATCTTTCAGCAGCTTTTCGTGCAAAATATTGCACTTCTGCTGCCTCGGGGGTTTATCCAGAATTTCGATTTTGGGAAAGGGAAGGGGGGGGGGGGGGAGGGTTGTATAAATCTCTGGCCAGCTGCTACAAATGCAAGCATACAAAATTCTGTGCGACACCACTTTGACTCACCGCCCCCTTCCTCCAAATTTAGTAACGTGTGAGGGAAGCGCAGGTGCACCATATATATTGTATGTCGCTATCCCCCCAATGCTCATGCCAGAATCTCATCCGTACACATCTTTGTGTACCCGCTTCTCCTGGGTATATATCTTCCCATGTGAAAATATTGCTACGGTTTCTATTGGTTTTTATTGGTTTCAACTGGACTGAAGTGTAATGGAACCACAAATTAAGCTACCCTCTACCCTCGTCTGACGCACATGCACCCGTTTACAATTGCTATATATATAGCTGCATATGATATATGCGGTACGCCAGTTGTCGCAGTCACGTTATGCAGTTCCAGCAGGCTATAGTCTAAACCACTTGCAGTTTCGATCACCGCTAACAATAAATCTCACGATAAAGAGCCTCATCCCTACGAAAAGAAAACAGCATGCAGCGATTCCGAAATTTGCTGGCCTTGAAGTTGAGCAGCCCCAAAGGCCAGCTTGCCGTGGCACCCTCCCCTCTACACAGTGACGTAAGGGAGGGGAGGCCACCGTGGTTGAGCATGGCCTTTGGTATTTATGGTTCGGGATATTGTCACATTGTCGACGAGCAACTCACAATAAATATACCACACTGAGGCTCATGCAGACTTAGCTTTGCCACCGTACAGTGGCGCTACGCGGTGAAGCAAGTCTTGGTCAAGGCGGTTCCTTGGTCTTGGTGGGTAATGTTGCTCTGCTCGCACGTAATTCCACAGGCACACATGAGCCCGCATCTGATCACCTACTGTTAATCAAAGGCTTACTGGCAATAATACGGAGTGCTGAATGGGAGGCTAGAAATAAAAATGTGTGCAAATGTTCTTTTTTTTTTTTCTCTCTCGTTCACGTCGATCCCTCACGTGTACTTATCGTCCCGAGAACACTTGTAGACGAGAGGTCACATAGACCGTTTCGCTGCGAGGCGTCTGCCAACCGTAGCCAACGGACATTGGCCAAGCTGCAGATAAAGATATACACACTCTTTATATGGCAGTTAGCGTATAAAGTGCAATATCTTGCAAGCTTACACTGATATCACTGCAGCCCTGTACTGATATCAGGGGCAATTGCTGCCTGGCAATTTTGCAGCATGCAATACGCACTCCCATTGCATGTGAGCTTCGTGAATGCCTACAGTATGGGGACTGATCGAGTGACTGCGGATATCGGTTCTGAAGAGGGTCACTATCCTCCTGCATGCACTGCAAAAATTTTAACTCCCTTAAAGGGGTCGTGAAACGTTTTCTGAGCATTTTGTACTAAGTGCGTATTCGGGATCCTGACCCTCCAATCAACAATATGCATTGTTCCGTTGCACCGTGTGCGTTGATTTAGAGCGATAAAAAACGCGGTTTGGGTTTCACTGCGCGTGTTCCCCTCAACTCTGCAGATGACGTCATCTTAGTAGTCGTCATACCTCCGAGATTGGCGCGCCCTCGGAGGCCATGGGAAAACAAACCGTGCTGCCGCTTTTCTTCTGAATGGTGGCACCGCACGGTTTCCAAGTATTTTCTTCCTTTCTAGGTTTCAAGTAAATCGATTCCTTTAGAGCAAACGCGAGTTCACTGTGCCTTTGAACTTAAAAATATCTTAACTCAACGTCACCAAATAGTACCACGCCGGCCGGTAGTGTCGCATAGTCGTTTCGGGAGCTCAAGAAAGCTGAGATTTAAAACGGGCGTTGTTAAATGTGCACTGAATATTTCGCCGAAATATTTCGGGATCGGCTTGTCGAATGCGTATTGAAGCAGTGAAAATTACAAACCGGCATCTCGAAATTCTTTTCACGACCCCTTTAAGGGTGTACATGGCTTGCGACACCCTTTTTGTGTGCATAGATGCAGCAGAAACGAGCCTTGTGCTTTGCGATATCACACTGAGTCGCACCACATGCGTAGACAGAGGGGGGTTGGAGGGGGGGCAAGGAGGTGTTCGAACCCTTCTTAAAATTGTTGGAGTTTGCATGCACACATATACGTGTGCATGCACACAAGCATGCATGCACATCACAAAGGGGGCTTGGACCTCTCCAGGAATAAAATTCAGGCTACGCCCCTGAGTCCCACAGCGTTTGATTTCATCAGCATTTGTTATCGCACATTACAGATCTTTAACTAATGCACAAAATAGAATGCTCGCCTTTCACGACCATACACCGACAATCCCGTATGTACATTCGAGATTCTTGATCCATATCATGTAGTGCCAATGGGGAAATAACTGTTCTGTGCAGTTATAAGATAAGATTCACAGAACACCTGCCAGTTTATCGTAGTTAACTGGTTGCCGTGCATCGCACAGTTAATCTAAAGCCGCATAATATTCAATGCCAAAAGGTTATCATACATCTCTAGCTTTCATTTAGACCATTAAGGGTGTAAATCTTTTAACACGAAATAGTAATTAACCCTTAAGTTGCAGATTTTGTGATATTAATAGTTATCTAAAGCCCTAGCTAGCTCACTTGAGAAAATTCCAATATTTTATTAGGCAAATGGGTGCCAGATCATCAACTACGTATCTGTTAGACCAATACAAATTTCAACAGGATACTGATACAAACTAGCACAAAAAAAAAGACAATTAAAAGACAATTAAAGAAAAGGCAATTAAAAATTTCTGTAAGACTAATACAACACTATAGTAAGACTTATAGACAAACCTGTTAGACTAATACAAATCCGCATTAGAATTTTCTCTAGGGTGCAGTTTCAATACGCAGATATTGCAGAGCTACATGCACATTCAAGGAAAGAAATGCCAGGGTTTCATGCACTAATAAAAGAAAAATTAAGCTGAGACATACACAAATACAAAAATGTTGAATGAGAGAAAGAACATATTTCAGCATCTACATAGCTGTACATTGGTGAAGACTAAAGATTTGACGTAGGAAAGGGCCTTCAGCTGCTTCTTGTTTTCAATGCGTTTCCCATTCCCCCAGCCAATAATCAGACCATTCTTAAACTCACATATACATACCAGGATACGCTTCTTCTCCCTGTAGTCTAACTGCTGCACAGCAGGGAAGGTCTTTGGTGCATTCGCTTCAAGTTTTTTGATGCGGGCTTCTAAGTCGCGCAGCTTCTGCTCCATCGTGGCAATCAGTTTGTCTTTCTCATCGGCTCTCCTTTCATGAGCTGTGTTCAGTAAAGGAGGCTCCTTGGCAGTAACCCTATAACAACACAACCATAGATGCATAATAATTAATATGCATATAAAATCTTCAAGTAGTAGCAGTTCGCATTTGTACAATCACGCATGTCACATACGAGATCAAAATGCTAGAGACGCGCTCCTTGCAGCATTAAATGCGACAGCAACGCTACCGTTTCGCAACAAACAATTATTTTACTTTTTCTCTTTCAAGCGCTACTTCTAATTAACATGCATAAAACGCATAAACAACTCATGAACGTTGAAGGCCTGCGTGAAGACATCGTGACAACAGTAAGCTTCCGAGCACTATTAAGCAAGAAGTTAACTGTTTCGAGATCGGCATACTGGAGTGCAGAAACGACTCACGAAACAACAGGAGGATGGTGGCCAGCGTTGAACCCTGTGGATGGCGCCGGCAACGATAGATCCGTGGAAGCCTTCGCCGAGCTCCCCAGCTGCCGATAGGTGAGCGCAACTGGCCACAGGAAGAGAAACAGGCGGCATGTCCTTGAGGCAAGGCAAGCCGTGCTGAATCCCAAACAAGTTGGGGACCTTCACTTCATTGATTAAAAGGGAGGGAACGGCTCCCATCTGCAGCCGCGGCCAATCAATGCAGATTACCGCGGCGACTTCAGCGGACTACCACCGTAAAAAAAGGAAAACAAAAGCCCACTTCTCTTAAAGGGTTGACAACGAAGGTTGTCTCTACAACAACGTCACAGCGCAAGCGTGGCAACGTTCAAGAGACAGTATGTTTACTTCCGTTATAAACAGCACAATTCGCACATTGCTAGTTTGAACGTAATCATGAATTATTCCTGCAATAGAAACAAGGAACCAAGGTATCATTAGACGCTTAGAACATCACGAAAGCAAGAAAAAGCGTTGGCACGCATACGTTCGCAAGAAGAACACAAGGAGGAAGAAGAGCTGGTAGACAATGTTTTAAGTCCTGCGACGCTTATGTTTTACACAAAGACGATCTACTTACCGAGGGCTAGTACGAGAAGGCACGCCATCACGTACATGGTCGTCATCTTCAGTTTCAAATCATATCGTGCAGGAGGGTTCCTTGTATGCCGATGCATCACATCAGCCGATGCATCACAACAGTCCAGCACGAGCTACCAGTGGCTCAGTTTCGGAACCAAGTCGACACCCTTGCCACTAGGTCGAAGCGCTCACATTCTGCTCGACGGCATGTTCAATTCAAAACATGGAGTTTTCGAACATCCGTGAAAACATCCGTAGACCTCAAAATGAGAAGGATTGTACAGCATCACTCGAAACCAATCAGCCAGCCACGCGTCAGCTACATGCGTCAACCGTCAACCACCACGCAAGGCGCACCTGCCGCTAAAAACGAAACAGATACATTGTTGCTAGCACAGCTTTGCAAACTTCGACCACGATTAAACAAATTTCGCGCGCAGCGTTTGCAAGTATCATTGCAAAGCTATGTGAACTATTAAAAGCACATTGTTTTCTAGTACGCCAATGTCAGCACGTGCGCCTCCCCCCCCGCCCAAATAATAATAATAATAATAATAATAATAATAATAATAATAATAATAATAATAATAATAATACAGAAAGACAAAGCTTGAGGAAGTTTTGCAAAAACAAAGCTGCATTTATTGTGCTCATTATGAAACAGGCTATGCCATTTAAGTAACACACATTACACACATTCACTGGTTACACAGTATGGGAGCAGTTCATTGTACATACTTGAGAGAAATGTGTCAGCAGCATTATTACAGTTTGCTTTAACACAGAGGTGAGAGGCATTACTATCCACTCCCCAAAACGAAAGCACCGATCAATGATGTACACATGAAATGGGATGTCTCTGCGACTGTCTTTCATCTGTCACTGTGCAACTTTGCCTTGATGACTTCCTTGAACTGGGATAGAATCTTGGTCTCCCTCTTTTGACGCTCCTCCCTGTTGAACATGGCCAAAGCTCTTTTCTCATCGGCACTGTAGATCTGGTTTTCTTTACGCAGACGCACAGCTTCCATGCGGCGATGCCTGTTCAAGATAAAATAAAAATTAGAATAATGCATAGTAACATTTGGTATTATATAATACCCCCAGCACTTTCCTTATGTAAAATCCTATATTTCAGTTATGCTACGAAGAAACTCCGCAGTAGAAATCAAACTAAAGATTGCAAACCATCCATCTCAGTAGAAACATATGCAAGCACAATAAACTTAAACAATACGATGAAAGTCAGAAATCTGACCTTGCAATAGAATGGATAAGCAGGCTAGCTAGTGCTACATTCTTAGTAAAAAACCTACAACACAGGAAAGGCAATAGAGGGAGGGCTCCCCCTTCTCCGCAACGCCCATCTTTGTCTTTGTCTCCACTACCTATGGAGCTTCACTAAAAATGCAGTGCGTCATATCCAGATAATATCCGGTTATAGTTGTTTTACATTCAGTGGCACTGGGTCACTGATAGAATGTCTGAAATTGTGTTGAAAATTTGCTTGCAATCCCAGGACCATCCAAACTGGCTCATGTAATTTGTCTTACAACTTCACTATTTCATCTGATAACAGGTTTCACAGGGAGACAGTTTTCCTAAGGGCAGAGGAGTGTGAACTATGCGGCTAATTAACTATTCTGTAGCTAGTCAATAGGCACCTACTCAATGGAAATCCAATGGTGGTGTGTTATTGATACGTGGTATAGATAATTCAAACACGGTGTGAATAATTAGGCACTTTTTACCACACAGTGGTGGTGACATGTCCCCCAACTCTCTTCTCTCCTTTCTCTCTTTTGTTCCCCTTTCCCCTTCCCCAGTACAGGGTAGCTGACCGGATATCTCCTCTCGTTAAACTCCCTGTCTTTCCTTTCCCTTTCTCTCTCTCAAATTCAAAATTATTTGCAAGTGTTGGGCTGTTTGGCATGTTTCACACCATACTCAAAAACACTAGCCAGTTTTCCTTTTCAAGGCTTGTGAACGCACAATAATGCAGTACTTCCATGCTGTTGATTCATTCATCCATATTGCCACATACCTGCTGCCAGACATGACGTATCCCACAGACTCAAATGACTCAATCTCGTCGCTGGTGAGGCCAATTTCTCCTCTCCTCGGAATACGCTTCCCCTCTGCCACATATGCGGCCATTGCTGCGCCTTCACCTGGCAACAGAGCTTTGCCATAACTGCAAAAGAAGAAAGATGAGCAAAGGTCGCAAGTTATTTTGCAAATGTTAGAAAGGTGCTGAATGTAACACTGTGAAAGCCAAGATTCGGCACTCACTCTTTAGCTGACAGTTGAACGTGTTGCTTTGGAAGAGGGCCAATCACCTCATCGTCATCATCGGAATTATTTTCTCCTAAAGAACAGAAATGACAGATAGTTTACAAATTTATGCAGCTTTTTTCATAAAAAGAAGTCTTAACATATACCAAGCTAGACGAATTTTAGGCTTGTAATGTATGCCATAACACGACATCTGACGGTGTGAAAAAAGCAGTGGATAAGGAAATTTAGATGCAAAACCAGTTTCCACTTGTTGCCCTGTCAGCATGTTATGGTTTTTCAGAAACTGGATAAATTTGCCAAGGACTAGAAGAGTTCATATTCTAAGTAGTGGCGCAGCATAGCACAATGCATTGATGGATACTGTACTCAATCTGCATAACAGTTAGAACTGCTGCTACAGCGGTTCCTAATCGAGAAGGATGGATATCGGGTACAAGGGGTCACGCAATGCACGAAAAATGAAACGAGTCAAGAAACAGAAGCACGAAGAAGCGCTGCCATGCTAGTTTTTCAGTGGAAGTAAAACCAATATTGCCCGTTTCACTGTCATTTCAAGTAACAATGTCGACATACCATACCTAGTTTCTGTTACAGTCATTTATAGAGACAGCTCTTGCTATGTGTGCTTCAAGGAAAATTACGAATATCTTTTGTACTAAAGTTACCACTAGTCAGAGATGAGCCCAATTTTCCATATTTCTGTTACGCAAAAACTTAGAAGAAAAGGAAGAGGGATGCATGTACTCACGTCGTTTGTCAACCCACATCTCAAAGTCACTGTCCCCAGCGTTGTGCTTTTCAGTGTCCGAGTGATCGGAGTCTGAAGAACTGGACGAGCTGGAGGAGCTACTCTTGCGCCGATGGTGGTGCTTCTTTGCCTTTTTCTTTGATTCTTTCTTTTTGTGCTTTTTCTTTTCCTTCTTTTCCTTCTTGCGCTTTTTGCTTTTGTGTGTAGAGGACTCCCTGCTGTGCTTGTGCTTACGTTTCTTTGATTTGCTTTCTGGAATAAAAACATCAAGCTTTTCACTGCAAGTGTCAATGCAGGGTTGTTTTACAGGCTCAGTTGAAGTTAACTACTGACTGGCTGCGGGTTCTTATACGTGCGATGAACAGCATTAACAAAACCTATTTCTAATACCAAGCTCACTTTTCTGGTGGTCGGGCGATTCAGCACTTGGCTTCTTCTTGCTGCTTTGCTCTTCGTCTGAACTGCAACATTATAAATCGAGGATTAGCACAATCGGTCAACCCTACCAGAAAAGACTAGCTGTTCAGTTTCCTAGACTTATGCCGGCATAATGTGGTAGATGTCACAGACTTTAGTGACCTTCTGCGACTTATGGAGGTGTCATAATGTGCTTTGTGCGTAATATTTCACTGATTAAGCACACGTAGGTAAAATAAAACCGAGAGGAGAATGCGTCATGCTTGCTTACTGCTGCGGCCGTTCTGGGGATTCTCCCCATAAACTGCGCACACCTTGAGCGCCTATTTTCTCCCGTTCCTGTCTCCTCCTGAAACGTGGGGGGAAAAAAAAGAAAGAAGAGACCAGAAAGGAAATGACAATAAGCACAGGCTTGCTCCTCGAGAATATGACCGGCAACTTCTTCAAGAAACTTGCAGATGAAACACATACCTAGCCATGAAACTGTCCGACATGTCAGGCAAAGGCCGTCTGAAGTTGCTTTGCGATGGTCCATCCTCCCGGTCATCGCGGCGTTTCGCGTGATCCGAATCTGACGTCCTAAAAGAGTTGTCGAATGGTCAGTGCAGAAACTGAGCAAACGTTTTACCTGCGTATCAAGGTTCGGCGGCTACCTTTTACGTACCTGTAGTCTCTCTTCTTGAAGCTGTCAAAGCTAGGCGCCGCCGCGGGAACCTGGTAGCGAAGGCCACTACTCATGACGGCTACATTTGATGGTATTAACAAGGACGATCCAGTTTTTCCTAATACGCTTCAAACGTACGTTGAGGCTTTGTTTGGGTCCTTCGCGTCTACATACGCTAGCTGACCCCGTAATCTCGCGCGAGTCGCAAAACTGGCAAAAGTCCACACGAACCTACCCAACGGTTTCAGCCGTGTGTACAGTTTCTGTTTTGCTTGAATCTCGTACCAGAATCCATGGCCCGTTTGGGCTTGTGCGACATTTCAGCCAAGCTATGGGTTGCGTTAACGATATCAAAGTAAAATAAATATTCTGCAATAATGATGGTTTCATAGCGCAGACGCTTCCTGCTTTCGCGCTTTGTCCAGCTTTTCTTTTTTTCGGTTTCTATTTGCGTCAAACATGGCAGCGCCCCAGAGCACACGCGAACAGTTACTTCGACTGGTCGATGACATCGAAATAATTGCTAAGTAAGTTGCAGAAAAGTTTCCGCGTTACCTGTACAGAGGCCTGTGGGTTACTGTTACTTTGTTAGGGCTTCAAGGCCCGCGTTTTCTTGGGCATTGTCGGCTTTGCGTCATTCTCCATCCCGCGCTTCGCTAGCGTTCGTCGCTCGCCTTGGCGTTGGTCGAAAAAATCTTGTCGATTTCTTGCAGAGAGCTGTTTGAGAACATCATTGCTCCGAAGAATCAGCGACTGTCAGCGGCGGAACACGGTCAGCTTGCCGAATTGCTAGTTTCGAAGGACGAAGAACTGAAGCAGACATTGGTAATCGGTAAGTTGGTCGTACGCCATCGCGATCGTGCGTGACACTCGTGCGTTGCATGTTTCCACCACCTGTTATTTCAGCTGCCGGACAGGCGGAAGTTCAGAAGACGATAAACAGCCTTCAGGAAGAAGTAGAAAAACAAGACCACGACATCCACTTGCTTCAGTGGCAGCTGAAGGAGGCGGAACATTTGCTGGTACGTTCTTGTAAGGCTCTGTCAACAACGGAGAGCGACGCACGACGCGAGAAAAATAAAACATTCCATGAGAGAAAGTTAACAGAGCGCTTACTGCACGATGCATCGCTGCTATAGCGAACACCGAGCATGCAGTACATACACAATGCACCAAAGCAGGGAAGTGAAGAAAGCACGTTAGCTGCTCCGCTGACTACCGCACCTGAATATATCTTAAGCTGAGTAGGCGAAGTGCATCTTTCCCGCCACATAATCTAACTTTTGTTTCTTCAACTGCTCCTAGTTCAGTCGTTCTCACTATGATAATGCGACATATGCTTGATGATGCGACCATGGTTTTTAAGCACTGATGTATAATGTGGATGAAAACAAGGGAGTGATGTTTTCTTAGCGTGACAAGAGCACGTTACCAGTGACTTGACCCTTTATGCAACCAGGTCAATTTTACAAGGTGCTGCCTGAAATCTGAAATAAAGCTCAGTTGACATTAACGGTTTCTTGCTCCTGTCTGTATCTCAACAGCCTTAGAAAGTTGGCACTACAGCCACAAGTCTTCATTTGTCACATTGCTACATAAATCCAGCTTCATTCTTCCTGAAATTGTTGAAGCTATATAAACAGCACTTAAGGGAATGAATAGAACTGCAACACCCGTGATGTATTTGCTGATGTGATCGAAGTTTCATATATAATGAAAAAACAAAATTTAGGATATTGCTTTTCAAAACTGTGATGTGACATTGAGGCATGCTGTAGTGTAGCACTCATAATTTCTAATCATGCGCGGTTCTTTAGTGTGCACTAAAATGGATATCGTGCATTTGAACCACATCTTAATGCAGCCACACTGGCCGAGATCCGAAATTATGCCCTCTTGCTTAGCAGTGCAGTAGCCCAGCTACTAAGCTGTGTTTCATCTTCAGCCACATTGTATGTGGCACCCAGACACAAAAGGACGTAAATGATTTCACGAGCCTGTAATCCAATGCGTGTTCTCATAGCATAGTCAATCTTTCCTTCTCGTGGCCTGTTTCAGTCTACCGCTATATACCAGGCAAAGCAAAAGCTGCAGAGCATTGAGAAGGCAAATGCCAGGGCAGTTTCATCTGAAGAGCTTATCAAGTATGCTCATCGCATCAGTGCCAGCAATGCCGTGGCAGCACCACACAACTGGCAACAAGGTAAGTTTGGTTGATCATGTTTCACTTCCATGCTGTAGTTTTCATGATGGCTTCCTTGGCTTCCTCTGAATATAGGTGATCCACGAAGGCCGTACCCCACAGATATAGAAATGCGACAAGGTTACCTGGGTCGTTTGAGTGACCTTCCTCTCACGGGGCCCACCCTTCAGCCACAGGGGAGCTTGGGAGACCTCAATGCTGCCCGTCATCTTGGTGAGCCAATACAATTTTCAACATGATGCAGTTGATCTAAATAACCCACTTAACATGCCCTGAGGTCATAAAGGCAAACTAAAAGGAAAATTGATTTCGCTTGGGTCAGCAAATCATCGTGCTGTGATATCAAAAGCACCACTATGTCAAAAGAAAATATTTGGTAAGCCAGGCTGTTCAATAAAAAAAGACAGATGTGGAATTTCTGCCTTGGAATTCCTGTTTGTTTTTGCTGTGATACCACAAATTTCGATGGTGTGTGTGCTAGAGCCTATCATAATTATTTATTAGTAAATGTTAACTATGTTATGTTCTAAGAGAGCTGGAAGCTTTCCATGGAAAGTTTCAGAAATTTTATTCAAATAATGCAGCCAGAATTGGAAGAGAGACATGAAAATTCACGACATTACACAGATATTCAAGTTCTGGAGGTTCGGTGAAAAATTCAAAAATTGAACTTCAGTTTCTGACCTAGTAACACATCCACGATGATCACATTAAAGACAATATAAGGTTCGCAGATAACAATTGATCACTGTAACCTTATTTACTGTTTCACTTCAGTGTTTCTAAGCGCTAAAGGAAGAGACCCACTACAAAGCATAAAATGCACAAAGAAATTTCTGTCATAGTTTTGACGAGTGACCATGTGAGCACATTAATTGCAGTTTCAAAATTGTTTAAGTTTTCAACATTGGGGTACCATAATGTGGCAGCTGCCCAACAAGTTGAGTGTTTGTACCAACAACTTCATAGAGCAGCAGCTTTCGACGTTGCTGCATTGCATATATTGCCAAGGGGATCCATAAATTACAGTTAATAACTTCATTTATTTTATCAATCAGTGTTTACCGATGTGACATAATTTCTTTTAGGAGCTGATTATTCAACAATCTAGATTTACATGTTTCTAACAGCATGGCTTTATATTAGAGTCATTGACTTACCAAATTCTTTTCTTACCAGGCTCTTCTGGCATAGCTAGATTCATTCACCACTCACTGGCTCTTGAATGTTCAAACTCCCCTGGAAATGTCTGCAGCTCATATCTACATCACATGGCCTTGTAGTGCAATGATGACTTTGCATAAAGCCTGCTTATGTTAGCTGGGAGTGTAGATTGTGGCAATTTATCTGAATCAGAGGCTCAGCTGTGATTTGGTGTACTTCACACAGAGCAAGGTAAATTGCTAGAAGAATTGCAATTGATGAAATAAAAGAATTGAAAGCCAATGTAATGTCATCAGAGGAGGCTATGTGACACTGTTGCTGCTTTATCACTTGCAGACCAAAATCCACTTGGGCAGTCGTTTTCGTGGCAGATTGGAGGAGACATCAAGCCACCCATCTCAAGCAACCACAACTCTGTCATGGATGCCAAAAGCAAAGAGAACGAAGATGTCGAGGTTATGTCAACAGACTCATCTAGCAGCTCTTCCAGTGATAGCCAGTGAACAGACACTATAATCATTCCTCATTGTATATATCAACAAAAAGTGTTTTTGAACAAGCTGCACGTCATGGTGTTGGGTTGTTCTTTCACCACCACAGTGCGACATATTTATGCTGTGCCACATAAATCGTGCAGTCTAGTGCACCTGAATGCATCCTGAAAGAAAATTTGTCGGTGCTCCAACGTGGCATAGTTCAATGATGTAAAATGTTCTCAGAATATAGGAATAGGCATGTACATAGTATATTTAAACATTCTTGAGTTAAAAATCAGCTTCACCATTGCCAGTACTGCAAATGCATGCCCATGGCCCTTTGCTTCACCACACTAAGTGCTCCATGCTGAATTGTATATGAACGAAATGACTGTCAGAATCTATGTACAACCACTGTCACACTTGACCCTAGCAATGAAGATGCAGCTAGCTTTAGAGGGTGGTAGTGCTGTGCAAGAGGTGTTTTAGCACACTAATTGCATGTCCATTTGCAGATGAGTAAATTAAGAATGCGTAAATTATTTAAAGCTTAAGGGGGATGCAGGGAATGGACTGTGGTAAAGAAACTGAATGCAAGTAAAGGCCCTCATTAGAAAGCTTGCTTCTTTCGCATTTTAGACTGGGACCTACTCTCGAAAGTACTGCATAGCACTAATGAGAAAATAAAAAAATCACTGTTTCACCAGAAGGGCAAAGCAATGAATGTGATAGCAATGTATGATGTGATATACGAAGTCTGTTTGTCTGTAGGAGATCACACTCACCAGCATCTTCACCATCACTCTCAGACTCGGTATCCTTTGCCTCGTCGACCAATTCTTCGATGGATCAGAGCTCACAGGTCGCTACGTTGTCGTCCGCGGTGACGAAGTCTCACGCCGAAGCTCGAGTTTCAAGGTTCTCCCAACCCTCGATGTGCGAATCGTTGTCATGCTCTTGGTTTTCTTCCTGTCGGAGCCACATCTGATTCCGCGTAAAATCCACACTTGCGAAAGAAGTTCGCGATCGTGTTCTGGGTCACATTATCCCAGGACATGGCCAAGGAATGTAATGAGTCAAGCAGGCTAATCCGCAAGTTTTCATCCTTGCGCTCAATTTTTGCCAGGAGCCTCCGCACAAACAATCCCTTGCAATGGTGCTTCACATTTCGGATTATTCCCGCATGCAGCGGCTGTAGACGGCTTGTGGTGTTAGCGGGCAGGATCCTTACGGCGACATTGCTGAAGTTGCAGTCTTTGGGATGGGCCGAACACTGGTCGACGAAAAGCAAAATTTTTCTTTCTTTCACTGCTGTTTTCCGGTCCAAAAAGTCTTAAGGAACTCGCGGAAAAAATCTGCAGTCAAAAATCTGAGTCAGTTGCTCGTGTGAAGCAGTCATTTCGCGTGTTCGTATCATCCGCAATGGCTGGGGAAACTGTTCGTATTACACCGAATGACTGCGCATTTTATACAGTGTAGTCCGTCGAAAACAACATTAAGATTCGTATCATCGCGAAATTCGCATCAACCGTAATCGTGTCATTGAGATTCTACTGTAACAGCTAGTCACGTGACAAACATGTCAAAATTCTTTTTTAAAACGAAATCTTCCACCAAATCATATCAACACCCCCATGATGTGTGAATAGACAGACGATTTTTTTTCATCACTTTTCATCCTGAACTGGTGTGCCATCTGGTGGCATTTCAAATGCAAAGAACCAGTTTTATCACTTTAGTCCTTACCATGACAGCACTTCAAACTGCCTCCAACACTTGCAACACAGGCCACACACTCGTACAGAGCCTATTGACGACATCACAGCTCTAGCTTATGCCAGCACGGCAACAATGGCAGTGTATGAGTGCCTGGAGTCTCCCATGACTACTTCTGCAATGAAACTGCATCATTTTTGGAGGAAATGGAGCATGTTGCTTGTGGTAGGCATGATTGCTTATGTGCTATACGGCTATATGCTATATTATTCAAAAACAGACTTCATGCAAACATTGGAGACTTGGGTTCAAGAAAAGGTCAACAGCGTTGGTGAAAAATCAGATGTACATGGAGGTTGGTTCCATACACATTAAAGGGACTGACAACTGAAATCGCAGCAACTGAAACGCGGCATAGCCCGGTGGCGAATCCTTTGTACTGTGGTCTGGAGTCTCCAACTAGCTGTACATCATCTGCTGCTGTTCGTACAAGCATAACTCTGGCTTCAAATTGCAGTTGATACATAAAAACTCATCCCTGCCTTATTTGCTTTCTACGCAGTAAGTGGAGTCAATGCTGCTTCATGGAAACTGAAAACCTGCTTTAAACCGCAATGTACACAGGCGGCAGTCTCCCAGGCTTTGCACGCACTGTCATGGCAGAACCTGGCTACTGTTTACAACATGTGTTGCTTAGGAGACTCCTTAGGCAAAAAATTATAATAAAATGTTTTAAGGCAGCCATGGCATGAGTGGGCAATCTGATCTGTAAAGTTTGTTAAAATAAAGAAAATGGGAATCTTAGGAAGCTCAGAAATTGGTTGTCAGTCCCTTTAAAGGGACCCTGAAACGGTTTTGACGATTTTGTGCAAACATATGGTGATCCGGTAGAGCGGGTCATTAGGACCATTACAGGACAGATTTGAGCGCTGTGCGTAAAGTGTGTAATTTACAATAAGGTTTTGAACACGCATATCGCAAAAGGTCGCAGCGGCTCGCCAAAATGCGTTTTCAAACGCCCCCGCCATCGACCGATCGAATGAGAGGTCGCCGATTGGCCCCGAGCCAGTGACGTGCACGTAATTTTCAAAACCTAGCTGCGAACGTGCTTCTACAATGTACTCCTTCGTTTCAGCCAACGGTATCGTCGCGGCATCTGGCGGCGTACACACGAGTCGCCGGCGCTCTATTACAGAGGCTAGCACTGCCGAGGCGGGCGACCTCAGTGAGGATATCGGGCGCTATGTGGCTACAGGAGGCTCGGCAGAGCGGCTGACGCGGGAGGCGCTGTCGTCGCTAGCGCGCATTCCGCAGCAGATCGAGTTGAGGAGGAACAGCAGTGGTAAGGAGAAAGGCGACAGAAATAAGCCCATAGCTGCCTTAGCGTATGGTGCTTCGCTTTATATATGGTGTGAATGATTTCACAATTGTGTTGCCTAATCAGTGACGCAATGTCAAAAAAACATTTCAGGGACCCTTTAAGGCAAATCTGTCAAACGAAGTGTTACAATTCTGCAAATGCAATTAAAGGAGCCTGGCATTATAGCCGAAATGCTCCAAAGAAACCTTTTCATGCCAGCACATATACAGGGTGTTTTTTTTTTAGTTGTAGCACACTTTGAAAATTAGAAAAACATAAATCGCGGGAATGTCTTGTGTACCATCCGAGTATACGGATTGGCGGCCTCTAGATACAGAACAATTTCCGCACTTGTATGCATAATTAGCGAAATTATGCCAATTAACTTTTTAATTATCAGTAATTGGTGGCTACAGCACGAGTACTTTGGAGCCCATCCTCGATACTACCTATCCCAATGATCAAATTTTGAATAGCGGAGTGCATGTCGGAGCTACGCGAACAATTAGTTCCCCGTGGCAGGCTCCTTGAAACAAACTTGCCAGGAAGAGAGCGTCTGTGACTCGATGTCGCCGCCTCCCCGGATTTCGTCACACGCCCGCGGCACCCGACGCCGCAGATAACAAGGAGATAACGCAAGCTGCTTGCGCGGCCGGAGCGGCGGTGACCACGGGCGAGTGGCGAGTGACGAAAGCCGTGGGGGCGGCGACATCGACGTCTCAGACGCTCTTTTTCCGTCCAATTTCGGTTTCAAGGAGCCTGCCACGGGGAACTAATTGTTCGCGTAGCTCCGACATGCACTCCGCTATTCAAAATTTGATCATTGGGATAGGTAGTGTCGAGGACGGGCTCCAAAGTACTCATGTGCTGTAGCCACCAATTACTGATAATTAAAGAGTTAATTGGCGTAATTTTGCTAATTATGCATACAAGTGCGGAAATCGTTCTGTATCTAGAGGCCGCCAATCCGTATACTTGAATGGTACCCAAGACATTCCCGCGATTTATGTTTTTCTAATTTTAAAAATGTGTTGCAACTAAAAAAAGACACCCTGTATACTAAAAAGGTATGTTTTCTTGCAACTAGTGTATATGGAAACAAATATATGGCCATACCATGGTGCCCATGTCCCCCCTTTTTTTTACATTAAAGGATTCCTTAACACACTGCTAGGGGCCACATGAAAGGGTATTGAATTCTGAATTATGGAAGTATACTAGTAACAGTGACAATATTCATCCATTAAGCAGAACTGCCCAAAATTTCTTGCTTTGAATGACTTCAAGAGCAAGTGCTAGTTGAGAGCAACAATATATTCTATCGCAACAAAATTTACCATGTTGAATGAAACACTTCATCAGCAATATGTGTCAAAAGATAAAAATTCACCAGCAGCCCTCAAGCTCTTAAGGTTGTGGATTTTGTGCTCTTCAACTGAGGAAATGTAGTCATGTGAAATGCTATTTGTCGGTGTGTAAAGGCTTTCACTTGCTGGTTGCGAGAATTTCAAAAGCACCACAGTTCAAGTGTCCTTTTATTGTTCCAACTCATTTACAGGCTTCCTTTGTGTGCTCCATTAACTTACAACTAATTAAAAGACAAAGAAAAAAGGAGGTGTGGGGGTTTTTTTCTCAAATGGAACATGGAACATCAAGATTTTCTCCCTCTCTCTCAACCATCAAAAGGAGCACGAAGCAGCAGGTTTAACACATGCACACAGGCACAAGCCACTGTCCATAGCAGTCTGCTTAAATCTGGCTGTCATGACACGCCCTTCATCTTCAGCCGCTGCTGGCTTGTTGATTTGGAGTACACGCACCACAGCCACATTGGCTTTTGCAGTCGCGACCACCAAAACAAAAAAAACTGCGTCTGAGGAGAGGAGAGACAACCAAGGCACTAATACCAAGGCTTGATGATGTGCAACAAGGGAAGCAAAAAATTGTCACATTCTTTACAGCATGGGGAGGGAAAAAAAAAAAAAGAGCAATGAGACAATGAGTCGCACAAATGTTGATGCCAGACATATGAAAGCAGCCACAGCATGCCTTGCCACAAGCACATGCCACTGCCAGCTTCTGCAGAGACATGTGCACTCCTTGCAAGCCTTCTAAAAGGCAACAGCCTCCACAAGTTAAAAACAAGGAAAGCTTAATAAACATTCTTTTTTTCTTGTGACGGCAGCTGAAAAAAACGCAAGTGGCCACTGAAATGCTAAGTATGAACAATAACAGCTCAACAACCTGAACAAAACGAGCAAGAAGAAAAGAGGTGGGGGAAAGCACAAAAAAGAAAAGAAGAAATCCCAGATATGTAGCAGAATACAGGCATTGTGAAGACTCGACATCATGCAGCTCTCGTGAGCTGCATTATATTCAATGATTTCACAATGACCCAACAGCCTCTGTGGCTATCCTCCGCTCTTAGAAGGGGTAGGTAGGTGGGTGGGTGGGAGGGGGGGGAATGTTTTCTTCCCACTGGGCATACAGGATAAGTGAAACACTGCACACGTAGGCGCACATACACTGTAATGAATGCTCGGGCAGCAAATAAAAGTACAAAAATGGAGGTGTAGGGGCGCGTAGCAAGCACAGTGTCCAGAGGCTAGAAGACAATGGTGTTTCCCCACCGTCGCGTCGCTCTCTCTTCTCTCCCTGTTGCCCCCCCAATGTCCCAAGTCCTGGCAGGGCAACAGGCACCAAGCAGTGCCTCTCAGGAGAGGTGAAACGAGTGCTGGCCCTCACTGGAGGCCACGTGCAGTCGCTCGCGCATCACTCTAACGTCCGAGTAGTCTGGCAGCTTCAGGTAGTTGACACAGGTCATCACAGAGGGCAGATAGTCGTCTGGATTCTCGTTTGGCTCAAAGGTCTTTCGCACTATGGTCAGCGGTGGACTCAGGCTCTTGAATCCTGAAAAGCAACAGCCGCGCAAAATCAGAATGCATTGCTTGCCTGTCGAGTTAGCACTAGCACTATGAAAGAATTTCACTGATATGACTGCTTGGCCATAAAAGAAATGTTGGTCTTTCCAAATAAAGTTCTTAAATGTCAAGGGAAAAATTTTGCAATGATGACTATATGGTTTGCAAATAATTACACAGCACACATACAGTACTGCCTAAGGGCTCCGATCAAAATTTCGAAGTGATGGACAGCTTGGATGATGATGACCAGCTTTACGAGAGCACTGCTCTGTCAGAGGAGGTCAGGAAGAGTTAATGGAGCACCTGGAATGCCCATGAAATGAACGCTTCCTTATATTGAAATTGCAGATAAACATGCTTTGTTTTGAGGTTAAAAATAGACATGCTGGCTGTATGTAACTACATTCCTTTTTCCGCCTGGATGGTCAGCGTTTGCAGGCATAGGCTGACTACTTCTATTCTGCTTCTTTTTGCAAACAACGAAGTACTTGACCAAGTACAAGACATTCACCTTCTACAAAGCACTACATTTTATCACCCCCATTTGGGAAATTTGTGGTGGAGCTCAAACTGAGCAACAACATGCGAAGTCTTGTGTGTACAACGATATCTGCACAACTGCTACCCCATTCCCAAGTTGTGAAAATCACCAATTCCGTAAGCAAGGACTTCTCACCTCCAACAGGTAGCCTTGGAGATCCGGTAACAAATTGTAGGAATGCCCTCTGTTCCTCAGGCCTGTAGCTGCTGAGGATCTCAAAGAGAAATTTGATGGCACGGCTGTCGTGAGTGTAGCCATGGTCGGGCCGGCAGCACTCCATCAGACTCTTTACATCCCACAGGCTGGGACCACTGCCACAGAAGAGCTGCTCCAGCTGTAAACAAAAATAAAAAGGTTGGCACCTCTGCACAGTGGACTTCGTCTACAACTTTCCTTGTGCCCAGGTATGTCAAACAAATACACCCGCTTGTGCATTCTAGAAAGTACGCACAAGCTATCAAGCTTGGGTCCCCTGTTCATCTACAGCATAGGCAATTTAGTATACTAACACAACCACTTATAGTGATCACAGCTTTTCTTCACTTCTATGGGCAGTGGCTGCATTCACTATTAGTTCGAGATCACAAACATTATTCGTCAGGATATCTATCATTGTTTTCCATGTGTGCAACCTCTGCATTAGCTCCATGTAGTACTCTGTGGTGCTCTGTGAATTGGGCAGTGCTGATGTCACAAAAGAAGTATCACAGAGCCCATCAAGTGGCACCATCACAACTTTACATTTGCCCTTTTTTCGTTCACGAATGCTGTTCTTGCTATAATGACACATCTGGAATTACAGAGGCACAATGCTTCAATATGTTTCGAAATAATTTTTTCCTTTAGCATTGCTTCAATGACTGCAGTTACAGTGCCGAGACTGTCTTAGGTTCATGCAAATCAGCAAATGTATCCTTAAGGAAAAGAGGCTTTTTTTTTTAAATTCGTCAATGTGCTTTCAATGTGGCCGGCGCTATCACAGTTCTGGGTCAACACAACCTTGGTGCGAAAAAGGAAAGCATATTTTGTGTGGCATTCCGCTTGCTTACAATGATGCCTGCTGTACGCTAACAGTGTTGTCGGTGTAGCACCAACTCTGGGCTTGTTGGCTATGCAGGGGCTAGCTCTTCATTGTCCGAGTAGTCTAAACTCTCTCGACGAATGATTCTTTGAGATCTCTGCCAGCGTTAGTGAACCTTTTACACGTTATCCTGGCTGAAATCAACACCTGTGGCTGAAGATAGTTGCATGCAACGTCCACAGAAGGAAGTTGGTCACACACGCTGTTGTTCCTTCTGGGTGAAAGCCATCTCGGCATAGTTTGCAAAGCCTGCATCACTTGTGTTCCTCCCTCCATGGCCCTCAAGTGTACGGACGGCAGGCCTAAGCTCAGCAGTGTAACTTTTCCTGCTGTCCGAGCACAGCCTGGCACAGCACCATTCAGCTGAGCATGCATGACCTGTACATGGATGCTTCAGGTTCTGTATCACACCTTGACCCATCAGCTGCAAGATTGTCGCGGCGTTCCACTCAACGAGAAGTGCAGCACAAAACAAAACATGGTGAACACTGAAGGCAGCACAACACGACCATGCAGTTTACAACAAACCTGATCAAACAACGTGTGAATGAACACCAAAAGGTTAGGCTGTAGCTACAGCTGGCTACGGCTCACAATGGATTTGAGTGCGCTAGTTTGGGGTTTTGGTTCAATATGGTATGGCGGCTAGTGGTATTAAAGTGCACGTTTGAGGCTACAAGATTATCAAAACGGTGGTTTGATGGCTACTTCAGGTCTGTGGTTAACGATAAAAAATCCGGAAAATTAGACAGCAAAGATTATAAGGTCTCAAGCTTCGGACATTTCTATATATTGGCTCTATGGGGAACTTGACGGTGCTGCGAACGAGTATAGGAGCCCGGAATTCTGGGTGTCCGGAAATTTAGACGTTGAATGTGCGCTGTAGTTCAGCAAACAAGTGCAGCTTTACTGGACAATGCTGGGGTTTTAACATACTGAAAGCACAATATTATTATGAAGCTGCATAGTGAGGATTAACTTTTACCTGCTCCACATTACAGCTCCTAAGACATCACTAGAAAGATGACTGACCTCATCAGCGTAGAAGAGAGTAAGCTGTGCCAAGGGGAAGACTGCCTCAAATCCCTCGCGGAAGGCTTCCATCTGTCGACGCACACCCTCCATGGCAGCCCAGTGAACGGCCAGGACCAGGTACTGGTCCAGGTTGTGCACAGTAACTCCCATCTGGGCACCACCTCGGCGAAGCTCTATCTGGCCCCCACCTGGCAAGGTGAAGTCCAGTCCCAGGAGCTCCACCTGACAGCCGTCCAGCTGCAGGGCTTCCACCCGCCGGCGCACACATGCAGGGCTGAGGCTGCGATCACGCTCTATTCTTCGTTTCTCCTGCACAACCTGCATAGACAACAAGGAAACTTATCCACGTGGCCTCATGTGTGTGCAAACACAGACAACTGCAGGCTCAAATTAAAATCTCCCAAGCTCTAGCTGCTTCCTCAGCTCCACATGTCAAGAAGTAAATCTCTCATCACCAACAGCTCTAGTATAATTTGCAAACAAGTCATGGGCCACAGCCAAATGATCTCCACTATTTGACACTTGAATACCACGGACAGGATGCCGGCAAAGAACTGCACTCCTCATACTCAACCACATGAATGCACACAATATTTGAGCTTGAAACAAAGCAGGGCCAGGATACTGAACTGACCTTATTGCAATACTGTTTGTTTTGTACAGTGGTCCAGTGGCTGTCTGTTTTGATAGCACAGAGTTTGGCCTGACATAACAGCAGTTTAGAAAAAGTATAATTGAGCTCAAGAACTAACGTTACAGGGGCCCAGTTATCAGCAAAATCCTAAACTATCCATTCTTTCCATACTCGCAAGTCTGCGGTGCACCTTGAAGGTGCAATTATGCTTCCGGAAACTACAAATGCAGTCACAATACCAATAATCTGGATATGCTAATTATTTCAACAGCTTTACAGCGCTGCCACAGGCCCCTTAAACAATGCATAAAGTTCACGACAGCATGCAAACTGTCCAAAGTCATAGGGAATGTGAGTGTAGTCACTTATTTCCTAATCAATGCAATAATTTTCACTCCCTAGAACTCACAGCCATAAGCACAAAAAAACACCCCAAGGCACCTCCAACTAAATATCTCATATGTTTCATATACACGAGTTAAATTGCACCTTCCGTGCATGGCTCAACATACCTACATTAACATACATACATTCGAATCTAGGCCGATAGTTTTTTTTTTTTTTTTTTAAACGCCAACATGTCAAACTCTGGGGTCGGCTTAGAATAGAGGATTTTGAAAAACTCACCAATTTCCAAGAGAAAAATGGCGCACAGCTAGCGCCACCTAGAAAAGGTATTGGCCATTAGTAGCCGAGCCTGGCAGAGGCCAAACCAGAAGGTTGTGTTTGTCCCTGTGTAGCCTGTGTAACTGTGTGCAGCATGGCATTTTATTATTGTTGATAGCGCAATGGCACCAAACAGGCGATGCCATTATAGTGCCGCTTTCAAAAGAAAAGTTGTTTTAGCCGCGGAGTCATCGTCGAATGTGCAAGCCGGGCATGGATGAAAAAAACGTCTGTTAGAGGGGGCAATGGGAGAAGTTATTTGCGTGCGCTGCAATGAGGATGGCACTCACCGGACCACGAAAAGGTCGTCACCACGAAATGGAAATCGTGTTGGCCGACTTCATTCGGACGTAGCGAGCAGCTGCCCTTCCAGTAACGACGAAATTACTCCAGGCGAAAGTGAGGGAGCTTTCAAGGGAGCAAGGCTTATCGCTGGCAGGCTTCAAAGCCAGCCGAGGCTGGCTACAGAAATTTATGAAGCGCTTCAGCTTTAGCCTCTGTCGTCGCACCTCAATTGCCCAAATGTTGCCCAGTGATATTGAGAAGCCCATTGAATTTCAGCGTTATGTGCTGCGCAAGCGGAAATCGAGAGCCTATCTGCTAGGCCAAATCGGCAATGTGGACCAGATGCCGGTATATTCTGAAATGCCAGTGGCGTACACGGTCAATGAAAAGGGCGACAAAGAAGTGAAGGTGCGCTCTGCGAGATACAAAAAGCAGCGCGCGACTGTGATGCTGTGCTGCACAGCAGACGGACATAAGCTCCCTCCTTACATTGCCCGCCAAAGAAGCCTTCCTGTGCAATGTTATGTTATTGTTTGGGCCAACGAAAATGGCTGGATGACGAGCGCCATGGTCGAATAGATAAGGATTGTATGGCAGCAGCGTCCAGGCGTCCTTTTGTGCAAGAACTCTCTCCTTGTGCTCAACTCCTACCGCGGGCACCTGACCGACAGCGGGAAGGCTACGCTTGCCGAGGTAAACACGGACCTCACTGTGATACTGGGTGGCATGATGGGCCAGTTGCAGTCACTTGACGTCTGCATTAATAAGCCATTCAAGGATCGCCTGCAGAGGTTCTACACGGACTCGTTGAACGGGGAAGAGCACCAGCTTACAGCAACGGGCTGCATCAAGCGCGCATCACTGTCGCAAGTGGCGGGCTGGGTAGCTGCAGCATGGGATGATATCCCGGGAACTTTGATAGTGCGCTCCTTCAAAAAGTGCGACATATCGAATGCGCTTGATGGAACTGAGGATAGCGTACTGTTTGAAGATGACAGTGGTGAAGAAGTAAGCAGTGACGAGGCTAGCAGTGATGATGACTCGGAATAAGCTGTTCAATAAATGTGTTTTCTTTTTGTGAACGCTGTCCTCGCCTTTTTGTTTGGCCTACATTCAAGGTAAGTTTTTATTACTATTTTTTTTTTCCTGGCTTCGGACTTTAGGGTCTCTGCTTAGAATCGTGGTTGGCCTGCATTAGAATAAATACGGTAGCCTTAGCTAGCAGAGCTAACAAAAATGACAACGAAAGTCGAGCAGGAGGAAGACCATTACCTGGTGGAGCTGTCGCAGAGATTGTGCCAAGCCTGGATCAATCGATTCCATGTCAGCCAAAGAGAGCGAAGCCTCATGGCCGAGCATCCACTTGTACATGGCCAGTGAGAGTGGCAGGTCCAGCATGCGCGAGTCCATGAGTGCCTTGGCCACAAACTTGCCTAGCAACTTGAAGCGTGAACGGACCTTGCTCACATGGCCCACCTTTGCATTCCGGCCAAGGGGCAGCGGAAACAGCCCGCATGGACTGTGCACATACCGCACTGGCTCCTCACCACCTAGCAATAGGGAGGGCAGAAAACAGTTTCAATGGCTGCCTCCCATGGATGGCTAAAAGACATGGCACAGTGATCACTACATTCATCTTTGCTCACAGTTCACATGCTCAGGTGATCACAGAGAACTCTGCCAAATGCAAAAAGTGCCTCCCAGAGACGTCAGCAATGCATAGTAAACTGGGTTGTAAGGTAACAAAGTACAGTAGATCCCACATTCATACATTTAAAAAAAAAGTAATAATAATGCAGAGATGAACATATTATCCAGGAAACTGTATAATCCTAACATATGAAACAATTGCAGTTTTGCCAGAAAAGCAACGCATTCACATATAGATGTCAAAATATTTTACTATTTGATGATATTTAGGGAATAAAATGTCACAAAATGGCAACAAACGTCAGCTTATGCTATGTGGGCAATTTTGTCAATGCTTGGTCTGTGACTGGCCTGCACAGACAATCTAGTATGATGTGCCATACGAAAGCCTCGAACACATGCATAGTTTGGACACAGTAAAGCTGCATTCACACTGAAAGGTTTCCAGCCAGCAGTAAGACTGGTGACAGGACCCGAGTGGAAGAAGCTCTGGTCGCGAGCTGGTCAGAGCACGGAATTACCAAACTCCATCTCGGTGGTTACCTTCAGCACTGTGGAGGTTGCTGGCCTGCTTAAGCAGTAGGAAACGCAACTCATTATATAACCATCTGCAACGTTGTCTGCTCAACTTCACTCTGGCATCTGCACGCAGATGTGGCACAAGTAAAGGTGAGCAGACGTGCAAACTTAATACTTACCAGCGCATTTGCTGGTAAGTATTCATGAGTACTTTGCACCACTTAAAAAAAAAAGCCACTAAGATTCACAGTGTTAACGCTGCTTGCGTGCCAATGTGACTGTGGTAACGGTGTGTGTCCGAGCTACGTGGGTGGGTAAATCAAGCGTATGGAATGACCGCTATGATGTGAACACTTCCAGTTTGTCAGCAATACAAGTGTGCTGCTCTCACGATCGAATGCCTCCTGGTGTGAATGCAGTAGGTGCTCAAACGGTACACTATACCTGGCTACTTCTATTATTGCGTGGCCATTTGAGTTTCCATATCTTCTTTTCTTGGATTTCCAGTGGAATAAGAACATAAGTAAGACATAGTGACAAACGAGTTGTTTTTAAAATCTGTACCGGCTTGATCAATAATAGGCCGTGGCAAATACATATGTGAATGCTCACGTATATAAAATGCAGGAAAGCGCTATACCTGGCGACAACTTTCTGCGGCAGCACAGCCAAGGCTACGGAGCTGAAGCACGCTTGTCTTACTGCGCCACAGCATGTAGTCCCCCAACGAAAACGTTTGTATACTGTTCTGGGTAACTAAATTTTACCATTCACCACTTAAATTTTTCGCAGATTTATTTTTTAATTAGTGAATAAAAACGTTGTTCAGTAGAAAAAATTTCGTTTCATGCTCTCTCAGGTATTGTGGGTTTTTTTGGCTTCCGTCGCTTTTTTACCTCACCGCATTCCTCACCATCAAAGATGGCGTCCTCCGGTTGCAGCTCGTCAACGTCGCTTACGGAGGAAACACCGCCACGTGCCGCGAGTCCACCAGCTTCACAGCCGTACCAAGCGTTGTCAAACCAAAATCTGTCCGTACAGGCCAAGAAGGTGGTGCACAACGTTTACGCGCAAGTAAGGAAAAGCGACCTGCGCTGGTGAAATCGAAACCGAAACACCCGTCGAAGCGGTCGGACTACTTGGCGCAGTAGCACATGTGCATAGGCTCCGCCCACGTAGCCTTGGCCATGCTGCCACAGAAAGTTGTCCCTAGGTATAGTACTGCATATAAGTAAATGCGCATAAGTGAGGTTCTGATGGCACCAACACTAATCTGCTCTATCTTCTGCTCTACATAACAGCTGGCCATTGGCACCATATCTGCACTGCCAGTAGGGAGGACACAGAAGAATAATAAAACAGTCCTGCATCTTTTCAAATAAATGGCAAGATTCTGAGATTGCCATTGCTACACCAGTGAATGAAAAAGCACAATGCAGTTCCTTGTCAACTAGATATCATGGTGAGGACAAAGGCACAGATAAGTGTATGATCAGGTTCACGAGTAACTTGCACTTTGTTTGCGCTATGCTGCCTTCTAAGCCCTACCAAGTTCTCCCACACCCATGTTAGACGAGTTTGCTTGGTTACTGTACAGTGTATCACTCTGAAAGTCTCTCAGCTTCTCTACATTTGCTTATGCAGTCATACTACAAGCTCTATTTTGTCAGGAACAATTATGTGCATTTGACCACCACAAAGAAGGCCCTACTGAGTTCACAAAAATGTGCGAACTGTGAGAAAGTGCAGGGGCACTGTCATGTGGGGATAAAGTAGTGTATAATAGTAGTAATAGTGCAAGTTCATTTGCATGCAAGTGCATGCAAACCATGTACATAGAGTGCCCACCTTTGAGAACAGACACTGTTTCTCCTCTCCACATATCCAGGTCTGACCGCTGCAGCTCCCTGGAGACTAGTGCATAGAACTCCAGCGTGGGACCGAGACCACTGCCAACCTACACAGTAATGGTTAAAATGCAGCAATGACATTCATTTTGCAATCATTCAGGATACTTGGCATTACTCAGAACACAATATGGATCCATTTTTCTCAACATTATATGTATAAAAGCTTAGAAGAGTTTTCCTGCTCACTATTTCGTGGTTTGGTGATAAGCTGAACAACGGTGCCAAAATAATCGTGTTTTCCAGGAATGTATTAACCGGTAAAAAGAAAGTTTAACTCAATTAGATCATGTTTTGTGTTCGCAACTGCAAACGTTGGAACCGGGAAATGTATGAAACAGGATCATTTCAATAAGGTTCTATTGCACTTTGAAGATTCAAGCGACTATTCATTGTGCTACATATGATTCATTTGTTCATTTATAAAAGGGTTTAACACATTCTTATATAAGAACTTTTATACTGAATTGTGGCTGTATCAAAATGTTTCATGATCCCTGCTTCATTCGATATATGGAGGTTCGGCCGTGTTGCACCTGGCTAGCATTATCACTCCCTTCATGTAAAACAAAGAAGCTCTGTTGACCCTGAACTGCACTCAGCTTTTTTTTTCTCATTTAGAATTTCAGTGTATGCAAACATTTTCAAGCTGGTGTCCAAGCTTCCTCCATGGCTGTAGTGCAAGTAGTGTTGCTTACCTCATTTTCATACTGGATCTCCAGCAGCGCCCTTGAGCTACCAAGGTCTTGCATGACCACTTCTGCCTGCTTTAGAAGATCATCTCGGGCAACTGTCCTCTGATTGAAAAATAGGCAAACAGAAATACAGTGGTTTCATTAATAAGAATCATGAGGCCAAGAACACATGCCAGTTGGCGGCCTCAGGCTTGTATCGAAGAAGAAGAGCCGAAGTGTCCAAATAACCATAGTGTGAAATATCTGGTTAGCCAAATGAAAATGTCCGTTACATCAGTGATCTAAACAGTTTGTCAATGCATTCTTATTTGCACATAACCTTAACTGCAATCTGGTTAGTAATTGATTGCAAGCACCATTGTGCTCTCGCTACTGACAGACCATTAATTACTTTACCTGCCACTGTAGCATAGCAGGTGATGTATCACTCTGCTGAGCACGAGGACACATTTTCATGGGGCAAAATACAACAACCAAGTGCTTAGATGTTAGGTGAACGTTAAAGAATTGCCTTCACTACGGCATGCTGCATAATCACATTGTGGTTTTGGCACGTAAAACTACAGAAACCATTACATACTCTGTGGCTTGGCTTAGGGCGTGTGCCATGGTTTGGACAGTCATTGACTGGAGCGTTAACCAGACTTCACTGGTTTTGTTTTGAAGAGGCACTGGTTACCAAATTATCAACTTATCAGGAGAAAAAAAAATCCACCGACCATGGAAAGAAGAGGCACAGCGAATTCGTTGCGTCGCACAAAACCAGAACGGAGGAGTTGCGTGGTTGCAATGACTGTGCATGCATCACTCATGCACAGCTATCTATGCTCACGCAGCAAGAGACAGCATTTTTCTACATCACACAATGCACAATATACAGCTCCACTAACGTGAAACCTGGCAAGGTGCAAAGCATGCGGTGATGCGTCGGTGTTTCCTACAGGAAATGTCAGTCGCTCTAACAAGCTTGCTTCACCGTGGCTCGGGTGCATTAGCAGGAACTCATTAGACTCGCTTCTGACATGACAACCCTACAGACACACTGTCTGGCTGCACTGCCTCCAGGATCGGCCCACCGTGACGACAGCAGAAATATGCCGCAGGACAGCCCCTATGGTGCTTCGCACGTAAAATGTTGCTCTTTCTGCATGAGCCTGTTCAAGTTTTGTCTGTATAGACTACGCTCTCTAAAAGAGCTCACTAGTATATTAGAAGGCTGAACAGACGTTTAGGACATTTAAAGGTTTAGTGCAGCTCAGAACGAGCATGAAGAAGGAAGGTGGAAGAAGTAATCAAGAGGACAGGACAAAGGGGCAAGCCTGTCCTGTATCCTTGATTACCTCTCCCACCTTTCATCTTTGTACTCGTTCTGAGCTGCACTGTTCACAAACGTCATGGCATACCAGCTTGCCCTATTTTCTACGCCTTGTGAGGCTAGACTTATTCGTAAAGCCTATTCAAAAGCTCATCTCAGAAGATGTTCCTTGAACTCCCCATTAACTAAGAGTGCAATATCTGGGCTAAGAGAGAAGAGTGCAAAGAGCTTGCCCCAAAAATCTACCCTGCAACTGTTCCAGCATTCTGTCAGCACAAAACTGCAACACCTCTGGCTAGGATTCAATCTTGCAAGACTGCAGTGAAATCTTCTTCCACGTGCCAACAATATTTCCAGAAGGTATAGTTTCCTTAATTTTAAGCGTACAGAATTGTTTGTGCATTACAATTTCTAAAATAAAATGAGAATGAAAAGCCTTTAATGCTTGACTAAATAGTCACAAAACAGGCATTAAAACCTAGAAAGATACAAGCTAGTTAAGATGTTTTGAAATACGAGGAAGGGAATTTTCAGACCAGAGACTGTATATAAAAGAAGTATACTTTTAAGGGGGGACGTGACGTTGGAAACCAACTTTCTTATTTCTTTATGGATTTTGATGAAATTTGGTAGACTTATTAGCAATGATTCTGTGATACTACTGTATAAATTTCATGAGCTTATCTTTAAAACTTTCTGATTTACAACAATGTCCTCCTTCTGACCTTGTTCCGAGCCTCAATCGCTTAAAAAATGTGATAGAAAGCTTTTTCAAAGTGCTGTGAGCTCTATGATGAACGGTCGAGGGCGAGACATTCTTAGATTTTTTTATTTGCAACACAATTTTTTTTAGTTGTCGTTTTTTACAAGGTGACTGCACCACAAGAGCTCAGGCTGTGAGCAATTAGTCGTATTGTTAAATGTTGTGAAGGAAAACTGGAAAAGCAAGAATGTCACGCCCTGGGCAATTCTTCTAGGAATATAGGAAAAAAAACGGAACTGAAATAGACCTAGTAGTCATGAAGAAATCAGCGGAACAAGCAAGGCAAGGAGCAAGAAAAGTCGTTTTGAGAAAACGGCTTTCAAAGTTTTTCCATGGATTTTTATTAGAAAAGGGCACTGAATACGCAGTGTCTTGTGTCCTTTTTGGTGCACGGCTTCTTGAATGTCCTTTCTTTAGTTTGGTATGCCTTGCTGGCCTCTTTTTTCCTAAAAGACACCTTTCTTTGCTGCTCTGGGAAAGGCATGTTGTCCAGGCTACAGTCAAAGTGTTGCACAATACTCAGCATAAGCATGGTGGGCTCAATGACTGTACTTGAAATACTGCCTCATGGACAGATCTGCATGCCAGAAAGGCATTGGTACCAGGGTACACAAATACTGTCAGAAACTGTCTCACTGGAAGGTCTGGACTGAGCCTTCAGACTTTTCTGATATGTTTTATGGTGCAACCCTCAATGTGAGATGTTGATTGTTGACCAGTGTAATTAGTCAGAGCTCCTAGCCCCTTTTCAATACTTTTGAGAGCCTGCACAACTCTCCTAATGCACAGAAAATCTTACGATATTCATTTCGCGGCAATTACTACCGCTAGAGTTACTGTATATGTTCCTCTACATATACAGTTACTCTAACCACCCCTTCGCGAGAGCGCTGCCAGACGCGCGTACACGTCAGTATCATTTGCGATGCTGACCCATATCTAGTTCCTACTCAATTAAAAGTTATTAGGAGCGCTGCTGACTCCTACAACGCCGAGAAACGGGTTCAAGGTCGTGATTTTGAACGATCGGAAACTCGTTCGCTTTTTTGCGTACCGGCGCCTGTCATTCCGTTTTCAGCGCGGTCGCACACACACACAACTTACTGGCATGTACGCGGCGACCTCGCGGAATGCGTTTGGTGATACAAAATGCGGCTCTAGGCGCGCCTGAAGGGTATCGTCCATACTTGCGGACGGCGTGGCAACGTGACGAGATTCGGGCACATCCGTGGCGCGATCGCTACATGCAGTCGGCAACGTCGGACGCCGCGCGACACTGGGCAACGGTGCCACTGCCGCTCGCACATGATGCTTCGCCCGCGTATGAAATGCCACAAAGCGACCCGTCAATGTTGACAAAAGCAAGCATACCGGCCGCGCGCGATTGATCGGGAGCGGACGCACCATCGGCACTCGCACGCGTTACTTCCGAAACTACGCTCCGCGCGCACCGACAGCGAGCCGAAAAGTCTAAACGCGCCCATCACAACAAAAATCCGCCGCTGAAACTACGTTTCCGCAAATACCGACGATAGTGGCGTGCTGAGATGTCGAAGAGGCGCACAAAGCACTCGCGGAGTCCGCTGCCGAAACCGCTCCGTACGCGCTGACGAACATGGCGACGCGATCGTCAAACGCTGCGGCGCCACGAGCCGCGAGCACCGCGAGCGATAATAGCTTTGGAATCAGCTGCCGTTCTGTCTACACACCGCCCGATCGCCGACACTGCAAATACTATCGGGGAAGGCACGCACAGACGAACATACAGCGCAGAGAGGCGCGCCGGCGCGGTAGCAGAAGACGCAGACCGCCAAGGAGACCAATGGCGAGGCTCCGATTCGTCACGTGACGGGCGCGGCCAATTGGAGGCCTCGGCACGGCCTTGAATCTTTTGCTTTTTGTGCGCTTGCTTCTGTATGGAGGAGCTGGCTGAAGCGGCAGATTTGAAGACGGAGAATCGCGCTTTCCAACGAGGGCAAAATGGCGGCGCTCGGTTGCGCCGTTGCGGAGATATTGGGACTTGAAAACTGCCGTTTTTTCACGATTTCTGTCGAGTTTTTTCGCCACGTTGGCCTCTATTAACATTTTTTTTAGCACTTCTACGCGGTTTTCAGCGTTCATATTTCGGAATCAGATAAAAAAGGACTTGTAGAAACTGACTATGTGGTTTTCAAAAAATCGATTTTTTGGTCATTTTTCGCGATACGAAGGCCGCGTCCCCCCTTAAGTCATTCGCAAGAACCAAGTCTAAAACACTACAAGCTGCAGATATGTTTTTCATATTTAGCTATGTCCACTTCATAGTTTAAAGAAGAGGCCCACTTATTGAAAGAGTTTGTACTGTTACCTAAACATTTGTAGCTCCTAAGTGAAATTAGCTACGGCAGCGCAATCTCACTGTCACTGTTTGCCAGTGATGTGTCCCCCCCATCAATGTTAACGGAAAGCTCACAATTTTCTCACCTAGCTCTATCCATGCTGTCTTGTGAGGAACATTCTAGTTTTTTATTGTATTGTAGGCATCCATGCAGAAAATCGAAATGCCTATGCCAAATGCACATTGGGAAAGAAATAGAAAGCCCACCTTTCGCCGGTCTAACCGCGGTGTCACCCTTTCACTGTTGTCCGACCCAGAAAGATCAGGGGTCATGTCTAGTAGCCTCTGCAGGGCACGGTCTCGGTCAAACGATGTTGTGTAGAAGAGCAGGTGACGAGTCTCAAATGGAAACAGGAAAGGGCTGTAACAAGAGTTCAAGTGATTATCACATGACATCTTAACAATGAAAGAAAGCTCAAACATTCAAGAGAAGTGTGCCAGAAATCTGAACAGGAGTGAAAAACATTTTAGCCTTGAACAATAATAATAAAAAAAAAAAACATGGGTGTTTCATGATGACAGCTCACATGGAAAGGGATAAAAATGACCAACTACAAACTTACTATTATAATTACAAACATACTGTTATAAACATACTATTACAAACATACTATTATAATTTGCCAATAAAGGAAGCTTGGCGGCAGTGACACCTGCCAGGTTGTTGCAAGATTTAGTAAAAACAGGAAAAAACAATTGAGTGATTCCATGAAAGATCAAAAAGGGCCCGAAAATTGATATTTTATATTTCGTTGACTATTTTATATTTTATAGACATGTGACTCAGTAGCCCAAAAGTGAAGTTCATTTATTAACTCCCTAATTTAGGAGGCATAAAATGTTGAAGTTACTCTGTCAGGGCCACAATTTTCATGAAAGAGAAAATAAGCATCCACCCATTTGTAACACAAGGCTACAAGGACTTTCACCTTGTGGGTTTCTGCAGAACTCATTTGCCACCATATTCATGCACTGGTCATTTTCGTGAATTCGCAATGCTAAAAACTGCCATATATTGCAGCTAGAAAGAAAACATTTTTTGTGCAATGCATATGTGTAATGAAGAGTAAACTAGCTAATTTTTAACCTGCTGGAGAAAAAAGTATATTTTAAAATATTCCAAACATGCAACATTTCCAAACTGTTACTATATTTATGAATTTTTCTTACTAATGAAATGCATCCAGCTTTTTAAAGCTTGGTGGACTGTGAGCTTATAATGTGGTGAACAGTCCCTCCCAGAATAATTGCCGTAGCATAAATGGTGGGGATCGAGGCATGCCTGTCGCCACTGCATAGGTGTTTGCCTAATTCTGCTGTTCCCGCTTAACCGTTCCATCCATTTGCTACCACACTTGCGTGGCGGGTCGGTTGGCGCAAGGGCATTTGGTATGCCTGCTCACCTGGTGGCACTAGCGATGGTGGCACTAGCGCCGCACGTGGGGTCTTGCAATGTCTCGCGGGACGTTATACGCATGACGTGGGTGTGAAGCATGCTTTTGTTCCTTGTCCGCCAGCTCCTTTGTTTGAGCTTGCTCAGTTGGAGTGCGCAACGCCGAACGCTTACCCTTACGCCATCCTTCTGAACGCGTCGCTGTAGAGCTGTGCCTCGTGCTCGTGCGTGGTCTTACTATGCCGAGCCACACTTATCAAAGGCGGATGCGAACAGAGCTTGCCCATACTCAGACGATCCGGCCCACTGGTCAGCAATCGCACGAGTGGGCAGCATAGTTGCAAGGGACCACTTTTCCCTTTGCGGCATGGCACTGTGAGCCATGGCCCGTGGTGACATGCTAGGAGCATCCCTTTGTATTTTCGCCCGTGGCGTGGCGAAGCCCTTTCCTTCTCCCGCCACCTTTTACAGCGGGCAGTGTGCAGTGTTTGTTCCGTCGCCGTAGGGAAATAAAGTGTTGCAGCTGATCCGAGAGCAGTACGGCGTCATTGCCGTGCTGCGCTCGACGCCTTTGCTGTCCGAACAATTGTATGCAACGAAGCGGGAGATAGGCGACAGCCTACGCGGCCCTGTGGCTTGCTAAGCCCAAACCCACGGTGGTGGCCGTATTCTTATGACATACGCACATCGACTACAAAGTACATACTTTTATTATTAGCTTAAAAATTTCAATTTAGACAAAAGTGACCTTTATTGTAAAATGAACACAGTAAAACCTCATTATAACGAAGTTGACGGGGGAGCCGTAACTACTTGGCTATAACCATTAGTTCCTTACAGCCAATATCTGTTTCACCTATGGGAATTTCAAGGGGAATTATGACTGCTTCGTTATACCCAATAGTTCCTTATATCTGAGTTCGTTATGATGAGGTCATACTGTATTTAAAAAAACCCATTTCTAATTTTTCTTGAACTCTCCTAAACGAGCGCCCACAGACTGTGGAACATACATGAAAAAACATGTTGCATTATTTTGTTTGAAAAGACCCTATTTGTGGTACAATCAAGGCTTTTCCAACATGCATTCTAAAGCTAAAAAAGTGGGACACTGACACAAAAGTGGAGATACTCGTGTAAACGGGCCATAGTTGCAAAACAAAGGTAGTTTTGGCCTTATCACGAATACTTATGTAAAAAGGGTGTTTATGTAGAGCACTTATGTGCTTGAATATGAATGAAGACGTGTATTAAACAGAACTTTTTAGTAATGGACGCAGAGACGCATGTTGGATAATGTGTGCGCCTGGGACGAATGTGTTGGCCTGTTGTCAATCAACATATTCTCTAGATCACAAAATGCACATCTACAACAAAAAGGTGCCCTCTCTTTATGTTGGCAGTACTATCTTCTTCAGAAAGCCCAGCAAGAGCCCCTACATGAGGCAACAGTTCCACAAGGTACAGCTTTGCTCTTTTTATGTCCTGCTATGAGCATATCATTACAGTTCCCGATACACTGAATGAAAGAGCCAAAGAGCAGAAACTCTACGTGGACCTCACCAGGCATAGGCAACCTGAGTGAGCCAGGAGGGGATGTTCCCAGTCATGATGGCAAGTGGGTCCTGCAGCTGCCTATTAGCTTTGGCTGTAAGCTTGCTGTTCACAAACTCTGATCTTGGAAGTGCAGGGTGGTAAGAATGAAGCTGTAATGAAAGAAGAATGACTCCAGTTAGTGCAAATCCAGTAGTCACAGGTCATGCAAAACTGTTATCTTTGGAGGCTCTGGCTGATAAGGGCAGCTATGTGACTAGCAAAATTATGGGTGTGAATCAAACTGAATAGCTTTTAAATACTGTTAGGATATTTTTTTAATTGTTCAATGCTAAATTAGAGAAAAGATACTGTTAAAAAGGGTGAATTCAGTGCACGACCAGCATATTCCCGAAATGTCATTCCGATAAAACAGCCAAGTCCTAAAGAACAGTCCCACGAGAACACAAGTGTTATGCAGCAGAGTGCTACATGCGGGAATGAGCCACTTGTCATGGGACATGGTGCATTCTGGCCCTTGATCATACACGTTGAATAGCAAATGTTAGGCGCAAATTAAATAGCGAATAAAACTATTTGAAAGTTTGAATATCTACACACCCCCACTGATATGTCTCTTCGGTTAACTGACAAGGGCAGAGGGAAGCGAATGGAAGAGCAATAAACAGCAGATTAGGAAACTGTGATCAAAAAGAAGAAATGCTAATTTACCTTTAATTGAAATTCTGTATTCACGAAACAGCTTCGCACACCATCAACCCTCAGTGACTGGAATAGCCCACGAATATTTCTTGATCGTAAGGGTAAATGTAGGAACACACCACTTTTATATTAAAACCTGGTGCAAGAATGATCAGGTGCACTTTTATTTTGAGCAGACAAAAAAAGGTGTGCATTAGATCCGGGTAAACTTTCTTTCCCCTTGGACAGTACCACAGAGGCATCAGAACAGGCAGGGGTCAGCGTAAAATTCCATAGTATATAATCAAGGCTTTTATAACATTTAAATTTTTCGAGGTTTTGCTCAGACTAGAGATGTATAATCAAGCTAACTACATATCACACAATGGTCCAATGTGTGCGCTATTCTGTAACCAATTTTGGGATTTTTTGGAGAAACCCATCAGGAATGTGAAAATTAAAATGTTTCAAAGATTTTTTGGCCGATTTTAGGCCTCAAAGAGCCAGATCCCATCTGTAGCAGGAAGCTTAGAATTCAAAACAGTCAAGCATGGCTACAGGTGCTTGAGGATATGCTTTGTTCTTGCCTTTTTCGCAATTTATGGCAAATAACATTCCATTTCGGTTATTTGGAACACCGTTGAAAACTAAATGTACCTGTCTCTCCTCTGATTAAGCTCGGAGACCAATCAGGCTACTTTCTGGTCAAGGTTAGAAACATTGAAGCCGAGGTAGAAATCAGCAGCACGCACCTCATAAAGATAACCCCAGTGCTGCGATAGAGCGTAGACAACCCTGAGTAGCGCAATCACAGGCAAAGAAGGATCCTGGATAGTGACCGACTCTGGCAACGTGGCACTGAGGTGCTGGTGCAGCAGAGAGGTAGTCTCGGGTACTACGCCTTCTGTAAAAACAAAAGCAAGCAGTAAACTCATTCACTCAAGAGTTCTACCAGCCTAACCAATTTTAATGAATAACAAGGTACAATCAACACATGCAACAATATTGCAACATTCAGGCTTTCAATGACTACACAAAACTAATAACACCAGCTCGCTTGATCACATCTTATGCCACTGCTACTTGAGAGGCCCAATGTAACAATGCAGTACATTCAAACATCATAAGATTATGGAATATAACACAAGACAATAAAACTACAGCGCATTTTGCTGTTTACATCCCTGTAATGCTGAAAGTGAGCAGCCAAGAAACATAGTACATATGAGACAGCTTGCACAATTTCTCAGCAGTTGTGTTTATGTACACTAAACTACTTGTGTAATGAACCCACTCACATAATGAACCCATCACGCACTTTTGCACTAAGGAAAAAGTCTTTAGGCATGCAATACCTGTAATTTCATTTCTGTACAACAGCTGGTGCCGCTGATGGTTGAAATAACGTAAAATCATGCAATTTTACTGGAAACGGTTTAACAACTGTCCTAAACAGTCGCTGGTGATGCAAGTATGAATGCCGTAAGTCAAACTTGCATTACAGGGGGTCACAATTTAAAAAACAATCAGGGAACAGTCTTTCGAGTGCAAAACAAAGCTTCAATGCTTATAGCGCTGCCTTGCGACATCCAAGCGAGGCTGGAGCATGGTGGCACTGGCAGCATGGCCTCCATGACTGCGCTCACCCTCAGAGGCTGCGGTGGCGGCATGCAAAAATAATGTGCACACGGTGCTACACTGTAATGCTTTGCGAGTTTGCCACCGCCAGTTCTGCGGCTTTATTTTCCGTTGTTTTGCGAACATGATGGCTAAATCCAAAAAAAGCAGACAAAGGAAACATAGTAAGAAGCGTTGCTGGTGGCACACAACCCAATGGGAACACAATATATGGTTTGGAAGTAGGAAGGAACGACAGCTGCGGAGGCAAGAATCGAGTCACCTACTCAAGTGATGCACAGGAACTGAGAAGGAAATGGGACCTGTGCAGACAAGTACCCTCCCACCTCACGTTTTGCTGGAAACACTCTGCAGAGGCAAGGTTGCCGCTACTGCTGCATGCACCGCTCACCACCAAGCTACCTGCTGGTCGCCTCTTGTAGCAGGCCAGTCACAACAGTGCACTGTTATTGTAGCATACCTTAGCCATGACTGTCTCAATTTGTGCTCTATATATGGGCCAGAAATTGCCATGCCTGCAGGTGCCAGCTGTAGTTACCTCAGGCAAACCAGCAAGACAGCTCTCGGCCTGTTTGCCATCAGAGTTTGCTCATCACGGCTTTATTACTGACTGCCCATTCATCAACACCAGTTCCCTAAGCAAGCCACACAAGCAGAAGATGACCATGATTGAGACGTACTACAGCTGATCTATATGCAATGCAGGTGCAAGAGCAATCAAAGTCTAGTACAGTCGAACCCCGCTACAACGAAAGGCACTTCAACAAAATTTCTGGTACAACAGATAATTCTCAGTTCTCCGTCAGCCGTCCATAGGAGTCGATGCATAAATATGCTCACCACAACAAACACTTCTTTTTGTGCCATTTCGCTTCAACGAAATCTGATGATGATTCCCGGCTCGAAAATTCGATTGGCTGTGCAGTAAACACAATCCCTAACATTATGGCGTATTTCAGAAGAGAAAAATATGTCTACAAAGTCGAAACCTTGTGTTGGCACCACTGCTTGATAGCGACGGCGATGAGACTGCCCTACTTTTACCACTGGCTTAAGTTATTCTTTAGTCGCAGGCAATCCAAAGCTGAGACACCCACAAGAACATTAGCATAAGAGAAAAAAGAGGTATGGGACAGAGCCTTACATCATGCAACTTAACCCTTTGCAGGTTTTTCCCGTATATGTATGGCGGTGGTTTTCTGTCCCGCAAGGTCTTTGCCGTACGGGTACGGTTTCGACCCTCCGTTCGAAATTTCACACCATAATGATGATGCATGCTCGCTGCGAGGTGCTGCCAACTCCTAGGACTTACAAGAAGCGTTTGAATTTGTCGCTACCTTCTTGCGGAGATAAATGGAACTGATTTCTAGCTTAAGCATGTTGCGCCAGTCTGTGGCAATGTCCCTTTCGCGGTTTCGGCTTCGCTGCGAGATCGCAACCGAGGTGCGCAAAACTTGATTTTGATCTTTGTCAGCAATCCCTAGCAGGGGCGACAGAAGTTGAGTTCTATCTTTATTGGCGCTGCTGCTAGCTCGTTTACCACCGCCGCTCATGAAGTATTCTCACTCTCCTTGTCTACTGAGTTCCCATCAAGTTCTTCAGATGCACCGAAGTGGCGATACGGCGAAGCGCACTTCCCGTTCTCTTCACACCGAACGCCATGACTCTTCCCAACTTCGGTTTTGCTCCATTCACAGAGTCCGAATTGTAAGATTTTTTTTTCCAGGAGATGGCAGCTCATCTTCGGATGCTGAACTGCATTCAATCAGTTCAATCTCTGCCCAAGGCATCCGCACGCAGAGAAGACGTGTGTGCCAACACGACTCATCGCCCTTGGAGAAAAGACACACGTTTTAGGTGTGCAGACGGCAATAAGGCGCTCTGCGTAGACCAGTGTTTCGAGGAATACCACACTCAGAAGTACTATTGAACATCTTTCAGTTCTGAGTGATGCTGACATCAAAATACTGTTAGTAATTTTTTTTTTACTATATATTACTGACTTTTTACATTTTGCACATTCAAGATCCACAATAAAGTAATTTGACCATCTGGGAAAGTTCTTTCAAATGAATGCAACCCTCAAAGGGTTAAGCCAACAGCGGTGACTCAGCACATAAAGGGGATGGAGAATACATCGGACAGCGCGGTATCGTTCAAGCACAGAACGTAAAGGCATTCTACCAATGTTTGTCAAGATAGCGTGCACAACCACCCCTCTCCCACCGGCGCCCCTTATGGTCCCACGCCCGACAAAACATGGGCAATGTGCTTCCTCCCTGCTTGAGAAGTAAGCTACGACAGCCCTTGCATGCGGTGCGATGCACGTGCCGTTCATTCGATGGAGACAGCCGGGTCGTTTCATCTGCGCTTCAGTCGTGTATGTCCCCAACGCTAGCGGGCTTTTACTCTGGCGTAAAACATAAGATGGGTAGCCGCTGCTATTGAGTTAGACTTTGTACAGAACAACAGCTATTGAAAAAGCCCGCTAACAGTGTCCATATAATTGCTGTTGCCACAGCCCCCCCCCACCGCCCGGACAACAATTTTTTTTATGGTACAAGCCCCTCGCCCCAGCAGCCCCCTATAAGTATCGTATTTACTTGAATCTAACGCACACCTTTTTCCGATAAAACGGGTCCAAAAATCGTAGGCGCATTAGAATCGAGTGCGAACGAACGACACAGTTACCATATTACTGTCGGCATCAAAATGGCCACCTCCTACGCGTTTGGGGCACTGTCGAACGGTCACCGATGAAAAACGAACTAGCGGTGCGGCGGTCTTTGGAGTGCATAGTTTCTGTAGTTTCTATGTCGCCGCTGGTCCTGCGCGTAACGACGCCAGGATGCACATGATGCGTAGACCAATGATACTCACAGTGCTGGCTTGGCCATCTTACGGCCAACCAAAGTCACTACATCGCCGATGCAATCTCTGAGACGCCCAGCCGCAGTAGCTTTCAGTTGTGTTCGTGCATCACTGCACGCAAAACGGGTCATCAAGGCATTTCTCCCTCATATCTGTGCTGAGCCTCTCAGCTGTGCGCATTGCATGACATCCGAGATTGCATCGCGGCAATCTCTGAGACCATGCTCCAACCATGCTTAGGCTTAGCTGTGCCAGCTTGCGCAGCACACATGGCAGCCCGTGGCAGAGGGCGTGAGGGAACTGCAAAAACACGGAGGAATGAAGCACTGCGAGTAAAAGATGGTACCGCCACCAGCATGTGGCTACGCCTGGCAACGTACAACAGTTTTATCAGGACGTAGGAAAGCCACAGCACGGCTGTTCCCAGGGGACTGCGGGGGTTTCCAAATGCATTGTCATGATCGACGACTTGCCACACAGTTTCTTCCGCACTTCTTTACTTCCACACACAAACACCCGACAGAGTCCCCCAACACGCCACACCCGCTCACACCTCCCTCCTCCATCCTACCTCGCATTCACACCACCTCCACTGTTCCCCGCCGCACTCGCACCACCTCTTCTCCGTTTGGTCAACTACTGCTGATCCCATGCTTGGCCTCCGAGAACCATGGCTTCTCATCGTGGGTCTTGGGCTTGCTTGCCCCGCCCCTTCCGCGTCATAGCGTTCATTACGCGAGTACGGCATTTGTTTTATGAGTATGAGGTTGATCATTAAGGACTTTTTTTTTTTTTTCAGTGTCACGAAAAATGGGTGCGCGTTGCAGTCGAGGGCACGGTAAAATCTCCTGGATTCCGTTTCTTCAACTTAGGCAGGTTTTAGTACTGGGAGCTTCCGAACCCATCTGATTACCACCGTGGTTCCACGCAGAAGATTGAGGCATAATATTTCTTTGTTCTGCCAGCTCCGGTCAGTTATATGTTTTTGACTTCACGACAACGAAATTTTCACTTCAACGAAATTTTTTTCTGCAACCATCAATTTCGTTGTAGTGAGAGATATGATAATGCACAATGCAGCCTCCTTAAAATAAATAGAGTCAGACAGCGACGACGCAGAAGGACAAGTCATGCATAAGAACCTCTCACCATTCCAGAGATCATCTTTCTTTTTGGCAGCAGATTTGGAACCAGAGGAGCTTTTGTTCCGGCGACTAGAAAGGCTTGGGGCTGATGACGATTGGCCTGCTCGACTTGAACTGGAGGCTGCTCCACTACGGTCATCCTCGGGAACAGGACGGTACCTACCAACATAAAGTGCACAATGTAGCCCTACCCTTGTAATAATGCTCCTGCCCACAAATTTCTTGCTGTGCAACAACTCAAATGTTTTGAGATATATGACAGCTATGCTAATGCTACTCTCTTCATCTTCAATGACAATTCATTAGAGCTCTGCGAATAGCAAAATTTTGAGTGTGCAGCGAACCGAATGTTTTTCAAATATTTGAATATTTTAAAAACAATTTCATGTTAAGTTGCATGTACTGCTAAACAAGAACGGTTATGTTTTAATTAAATACCAGTCCAACAAAGAACTGTGCATATGCATGGGTTAACTTTCATGCAGTACGCACATAAGTGTTAACTTTGCCACAGCGCATGGCTGTTGGCTTCACCACAGTACGCGAGTGCTAAGCGGAGCACACTGCATGCTGGAATGGGCCACTTGTCACCGCACACTGCGTTTTTGCCCCTGGATTGCTAACTTTGAATAGTTTGAATACTAATAGTCGCACACGAATGGTCAGCACAGCAATGATTTGCAAGCCGACCACTCAGTTTTGAAATTGCCATCCTGGAACCAAGAAGGAGAATGAATCAAGGGCTTGTTTCATTGTTAGACACAGTTGTACACTCACCAAATGGTATGGGTTTGCACCCAGATGTTGGCATAACCCATGGGGTTTTCAGAGTCTGTGTCTGTTTCGTGGCCATCAGGACTGGCACCACTGTACTGCCGAATGGCTTGGTACACAGTCATGCCGTACGGTAGCGGGTGGTCCCCAATAAGGAACTGTAATTTATGCCGTGCCTGGCCTTGGTTTATCATCATGGCAGCCTGCACAAATAAAAGTGATAGTGGCGATCAGTTATCATTGCCCAGGTGGCGAGCTCTTCTCAACAAGTTGAGAAACAAAATGGCAGTGTGTGTCGCTTTCTCCACAGGTGGTTAACTGGACCAAAAAGCAACATTAATCAATTAACCAATAAATACCCAACTGCACGTGCACCTTGAGTCTGAGCTCATGCCAATAAAAAAGTGCGTACATGAAGCGGTGCAAGAATGGCACCCCATGACCATGTCGACACTTAATACCCATACAGAAGATGGAAGAGCTCTTTTTTAAATAAGTGAAATCTCAAGATAACAACTTTAAGAGATTGATGACAACATTCGTTATTCTTAGATCACTGCAGTGAAAACCCTGAAATTAACCATAACCTAAATTTCAATGACTAGTAAGACATCCTACTTTACAATGGTGTGCCCAACAGCAGTGCGGTTGCCTTGCACTGTCCCAGATCTTTCTTCACCAATACATTAGATGTGCTGTGTCTCAAAACAGGGTACAGTTGAAAAGAAGCTACATAGAGGACTGTGGGAACGAGTGCTGGCATATCGCCTGTGCTACAGTGGACCCCGGATATATCAAACTTGGGTATGTCAAATTATCTGCTATATTGAGCAGTTCAAAAATACTCTTTGAAATCCAATTAAAAAGTACAGGGGTGGTGCGTACGTATGTCGAACACTCGTGGACAGACACGATTGATATATCGAACTTTGCCCCAGAGTTCAACCATGTTCCTCCTTACGAATGTTGATTACTTTTAAACCACTTTCTAACATTTTGAGACCCCTCTCTGTGCACGTGGGTGTAAAAACGCAGGGTTGGTGGATTTCCCTGAAAGGTTACGCAACGCTTGCAAGTGCACCAACCTGCCCGCTGCAGCATTTTTAGGTTGCAACATGCAGCAACATTTTTCAAATAGGCCGACAGCCAAATGCACCAAATTAGATACAAAGAAACTAACTCCAGCAATAGTATGCAGGAGTCGAATGGCATAGTTGTGTGTGCATTCCAGTGGTTGATTGGAATGGTTGTCCTCGCACTACAACTAGTATGCTGCAAAAGCATAGCCTCAGAGAGTTGATTCTGTCACGACATTCTGTGCTTTTCCAATCTCAAAGGCCATGTTCTCACTGGTTCTCACTGGTTTTCACTGGTGCCTGGTGCTAAGCCACAACTTCCATCGATATGATCATCATGCCTAACATTGGTTTTGGCACTTCTGTGCACCATGGACTTGCGAACGTCCCTCTTCACTCCTGATGAACACATTTGTTTGTTGAACCTGTTGAACTGAACGCCTTCCTGGAGCAGTACAATGTCTTGTGCTTGAAATAAGTCAAGCGAAGCACGACAATGAACTGTTCCCATAAGCGCGCATTATGGTGCGAGGTGATAGTTTACTTGGGTCAATGACTCAGACAACCCATAACGTTGGATGCCTCAATGCAACAGATGCCATTTTCGTGAATTATCAGCCTTCCAGGACACCATCTCAGTCAAGGTGACGGTAAATGACTATTAGCACCAGTGACGACGTACAGCCATTTCAGACTGCCCCAATGCAGAGATTGTGGCTGACATTGCAGGTGCCAAGGGATCAGACCCAACCAGTGATGAATGTCTACGACTTTGTACCATGCTCTGAAAACTTTCATGGGCGTTCCCTACCATGCACTGATTTGTAAGGCCTCAACAACGTCGAGAATGGCTTGATGAACTTAAATGGCCCAACAGATGACTAAGGCCAAGCTTAGACATTTTTCATATGAAATAAAATCAGATCACTTTCATGTACTTTGCATAGCGTAGGCAAATCAGTAACTACCATTTATGACGATTCCAAAAAACCACCCTGAGATGTGCACTGTTTCAATACGAGCTTCAGATAGGCATATCTTGTATTTCAAGTTATCGATATACCGGGATCAACTGTATTAGTGTCAGCACATTTAGTGCCAGGTTCGCAGAGGAGGCATTAGGGAGATCTGATAGAGGGGGGGGGGGTTCGGAGTCACAACATTTCACACACATTTCCATGACTGAAATTTCTATTTAGTTGCAACGGAGCAGGAATTGTATAGTTTTTGTTTTGAAACCACCAGCAACCTACACAACTGGTCCCCATCACTAAAACTTCGATGTGGCTGACGCCGCCCTATTCAAGAAGCCCTTGGAGTACTGTCGTGTGTAACAATGTTCACCGCTGTGACACTTCGCCAAAAGAATGTGTCCGACGGTCGTGTCAGACAGATCCTCCGAACTGAGTATGATTTTTTTTTTTTTTAGTGCTGAACTGCCTCTCGTATTCAGTGTTGCTGTGTGGTATAGAGAGGATCCCGAGCATCACCGCTTAGATACACCCAAATTTCCCAAAAGCCTGTCTGCGTCTCTGAGCTGGGAGACGACGTTCCACTAGGCATCAGCCTGTTCCCCTTGCAGCACATCTGGAGGAATGACAAAAGCCTGCAACTTACAAATTCCATTTCCAGAAAGTTGAGACCATCTTTACACTCCTGCGGCTCCAGTGGTAACAAGGCCATAAACCTCTCCACAAAGAGGACGACGTTAAGAAATGATTGATTGATTTTTAGGGTTTTACGTAAAAAAACAAGCTGCGATTATGAGACGCCGTAGTGGAGGGCTCCGAAAATTTTGACCACCTGGGGTTCTTTAACGTGCACCGACATCGCACAGTACACAGGCCTCCACATTTCGCCTACATCAAAATGCAGCCACCGCGGCCGGGATTCAATCCTGCGACCCTTGGATCTGCAGCCGAGTACCACAGCCACTAGAGCACTGTGGCGGGGCGACGTTACAAAATGAGATCGTGTCAATGGATTTGACATCCGCAACTCGTGCATCAATCATTGCACTGCGAGTCAAAAAAAAGTTTGAGCCGAACACAATCACAGGTAGTGAGACCATGTTATACTAGGAGCTTCACGTGATACCAGGAACAGAAGTGATACAGTATTTACTTGAATCCAACACGCACCTTTTTCCTATAAAATGGGCCCAAAAATCTTATGCGCGTTAGAATCGAGTGCAAATGAATGACACCGTTACCATATCGCCGTCGGCATCAAAATAGCCGCCTCCTACACGCTTCGGGCACTGTCAAACGGTAACTGCCGAAAAAACGAACTGGCGGCACAGAGGTCTTTGGCGCGCATAGTTTCTGTAGTTTCTATGTCGCCGCTGATCCCCCATGTAACGACGCCACGACGCACATGATACACAGGCCGATGATACTCGCCGCGCCGGCCTGGCCGTCTTGTGGCCAACCGAAGTCGCTACGTCGCCGATGCAATCTCTGAGACGCCCACCCACAGCACCTTTCGGTACCGTACGCAAGTGGCCGTAACGGGAGAATAAATGTTTCCCATCACCGCACGCAAAACAGCTCATCATTGCATTTGTCCCACATATCTGTGCTGACCCTGAGCCTCTCAGTAGTGCGCTGCATGACGTCCAAGATTGCATCGCAGCAATCTCTGAGACCACGCCCCGATCATGCTTAGTCTTAGCTTCGCCGGCCTGCGCAGCACACATGGCAACATGCGGTAGCAGGCGTGAGGGAACTGCGATAGCATAGCATGGAGAAATGCAGCACTGCAAGTAAGTGATGTTACTGCCACTTGCACGCAGCTACGCCCACCAGCATGTGGCAGTTTTATCCGGACGCAGAAGTTATGAATCGGTGTGCCCAACGTCTCCGACATGCCATGGATCAAGTGAACCAGCAAAGCCACAGCGAGGCCGTTCGCAGGACTGCAGGGGTTCAAATTTAGCAGTGTGTTTATTATAAGAGTGTGTTCAGTACGCGAGTACGGCATTTGGTTTTATGAAAGTAAGAAGTTTGATTACCAAGGACTTTTATATTCTCGTGTCACGAGAATTGGGTGCGCGTTACAATCGATGTTTCACTTTTCTTTTCCCACGGGAAACGGGTGCGCATTATAATCGAGGGCGCGGTAGAATCTAGCAAATACGGTACTAGGAGCTTCAATTCTGCACTTGACCGGCTATGCTTTTCAGACTTCACTGAACAGGATGTCAATCAGTGTCGCGTAGCTTCGGAACTATGTGGCCAGAATAGAAGGAGGATTCGGCCAAACATGAGCGCGTTTTTGAGAGATCTGTTTCGGTCATACGATCACACAAAACCATCAAAACTCGGGAATCTCCCGGACAATTCAAGAGACCTAGCAGGTATGAAATATGGTATAGTTGAAAAGAAGCTACGTTGAGGACTATCGCATTAAGGGCTGGCGCGCATCACCTGTTCTATTACAGTCAGCCCATGGAGTGCACAACTGAGCAAAGAAGGGCATTGCTGTGCTGTAGTTAAACTTCCAATGCAGTAAGGGATTGCATGTGTCGATTTTTCAATCCAGCATGATCAAAAGCTCCCCTTGAGCTCACACAATCAAATGACATTTTCACTTTGCTCTCTGTACAGGAGCCCAGTTTTGAATTTAAAATGTCCATCAATTCTGCTGTTTTTAATAATGAAAATATTCAACAACAACAACAACAACAATGAAAAAGGGTGAGGGGAGGTGAACCTGATGTTTCAAAGCAAGCCTACAATAATGTTGGTACACACAATACTGAAGCAGCAGCCAACTCAACATATACATTTGTAGCGAGTTTTTACCTGATCCTTCACATGGCAAGTTGCTCTTTCGTTTATTCTAGTGCCTAAAGAATATCCACTTTCTCCCTTCGTGAAAGCTGTATTGAGTGCAATCAGCTGTATATTGCCTTTGCATGTGTGCACAAAGGCTTAGCAATGCAGACAATCTGGCCATACTGCACAGGAAAGATGTGTACAAGCATAGCAGAAAGTGCAGTCACTGGAAAGTAAGCACATGAAAAGAGACTGGAAAAGGATGAAAAAGTAACGTACCATAGTATCATCAATGTCCTCATCAGAATTCTCTTCGTCACTACCACCATCATCTTCATCCTGTGATTCAAAAAAAAAAAATATTTGGAGAGACCTAGAGCCAAAGACACTGTATACAGCTGAGTCCACTTTATAATACACAGGGTCACCCACTCTTAGTTTGAGCACTGCCCAGCGTGCCTGACTTCTTTGGAACACCAGCGCTTTCTACGTGGTTGTGCTCATTGGAGGCCCCTGTGCACCAGTGCTTGCTATGTGGTAGCTAGCGCCTATGTTCCGAAGAAGGCAGGCAGTTTGCACTGCTTTCACACTGAGTTGATGACCCTGTACATCATGGTTGCGTAGCATGCATTCATTATGGCAGAGTTCCTGTTGTAAGTAGACAAACGAGCCCAAGCAATCAAAATGACAAGTTACTGTTCAGATTATTAATTAAGCTTTATTTTCTTTGTTGATGCTGACCCCGTATTTGTGTTTTTCGGATTATTAAAAGTGCCTATGAATAACAGCTAATATATCTGTCAATTGCAAAACACAGCCAAAGCAATAGACCTCCAGTACAAGAGGAAAAATAACTGATGCGCCTCATTTCTGAACTGCTTCACAAAAGGGCGCCACATGCATTGCAAGCAGCACGAAGCAATAGGCACTGCACAATACAAACCAGCGAAAAAGAAGAAAAAAAAAAAGAGGCAGCATCATCTGCAGCACTTCAAGCATGTGGAATCACTATTGAATGTGAAAGCACCGTGGAAATGTGGATTATACAATTTTGTGTTTTGTAATTTTTCAATGTGCCAATTTTACATTATAACAACATGACATGTTTTCCCTAATTGGCAGTACCTTTAGCATCAAGCTTATTGAATCCTCACGAGAAAACAGTAGAGAACTTGGCCAGCTTGCCACCTGTTTCACTGGCATCTCACATGCAAGGATGCATCCAAGTGAGAGAAGGGACTCACTCGTATCCTCCCATAGCCCCGGATTACCAGGTACCGTTCAATGGCCTGGACCAGTGCCAAGGGATCTATTTTCACAGGTCCCCCTCGCCACTGCCGCAGGTTAGAACAGGATGGATGCCTCTGAAGGTTGCACTGAAAGGTGGACAGGCAAGCATTTGCACATATATAAGACTGCAGAGTCCGAAAAATACAGTGCAAACAGAAATACCTACAGCCATTACAATTCAGCTGGAGGGGGTCGTTAACATGGGTACTACAATTTTCCCACCTATGCTCTCTGCAGCAATTCACAACTACATTACAGGCTGCTAGTATGCTGCTGCAGTCTGTCCATGCGTAACAGATCAAAGATATTAGGTGCTCCCCGGCCCTCAACATTTTGCATGATGGTGCATCTCAGGAACTGCTTGTCAAGTACATTTGGGTGGTTATACAGCAAAAACCTCATTACAATGAAGTTGAAGGGGGAGTCATAATTACTTTGTTATAACCATTTGTTACAGCCAATATTTGTGTTGTCTATGGGAATTTGAAGGGGAATTACGATTGCTTCATTATATCCATTAGTTCATTATATCACGGTTTGTTATAATGAGGTTCTACTGTATAAGCAAAATAAAACTGCTTGGGCTAGTGTTGGTTCAAATTGGAGCACATACTTACGGGGCCCTAGATCAACAGACACAAGAGAGGGACACACAGACACACATGGCACTGTGTGTGTGTGTGTCCCTCTTTGTGTTAATTTAGTACCCTTAAGTATGTGTATAAACAAACTTTGCTTAGAAAAATGTGGTCAGGACATATGTATGCTACTAGTAAAATATTAAATTGCCTTTGTCTACTCTTGCTTTTTGTTAGCCAAAATGAATTATGTAAGCATTAAGGAGGTGTTAAGAGCCATGCAAGACTTATTTTGTAGATGCAGATGTGGAGATACAGTAAAATATGTAATTCACACCTCATTAATCCAAAATTTTGAATAATTCAAACCAAGTGGCACGGCCCGGCCAAGCTCCACAGAATTCTATTGATGTTAAACAGCGCAATAGCTTGTACACAAATCGGGTCCACTATGAATAATTCAAACTATGCACTGCCACTGCTGGCTAAATAGTTTGCCACAATGGCATAGGCATTGATAAGTTCGAAAGCAGTGACATACTCGGGACATAACCTATGCGATGGTATTCCATATTGGGTTTCTTGGTAAAGAATGCTGAAGTTCCTTTTCTTTTTGGGGGGGGGAGGGTTAGATTTGAATAGTTAAACTTTGATGCAAATCAAACTGAATAGGAAACGCTATTTGGAAAATACTTGAAAATTTGAATACGGTCAAACCAAACTATAATGAACTTGAAAGTGCTGTGAAAAGTGGTCATCATATTAGTACACTGCTGTATATGAACTTGCCCTCCAGAACGTGTGAAAAAGAAATGACTACCAAGTCGTTTCTTTGCCCAGTTTTATCACAAAGCATTAAATCCCCTCCGGTGAAAAGTTAAGCCTCTTCACTTTGTGAAGCGACGCCCAATGCGTGCTTAGGAGTGGACTATGCTGCCTTTGCAAAACTAATCGTATCTGCAGCATCTGAGAGAGTGCATAGTTGCCGGGGGGAGGGAAAAACACACATTTTAAGACCACCACTATGTAATGGCATATATTTGCCTGCAGGGTGGGGCTGATGCATATGCTATGCATCAGCCCCACCCTGCAGGCTAAGTGTGCCGGTAGCTGTGACGTTTTCACTAGAGAGCATAGTGTTGTAAATGTTGAAGGTCATCCCGATTCAATATCAGCAACTGCTAAATGAAGTGTCGACCAGCCGTGACCTCTTGACAGCAGCTTATAGGCTTATAAGCACCGATCCTTTGTGCAGCGTGACCTCGCAGACTTGGATAGTGTAAAGGTTCAACAGCAACGCTTGAGCAGAAGTGGGAACAAGTGGCATATAGAACATTTATGGCTCGTCGCTCAACGAGTACTCGGACTAGGAGTCCTAGATGGTGTGTTGTGGAGCATCATCCTCCCACAAGCAGTCATCTCCAGCGCCATCCAAGCTATCGGATGTACCGGTGAATTTAAAGCTTCAGGATACAACGTCCATCTACACCGATCTCCACGCTGACAGGATCCAACCGAGAACAGTCGCAAGTGGTGGCCTCTTCAGCCATCCAGTCAGCGTCTGCTCCATGGCTGCCGCTTGCCATCCATTCAGTGTAGGGCCTTTAGAGCTCAACCTCACAAGGTTGATTCACACTGCCGTCCAATGGCTGCAGGAGCCAGTGGGGCGGCACCGCCAAGGCACAATTTGAGGTGCTTCGATTATAACGCGGACCCCCAAATCACTTTAGAGAAATTTTGAAAAAAACTCGCGTTACATTCGAGTAAATACGGTAACCGTTTCGCCAAACACATTTTTGCTAAACGCATTTCACCCAGTCGAGCACCAAGTAATTGTTCATCCACCCCTTTTCTTGGGCTCGAACTATAATTCCCTTGGGGAACACTTCGTTGGGAATCCCCTTCCTTTTAAACACAACGTACGGGGGTAGCTTCCGCTCGTCCGTGGTCACACAAAGCATCACTGTACAGCGTTGGCGCTCAGCGACGGAGACGCTCTTCTTGCCTTTGAGTTCGACTGTGTAGTTCTCCGGACAGTAAAACCACACAGGAGTTTGATCAGCGTTCACTATTTGTGACAGCAGATAAATTATGTTGATGGCGAAGACCGATGACATACTCATGAAAACTAAGCACCTTGTCGGTGTAGTCTTCTGGCAGCCGCTGGCACAACGTGGTCCTTCGCTGAAAGGAGAGCTCCTTCCTTTTCAGAATTTTTGCACCAAGTCAGCACTAGCCAGCACGCACAGCATGTCCATTGCGAGTGCAAAACCATTGTTCTGCACTTCAGTACCATAGCGGAACAAGCCATTCTTCCAGTTCCAGAAACTTGCACGGCTTTCCTCGGTAAGTGCGCTTTTTTCTATTGGTGTTTTCCAGATCTTCCTTTTTAGCGTGAGCTTTTTCAGAGCTCTCATGCTCTAAAAGCCAGTTTGAGTTTCTTTTTTTTTTCTTCCCCTTTCTATACACCATATTTTTATCCTGGTTGTGTCTTAAATATTTGTCCTAAAACTAGGACTCTTAGAAAAAGTGTTCGCTATATCTGGACAGTTTCAATGGGTAGCATAGGAAAATCGTTAAGTGCACCAAAACATGGTCGTTACAACCAATCGATCATTATATCTGGTATCAGGGTGTCTACCAAGTTGACATTGCTAAATTCCCTGAGATTTCCAGGTTTTCCCTGAGTATTTTTGGGAAATTCCCTGAGTTGCGCATAACTTTCTTTCATGTCGATGCGGGTAGGCACCGTGTCACCCAATGTCGTCACTATAGGATGTTGAGCTCTTTGAGGGTCAAATAAAAAAAACGAAAAAAAAAACAAACAAACAAACAAAAGGAAATAAGCTTTCCCAGACGGTCAATTTGTGAAATTGCGGATTTTGAATGTACGAAATGCGTAAGGTCGGAAAAACATTGTAAAAAGGAATCAGGAGCTGTATTTTGGTGTCAGCATCACTTATACCGTATTTACTCTAATCTAATGCACACCTTTTCTTTCGATAGAACGGGTCCAAAAATCGTATGCACGTTACAATCGAGTGCGAACGAACGACACCGTTACCATATCAAGGGGCGTAGGAAAATGGCCCCCCTCCTACGCGCTTCGGGTGCTGCCGAACGGTCACTGCCGAAAAAAACGAACTAGCGGCGCGGCGGTCTTTGGCGCGCATAGTTTCTGTAGTTTCTATGTCGCCGCCGGTCCCCCGTGCAACGATGCCACGACGCACATGACGCGTAGGCCGATGATAATCGCCGCGCCAGCCTGGCCATTCTGCGGCCAACCGAAGTCCGAGATGCCCAGCCGCACGAACTTTCAATAGCGCTTGCGGGTGGCCGTAACGGGAGAATATATGTTTCCCATCGCCTTACGCAAAACGGCTCATCATCGCATTTCTCCCTCATATCCGTGCTGAGGCCGAGCCTCTCAGCCATGCGCGCTGTTTGACGTCCGAGATTGCATCGCGGCAATCTCGGAGACCACGCCCCGACCATGCTTAGGCTTAGCTGCGCCACCCTGTGCATCACGCATGGCAGCACGCGGCAGCGAGCGTGAGGGAACTGCGTTTGCAAGGAGGAATGCAGCACTGCGAGTAACTGATGTTACCGCCGCTTGCACGCAGCTACGCCCGGCAGCCCACGCCGCCCGGCAACGTGCGGAAGTTTGATCGAGACGCAAGGGCTATGAATCGGCGCGCCGAACGTCTTCGAGACGCCGCGGATCAAGTGTAGCAGGAAAGCCACAGCGTGGCCGTTCGAGGGACTGCAGTGGTTTAGTTAGCGGTGCTTTTATTATGCGAGTGCGTTCATTACGCGAGTACGGCATCTGGTTTTATTATTGTGACAACGTTGATTACTAAAGACTTCCTCTCTTTGGTGTTCCGAAGAATAAGTGTGCACTACAATCGATGTTTCGCTTTCTTTTTCTTTTTTTTTTTTTGTCTCGGAAAACTGGTGCGAGTTACAATCGAGGGCGCGGTAGAATCGAGCAAATACTACAAATTGTTCAAAAGTATTTTAGAACGTCGTATTCCTTGAAAAACGGGTCTACGCACAGCGTCTTATCGCAGTCTGCGCACATAAAACGCATCTCTGTTCTCATCTTGGAGCTACACGCTGTGTTGGTACACACACGGTATCTTCTCTGCGTGTGGCTGCCTTGGGCAGAGTAAACTCAGTAATCAAGAACAGCAAGAATCCATCGTAGGCGTCGATAATTGATTGATTTGTGGGGTTTATGTCAAAAAACCAGCTATAATTACGAGGGAGGACTCCCTAAATTTTGACCTCCCAGGGTTCTTTAACTGACATCGCACAGTACACGGGCCTCAAATATTTCGCCTCCATCGAAATGCAGCCGCCGCGACCGGGATTCGATCCCGCGACTCTCGGATCATAAGCGTCGATAAGAAACAAGCTGAAAGCTATGCCAATAAAGATGGAAATCAACTTCCGCCGCCTCTGAAAAGGGGTGCCGTGCCGATGAAGATAAAGATCAAGTTTCACGCGCCTCCGTTGCAATCACGCTGAGAAACCGAAACCACGAAATGGCGTTGCCCAGCGGCGTTGCCGCAGACCGCACGACGCGCCCAAGCGAGAAATAAGTTCTGTTTATCTCCACAAGAAAGCAAAGCCCTAACCCACTGCCCTAACCAAACGTACGCGGTACAACGCGTCACCGCGTGGCGTGTAGAATCGGCGCCGCGTCCTCTCCCTAGGGAGGGTGCGCGCAGCTTCGTGTAGCCGCGCGTCCTCTACCTCCGCACAGTCTTTTCCACAATATTTGTGGAAAAGACTGCGTGCATGCAAACGCACAATATAACGCTCGACGCACACACGGGCCGTGTGTGCGCCGTAGCGCCTGCAGACACATACAGCGGACTTTACATAGAACAAGACGCGACAAGCAAAGCCATTAATAATAATAATAATAATAATAATAATAATAATAACAATAAAAGCAGCCGATTCGCGCGACGGAGAGCGATGAGGAAGGGGAGGCACTCATCCCTTCAGTTACTGCGAGTTGCGCTATGAACTCAATCACAAGGTGCATTGTTAGAGCCAGCGTTACCGCGACTTTTCGTACTTGAGCTGATTTTCCCTGACAGAAGCCCAAATTCCCTGAGTTTTCCCTGAGATTTTCCAGACTAATCATATTCCCTGAGATTTCCCGGTTTTCCCGGTTTTCCCGGTTGGTAGACACGCTGGGTATCATTATAAGTGGGTTCCACTGCATTCAAATACCCCTAAATCTAGATTTTGACATTCTAGCTCCAGAGGCACCCTAATGAAATTTGAATTACCAAGCTTTCAAGTAACGCGTTGAAGGTTTTTGTTGCACTGAGTGGCCGATGCCACAGCAATTGTCTTTATAAGGTCAAAAACATTCAGCAAATTCTGGGTACCGCATGTGTGGCAAAGCTGTATTGTCAGGAAATGTCCCACAGTACAATTCGACCCACCACAGGATCATGCTGCACAAATGAAAGTTTCAACTCACTGCACATACCTTGAGCTGATGAGTGTTGAAGAATTTGAGTGCAGAGGTGCCTCGGCCACCTCCAACAGCACCAGGAAGATCATGTACCTATAAAGGAGGGGGAAGTGAGAAATGAAAGCCATTAAGGGGGAAAGCGGGTCGCAGAAAAGTAAAAAAGTGGCCAAAAGACTGATTGAGAAAAATGCATTTTAGGCATGTCTGTACCTTCGAGCAGCTGCTCTCAAAATTATAAATGCAGTGTTCGATCGAGAAATCACGTAAAATGTGCATTCAAGACGCCGTGGGAGCCATTGTTTTGTTTTGTTGTTTTGTGGGGTTTTACGTCCCAAAACCAGTTCTGATTATGAGAGACGCCGTAGTGGAGGGCTCCGGAAATTTCGACCACCTGGGGTTCTTTAACGTGCACTGACATCGCACAGCACACAGGCCTCAACATTTCGCCTCCATCGAAATGCAGCCGCCGCGGCCGGGATTCGATCGCGCGACCCTCGGATCAGCAGCAGAGTGCCATAACCACTAGACCACCGTGGCGGGGTGCCGTGGGAGCCATAAATTGCACAAAACAGCGAAATAATTCAATGTTTGGGCTAGTAACAGATGTTTGCACAAGCAGTCACCCTGTCACTTTTTTTTTTGGGGGGGGGGGGGGGGGGTACTTCTGATCAAAAGAACAAGTTTTTACGGTCCATTCAAATTTGCCCGATAAGAAGTGTATTATATTTGGCTTTGTAACAAAAGATGGGCAGTGTTCTACATTACCGCATGGTTGCATGAACACTGCCAGGATATGCTGACCACATAAAAGCACCTATATGAGCCTACAAATTAAATAGGTCTCACTGGCAGTCATATACTCAAGGTGTCACGAGAAGCCTCAGCTCCTGACTATGTTAACATAATATTTCTCTGTGATGAGCAAAGTGTACGTGCTCGGATACGTGTTTGTCCATGTTCCTAAATGAAAAGACCAGGTCGGGTGTTTGCACCAAGATCTCATTTTCCCGCACAACATATTAGGCTGAGGCAGTCCTGCAGCCTCACCTTGACTGGGAACTGTTCCAGCTGGCTCACGCAGGCATTGAGCTTCTGCACTAAGGCGCTCAGTGGGCCCGGAGACGGAATCACGTGGTCATACACCACATCCGGATTGTACTGCAACAGAGAAGTACACATCAAGCCAGCTTTTGTAGAAGGTGCAGTAATATAACTAGGCATACATATGATAGCACTTGCTGCATTCATTAGCCCTTAATGACGCAGTGAAGCGGTTTAGTCACATCGTCGAGCAGGAGCAACAACAGTGATGTCGGCACATAGAGCGTAGCCAGTGAGCGAACTGGCTACGAGTTACACGATGGCAATGGGGCTTTTCAAGCATGCTCACCTTCCTTACAACACAAATACCTAAGTTGAATAACAATTTTATACAGTAAAACCTTCTCAGTTTCACTTCTAAGGGAACTAGAAACTTGTTCATATATGGTGTTCAAATTAAAAAAAGCCCCTTTGCATAGTTACACTCCTGAAGTGGTGTTGCCTGTACCGTTGTTGCATGCACTGGCAGAGAAAAAAAGGAGGCATGCAGTCATCTTTAACATTTTTTTTTAGAACGGAATGCAAAGGAAACCCCCCTCTCCAAAACATACTGCCAACTTTCTCCCACAAGACCTGGGAACCACTCCTGCAGGCCACTGCACACAAGACTCAAGAAGCAATTATAAATTACAGGGGGACACTGCTGTTAGAGACGAAACATCATGAAAAAAATTGATTTTCCGAAAATAGTATTTTTGTGACCATACAGGCATTGCTACTGATGCTGACCAAATTTCTCACATCTTGGACTGATATTTCAGCCACAATAACAGGTTATATACCCAAGGCAAGCTATACTTCGGCAATAAAAAGGCAAGAAAAGTGGGCTTTCCTTGTGCCATACTGCTGCTGAGCTACGTATGTTGCAGCAGTAGGCATCGAGGTTATATCCCTGATAACCGCAAATCACCTGTCAAATATAGTTAAATCTCGTTATATCGACATGCTATAACGAAATAATGGATATAACGAGCAAATCATAAATCCCCTTGAAAGTCCCCATAAAAGCCAATGTATTCAAGACCTCGTTTTAATGAGAAAAAACTTGCCTGTTATGGGATGTAACGAACAAATTTCGTTAGGAAATAAAATTTTGAGCCGACGTCACAACAGTGCACAAGGTGAATTTGAGACTGTGCGCGATGCGACAACTGTATTTAGCAGTTCAAAACTACCCGCCACGCATCCTCCAGCAATGCACGCAAAGCTGACGGCGCGCCATACACATGCTGTTTCTGGAGGAGAGGGTGCTGCACGTGCACTGCTTGGCTACCACTGACAGCAGAGGACTTCACAACTCCACGAACGTCTCGCCCTTTTGTGTCTTCTTTATAATCCCCCTCTCCCCTTCCTCATGGCGCTGAGTCGTGCTCCCTAAAGGGCTGCAGAAAAGAGCACCCCTTCCTCTTCACACTCTCACTGCAAGTGTTGTCACTCGCCGATGTGAGCCGTGTTGTTTTTGCGTGCATGTTTTTTTAGTGCTTCCGCCTTATCTTTTATCGTGCTGCGCTCGTGATTCGTACGTAGCGAGAGGGGCTCCATTCCACCCAGCATGCATTACTCACTACGAGACTAGCTACACATGGTTATAAACTGGTTATAAACTGGAATGAAGTGGCAGCTGACCTGTGGGGTGTGCAGGAAAACCTGGAGAAAGGTGCGTAACCGGTCATCTCGATGACAATTGGCTGTGGTAAGGAAGCTGAGCAGGCGACTGACAAGGCCACTGTGGATAACCTCAAATGACGAAACATCCCCTTCCAGGAGCACCGCACGAATCTCCTGCAGTGCCTGAAGTCCATGGTTTGTCTGTGCACATTCAAGGGCAAAAGATCAATCTCAAGCAGCTGCACGTAAGATGAACATAGATGCACCATTTTAACATAAATAAAGTGTGTATGTGCAGGTTTCAACCTTTCAATGCCAATTTATCTTTTACAAAACTGCACTGAACTGCTGAAGGAAAGCTTGCCACACTATTTTGGTCCTCAGCCGCTACAGCGTAGCGCACGAACAGTCCGGTGTTGCAAGGGGCAGATAGTGCAGCAAATAATGTCTGTGCATGTTTCAAGAAGCTAGGAAAGCGAGTTAAACTATCATGCCTAAATTTTCTCCAGGCAACTTGGAGTTGCTTGGGGCAGCAGTTACAGTAAGCAGCATACACTGTGTACACACGTTTCACAAAGGCACAATAGGCTTCCCTCTGAACTGCAAAAGTAGATAACATTACAAGGAACTCAATGTGCTCAGAAATAAGGAGTTTTGCACCACACCGAGGTGACTGCCGAGCAAGGGCAGCCTTGGATGATGAGCTGCATGCATACTTTTTCACTTCTTGTACCACCAAGCAACCACTATCAGTAATAACTACACCACACATATATTCTTGGAAAAAAGAAAAGAAAAAGAAAGCCTAGGCTGCTTACATGACAATGCCCATCTCGAAAGTCACTAATGTTAATTGAGCTGGGAAGTAAACAGTCATGTTCAGAATACTGAGAGCATACATGTGCAACATATACAATAAATCACCATTTTTCTTACCAAAGTATCTAGGTGTTCTAAAGAAGCTAGGAGGCGATTTAATGTGTTCAGAGCAGGATGAGAGCTTCCTTGGTCAGATGTAAAGTGCTTGTCATCAAACCGCTTGGCTGCAATAAATGCGCAAGACAAGAATGAGGTCACCGCATATGAGAACAGCGACTACAAACTAGTGGCACAGTGAAAGCTCTGAAAGCTCATCAAATGGAAGAAAGTGACAAAAGTCCACCAGCAAACCATCAATGCACAAATATGCCAGACACTCACCTTGATCATGAATCCAAAGCTTGATCTTCTCCTTATTACCAGAAAATGACCCCATACTGGACTTCACTTCCATAGGATACTCCTGGAAGAGGAATTATGCAATTGTGATTAATATAGTTAAACATGAATATCAAATCTGAAGGGCATCACAAAAAGGTTCTATCTGTAGGTTATTTATACAGAAAATAAAAAATATCAAACACATTTTCAAGGAAATGTTACAGCCAATTTATATACAAATCAACTCGTTATGCATGGGTTCAATTACAGTAACTCCCATTAAAACGAACTCGTATGTTTCTTTGGTTTCCCATAGACTCAAGGCAAAAGAAATCCTCTTAAGACGAACCTCCTCACAGGTAACTTTCTGTTAAGAACTTTCCCAGTGCTGTGGACAGCCGCCCCTAGTTTATTGTAGGGGGCCCCAAGGGCTGGATACCTGGGTTCTTTTGTTGTCTCCCCACCAAGGAGAGTACAAAAAGACCAAAAGACTACGTAAGCCAAGCCACTGGGGTGCCAGCAATAAAACTACAGAGTTTTATTGTTCGGGACCCCAAGTGCTAGGGGCATGAATGCATATGTGAGTATCCTCAAAGATGCACCACAATACCTAACACATTGACTGGAAACACAACTGACATGCTCACTGACGAAGTGCTCGAAGTGCTTTCGAAGAATATGGGAGGTAGCTTGTGCCTGCTTAAGTTATCTAGTAAACAACCTTTCCCAGCAGCGTGGAGATGCTGGAGGATACCTGAAATCATTAGATGAAATGTTATTTATGGCTGCTTGCCAGTGCTTGAAGACAGTTTTCAAGTTGGGTAAAAATATTGTTTCATTTGTATTTTTTTCCCATTTACAAGTCTACTTGATTGACTTTCTGATGCCAGATGTTTGGATCCACCTGGGCACGTGGCCAATACATTCTTGGAGGCACTTCTGATAAGACGAACTTCTGATAAGACGAACTTCTGATAAGACGAACAACTTGTCATGGTCCCCTCGAGTTCGTCTTAAAGGGAGTCTACTGTATATGCATGTTCGACTGTACTGAACCACAATTAGATGCAAAACTCGACTCCTGTGCCTAACATCTTGTGTGAAACCCAAGTCTGACTTCCAACTACAGCATACTGATGGTGTAACAAGCTACCACTAACAGACAGCACAGAGAATATAGAAAGTTCTATTTCCTTAACCGTTGCATTACCTTACTTTCAGCTACTATCAAAACATGAATAAGAAAAAGCATCTTAGTACTACACTTGAACCTGGACATAACGAAATTGACAAATGCTCAAAAATTTTCGCTACAAAGAGGCTTTCATATTACATCCACTTCTGGCATGAAAATTCAAAAAAAAAAAAAAAAAACAGGCAAGTGAAATAAAGGAGCAACTGAAGGTAAACCTAGCAGAGAACACACTTATTTCGGGGCAAAAACGCGAAGGGCAAGGCTTGAATCGACCTCTGAAAGGGCAGAGTGAACACGAACGAACAGCATGATAGTTCAATAAAAAAGAAAAGGAAAACAGACAAGCAAATCTACAGTAATAACAGGGTGTCTAGCAAATTGGAGAATTCAATTTCCCTGACTTTTCCAGGTTTTCCCTGACCATTTTAGCTAAAATTCCCTGACCTATACAGCAGACACCATTTTGTGGAAATGTTCCGTGAAGCATATAAAAATTACAGCATATCCACGGAGTGAATGATGATGAGCGGGCGAAGCTCTGGAGGTTCATCGAAGATCGTGCCGAGTTCCGGATTAATTTAGTTAACGCGCACGCTACGAATCCTCATGGTTCAACTATGCACAAGTGAAATCTCCCACCGGCACTTCATTGCAAGTCAAGATCCAGTGCCTATATATATATATATATATATGGGTTAACGGTGAACGCTTCTCCAACGCGAGCAGTCGGTATTTCTCAATCAAGAAACTCGCCAGGAGACGCTGCCTGCGCCAATGCTGTCTCTCGCGGGTGAGGGCGCGTTCTCCTTCTTTGCGAGCTGGTACAGCGTTCCTCTAAGAAAGAGCGTTTCCATAGCCAACGCGCGCCTTTCGCTCTCTCTCTCTCACAAGACAGCAGAGGCACGCGCCGGGAGAGAGAGAGAGAGAGAGAGAGGCACGCGCCGAGGCACGCGGGTTACGCCTGACGACTGACGCGCGACAAGGTTAGACTAAGAGGAGCTTCGCCCCTAAAAAGGGTATACAGAAAACGCACTTCATTGTAGAGGAAAAGATTTATTGCAACTGCCCTCATAATCAATTAGGGTTTGAGAGAGTTTATCTCGTCTTGAAGAATGGAAGCTTCAAGTTGCGCTTCACTGAGCAGCCTTTGCTTTTTTTTCTTGTAGCTCTTTAATCAGAGCTGCAGGCGCAGATCCAACGCTACTGCTAGGTGAGGCGTCCGTCGGGCTCTTAAAAAATGACAATAGCCTTGGCTGGGAAGCACTTATGAGAAAATTCAATGCAGCAATGTGCTTCTTGCTAGAGGTATGACTTGAAACAGCTCTGTTACACATGTTGCTCAGCGAAAACGTTTTCCGGCAAACTGTACACATGGCTTCGTGCGGATCATTTTCTACAGGCCTAATCCAACTTGCATAGTCGGAGACACTTGGGTTCGCCCAGTCCACGTTAAAGGAACACTTCTTGCCTCCTGACATCTTCGATGAAAAATATTTTGCGGCGCGCGACAGCTGAAACGCAGCACTGATAAGCAGCGCGCGACACTGATACTCGCGTCGGAAATGCTGCAGGTCCGACGGATTTCTTCTCTCCGGAAAATGTCGTCACAGAAATATACGGATATGTTCACCTCAAATCACAGAAGCACCTAGTCGCGGACAACGTCGCACACCACAATTCGCACTACGCAGGAACTCCGGGAAAACGTCAGCTGAAAACGCAAAGCTCACAATTCACACAGTTTCAGTCGTAGTAGAGCCTAGTCGCACTGTACAACCACAGGCTGTGGTACAACAAAGGGACGTCGCCATGCTGGATTTATTGCGTGCGGCTTGTCGTGGCTCGGCTCGATATGCTACGTTATCCTGCCTCTGCAGCCAGAACGCGCAAACTAATTTTAGTAGAGGTCAGTGCGTGCAAATGATGGCTCAAAAATAGGTGACGCCGAAAACATGCCGTCTTCCACTTCGATTACTTAATTTTGGCTCTTGACGTCGTAAGAAAGCATTGCCTTCAATATTCGCTACCAAAATGCATCACCTCCAAGATTGGCTACCAAAATACATCGCCTCCAAGATTTGCTACCAAAGTGCATTGCCTTCAAGATTTGCTACCAAAATGCACTGCCTTCAAAAATTCCCTACATAGAAAAAAAAAGCAAACTGAGCGTGGAATTTGCACACCTATCGTCCTTCTATGGAAATTTCATTCCGCTGACGCTAGCGTTTCGCCCAAAGCGATCGGCTGTGCGAGTCATTAGTAGTGTGGGCAGGCCCCACAAGGCAGTTTTTCCTGACGTGTCTGGCTTGATTGACGAATTCCCTGACAATTTCCTGACTTTTCCCGGTGGCTAAAAATTCCCTGACTTTTCCCGGTTTTCCCAGTCGCTAGACACCCTGAATAAGTGGCAGTGCTGCCGGCACGCCAGCTGCTGGGAACCAGGTACGAAGTTTGGAAGGAGGAGGACGCAAGTACAGTGGCAGCAATCCCATTGACTGCTCGAGTGACGCTGGGGAGTGGAGAAGGAAGTGGGGCCTGTGCAGACAAGCGTTGCGTTGGCGATACTCTCCGGAAGCAAGGCAGCTGCATAACATTGTTTCACGCTGTCATTGGTGGGGTGGTCGGGAGAGTGGATCTGGATGCTTCGATGTTCGAGGCGATGTTTGAGGCGAAATTACCAGGTAGGCAAATTTGTTATATCAAGACTGTCTTCCACTGCCACTTTGTTATACAGAGGTTACAAATATATGTTCTTCTATGGAGTTACGGTGGGGAATCGAAAAACTTTGCAATATCGGGGAATCTTGTGTCAAGGTTAGTTATAAGCAGGTTGAACAGTATATGTCTGTAACAAAAATGTCCCACTAGAGCAGGTGTTTTGCACAACTTATGTGAGAAATGAAATAAAGGAGCCCAATGGCAGTGTATAATCTGGCAGTACAGTTTACAGCTCAGCCGATTTTTATAAATATATCGGTGATGATGAGCTGCTGCACTATCAAATTTTCTATGTTTTATGTGGTGAACGAACCCTCCTACAACAATGTCCCCATGTCCATTACTGGTTGTGGCAATGAAGTCTGGCTGCCGGGTGTGCCCTGTATTTGTGTCAAGAGGCGATGAAATGTGAAATTTTTGAAAAGAAAAACTATGGCCACTGCACACACGCAAAAGGCTGCCCCAATGTCATACAAAACAGCTTCTCCTAAGCTCCCTTAGCTTTTCTACAGGGTCCCTCTCTCAAATCAGGCCTTGAGGAACTTGAAGTAGCTTTCCCAGCAAGGCCTCAGTGCTATCCCCTCTGACCACTAAAGTACAGTGGGGATTAAAATGGTACTGCTGAAGGGTGGGTCACCAAGTGGGCCGAAGAAAGGGGGGGGGGGGGGGGGGGTTCAGTGCACCTTAGGGTTGGTTCAGGGTGTTAACTTTGGCCATAGTTATGCTCACTGCCATGCTGTAAAGCATACAGTATGGGGAGGGGCTTTTATCCATCCTTCCTCCCCACTACCACACAAACAACAGCTCTGAGTTCCCTTATTTAGCTTTTTTCATGCAACCCTGTTATAATAACTACCAGTTATAACAATGTACTTTGCATGGCACTTCTACTGTTATAAGTGGGTTCCACTGTATTGGTGTAATTCCATGTATCATACCACCTGTATATATTGTTTAATATACTAGCATTAACTTTTACTCCTGATTCCTGTTGCTTCTAGTATGTGCACAGCTGACCTTCTTGTCCCCAACGTAGATGGTCATCTTTCATTCCTGCTAAAAGCAAAAGACAGAATAGCTACTTTCACATCTGCAATGTCCTGATGCAATATATTAGAGATTACTAACACGTGTTTCTGGGTGCATGTAAATTAGATAATACAGTAGAACCCCACTGTTATGCTCCAGGCTGCTGTGTTTTCCCGGCTGCTACGTCGTTTTTGGCCGGTCCAGGCCAGGGCTGGGCAGTATCGCGATACAAGAGTATCGCGATTTGTATTGCGATAGTATTTCAGAGATACTTTTGAGTATCTGTATTGCTGTATCGAGATACATTTGAAAAATGTATTTGTATCTTGGTAGCGAAATACATTTACAATGTATTGCCCGTATTGCGATACTATGCAGAACACGGGTATCTCGTTACTTTTTTTTTTCTTGGGAATGAGCTAGTTAGTGATCCAAGTGCTTCGCTTGAGCTATGCTATTTCTAGCATAGCTAATACTGCTGCTGCCAAGTATGTCGTTTCAGTGTACAATGTGTGTTACTCTTGCTTCGATACAGTATAAATTTCTTACTGTAACTGATATCTGTACACATGTCGTTATTAACACTTATGTACAGTGTAAGCCTCCTTTGTAATGCCTTAATGGCACTCAGAGTACTGCGATAAAATAATGAATAAATTGGAAGTTTCAATGCGCTGCAACATCTTATCTTAAATGTATCAACACAGCAACAACATCTTAGATGTATTTACGGAGTATGAACATCCCCGACAAAAAAAAAAAGTATTTCAGTATCGGTATTGCTGTATCTGTATTCTGGAATACTTTATTTTTCGTCCTTTTGCAAAAGTATCTCTGAAATATCCCGCTACGTCAATTACAAATGTATCTCAGTATTTTAGGCTTTCAAACCGTGTATATCGATATCTGTATTCCAGAATACTTCAGGTATCTCTGCCCAGCCCTGGTCCAGACATAGCTCTCATAGTATTCAGTGCATTAGGAACCCCCGCTGTTACGTCGCAAGTGTGGGAACGTTCCCGCACGTTACGTCTCGAAACTGCACTCCAGGCGGCCAGTGCCGATAGCCATATTGACTTTTCACATAGCTTGACTTGGCTTGGCTGTAGGATTAGCCATACAATGGGCGACGCCGATAACGTTTCTGGCATAGCGATGCAAACTGTTGGTGACGGAATCACGTACAGTTATTACGTTTCCATCGATGACGCCATTGTCACCTCCGAGGTTTTATCTGTCGACAAAGTCGTGGCCGAGTGTGCCGATGCATGCAGCAGTGAAGACGAAGTTGAGGAGGAGGAGGAAGAGAGCAGCTGCCGGAGCCAATCTCCTCATCAGCCGTAACAGCACTAGATTTACTCAGAAGATATGGGAGCTCAAGTGACGATGTCGACTGCCACATGGCACTGCAGCTTCTCAAAAAACGCCTCGTGCTGCTGGGGTGTGAGAAAGTGCACCAGACAACTCTCTATGATTTTTTTCAAGTGCCAGCACTGAAATAAAATTGTGTGCCAATTACCACTGCTCTTCATTTTTCAATTTTCCTGTTTTTCGGCTTTTACGTATTTTTTTTTTACACTGATCCCATGAAAAACGTATCAGTGGGGTTCTACTGTATATAGTAATAAAAGGTTGCACAAAGAAACGTTTACTACTGCAGGCAGTCAACCGCAGAGCATTTGGGACGTCCCTGCCAAACCTGTAACGTCGTGTACAAGTGAGCTTACAAATGCGGACCCCTCTGGGCACATTGCTAGCATTGGCTTGTGTTCACTGTGCCCACCTGGCTGCTGAGGTGTCCCACAAGTGGCGGGTTGGCCCAGCGACCCCAGCGGCTCGGGTTCAGGCTGGCCAGGAACGATGTAGTACGGGCTGCTGCAGAACTCAACCGGCCCCCAGCGCCCCGCGACGTTGTGGTTGCACTTCCAGCCGAGCCTCCTGCCGCGCCGCCACTTGGAGAGAGGGAAGTGCTGCTGGCTGGGCTGGCAGCACCCTCTGGTGGCGGTGGTGGCAGTGAGAAAGGGCTGTCCCGCACAGAGCGCACAGAACGCCGGCCACTAGGACCCAGGGGTGGATTCTCTCCACTGCGGGGCCCCTCCTCAGTGCGCACTTTACGGCTCGAGGCATTGCTCCGCTTGGCTGCCCGCTTGCGCTTCAGCACGTCACTTAGTCGCCTGCATGGTCACAATTAAGAGCAACGTTACAGTGCTGCTCCCAGCATCCATAGTCCACACAGTTCACTTACACTTGTTGAATTTCATGTTCCTTACTTCATATGACCAGTGCAAGCTGGCTTTGAGTCAAGAAATTCGTTTGACATAGCGAAGCTGTTTCGCAGAGTGTGTTATCAACATTCCCTGCATCCATGGGAGCAGTGCTCCAGGTCTCACGCAGGAGGTACCAAGCTAGTCACTCGAGAGCACAGAATTAGTATTGGGCTAGTTGTGAAGTTGTTCCTCAAAGGTGCAGACAAGTGAATAAACATCTAGTCCTTAAAATTACTGCAGATTTACTGAAGCAATGTCAATTGTGTTTAGTTCCAGAAATTTTGATCGATAATGTATGCAATGTCAGGAAGATAGTAAAGGTAATTGCTAGGGCTGTGCAAATACTTGAATTTTGAAGGAAAGTGCTGAGACTAATTTATGCGTGGTGTGAAATAACTAAAATATGAACATATTCATTTGAGAACAATAACCTAATGGGATGATATCGCTTTATATGTGGCTTCAGAGGCATGACACTGTGAAGGCAAAAATGCCAAGAACTCACATTTAAGATGCCAAAGGAACTTCTGTTTTACAGAGCTGAAGCTGACATAGATACACGGTTCACTCACATCTGAGCACTGGCAGCACCCATGCCGAAGTGGTCACTGTCCCCAGAATTGTTCATGGGTGGTAGGTGACCAGCTGAGGAAGAGGACAGTGCACCCCATAGCATAGTGGTGGCCGAGTGGCCATCTCTGCTAGAGCTGGCCAGAGCAGTGGAATCCTCGGTGAATTTGGATGCACCTGATGTACCATCCCCACTAGCTGTGGACACTTCTTCCTGAGCCAGCTGCTTCACTCTGTGCATCACACCCTCTCGTCGAAAATGCACCCCAAACACCTGCATAAACATAACATTTGCAAAGGAAGCTACAGGATGCCTGCATGTTATCGGATGGTTCCATGTCCAGCACGGAAGACAAGGTGATGCATATGTTACAAGCATACACATACATCAACTGGGCCATGATGACAGAGTCCAGTTCCTATACTGAGCATGAGTAAACACATAATGCAACATATTCTTCCCACAAGGGTGTTTCATTTTGTATTCCAGCCCGCAAACCTGATCATAATTCTTTTTCTACAGGCACGGCATTTGCATGATTCTAATGGATGCCTGACTGTAATGCAGTCAACTCTCTGAAAATTAAAAAAAGAAATAATCTGATGGGAATCAAGATTACGCCTTGTTGCCCCCATTTGACCACAGTCAGTGCAGGCAGTGCTCGAAAAGTGCTCCATCTCAAACACGCTTGATGGCACAAAGGATGACGTGCTGTGGGAGGACATTTCCGACAAGGGAGCTTCGGAAGAGTGTGTCCAACGACGACGAATAATCAAAGGTGTAAATAAATGCATTTTTCCCTTTTCTTCGGACTATATTCGGGTGAAAAACTTTTTTTTTCTCGTGTTTGCTATCCCCGAATTATACCCCCGGACTATATGCGGGTCCGAGCTATGTGCGGGTTTTTACGGTAGTCTGCACTGTGTACCTGTGACCACCACTGTTGATAGGGATGATCAAATTGGGTTCGAATCGGCGTTGATTGCGATGAAAAGTGCGCATGTGCCACCAACATTACTCACGGCCACAGGCCTTCGGTATGCAGAAATCAAGTGACACGGCCACCTTCAGCGCACAAAATAATGTTAATTTGACATGGCCTTTTTAATAGAAGTAGCGCACCACCATTTTCGCTTAATTCAGAACAAGTACAGCGTAAACCAATCACGGTCGTGCATGAAATCAAGCAATGTTAACTTGCAACAAAGCGCGCTGTGTCATCAAATGGCGATAGTGATAACACTGCACCTCACCCCCGTAATGGAAGGATTCGAAGGATTCGCGACGCGGATGTAGTTTCGGTTTTGTTCGCACTCGATTCTGATGTGCAGGCAGTTCTTGGGCTTACCGTATTTACTCGCGTAATTTGCGCACTTTTTTTCGGAATTTTAGAGCTCTGAAAAAGGGATGCGCAAATTACGCGGAGATTTCGTGAACACATTAGAAATAACGTGTAATTTAACTCTTTTGGATACGATCTCGCGTAACACCCCAAAACGCTGGTGTAACAGAATACGGCTGCTCCAGGGACGCTTTTCGCAGTCTCTTTGCGTTGAGAGCACAGCAGGTAGAAGAGTTTACGAGCTGCCCGCTGATGTCTGCCGAGATAGCGTGCCCACCAGCGCTATCTCAACAGACGAGCAACACCCCCCTCGCGTCTTTTCATGCTCGTTAAAGACGGGTGGGGCGTTTCCTCTCCGCTTCAACGGCAGGCGTCCCGATTGTGGTGATGTTATCGCATGTGCCCTCCGAGAGACGGATATTGGCCGGTCTCGTTTGATCTCTGGTTCAGCCATTTTCGTCGCCCCCACTCGCGTGCTTTTATTCTAGCGACCGTACTTTGGGCTCTGGGGGCTTCCGGAGAAAAGAATTGGAAAAAGGGACATCGCACTCGCAGCCCCTTTTGCGTATGACTGCGCTCGCCTGCGCAGCGAGGGGCATGGCCGCGTGGCTGCCCAAACTCTGTCCGTGCGAGCGCGCCGGCGAGCTGGCTCGGGCGGGACGGAGAGTGCAAAATATGCGAGGAATTTTTTTTTTTTTTTTGTAAAGCTGGCTAAATATCAGGCGTGCGCATATTATGCGAGGGCACAAATTATGCGGGTAAATATGGTACTTTACCGGAAAAAAAGTGCACGCTAGATTTGAGTAAATACAGTATCGCAAAGTGCACTACAGCAAAATTCGAACTCTAAAGGGACCCTAAAATTGCTTGCATTAAGCAGAGTTCGAATTAGCGAGCGTTTGTTGGTAGCCTTCCCATGGTTGTGGTGGCTACTGCTCCGTTTTTGCACAACGAAAGCGTGTTGCATGTGCTTAGGTGTTCAGTTCTTTCATGTCTACCACTGTTAGTGTCAATAGAACCGCTTCCAATGATAAGATTTCCATGGACGACACCATTTTCTCCTCCACAATTCTATCCATTGGAATGATCATCGCTGATCTTGTTAAAGCATGGACCAGTGATGCAGTCTGGCAAAAGGTGACGCAGGAGCTGTGTTCTCAGACTATTTCTTTCTAAGACAGCTCCACTTTTGCAAGGCATTCAACCGCTTAAGGGAAACAGTGGTTCAGCACTTTGCAAACCATGCCAAGACAGCAGATCACAAATGTTACTCCTCGTAAGATGTTCATAATATGATACTGCAGGTGTTTGAAAAACATTGTGTTGATTGGGCGTAAGTAAGAGCACCATGCAATGCTACACTGATTTTTTTTTTTTTTTTCAGGGATAAGCATTGAAATAAGATTCTGTTAGCCCATAGGCGCTCTTTTTTTTTTTTTCTGGTTTTCGTGTTTATTAGCTCTTGCATTTCTAGGCTTTTACATTTTACAGCACCATGAAAAATGTATGAGCGTGGTTCCACTACCCATTCACTTGCATGGACAGCCCTATCACCTCTTCGGCCAAATTCTGAGGCACTTTTGCGCACATCAGCAATGAATACAGAATGCAGATGTGATGATAGAAACCTTTCGATAAACATGCCTTTCATCAGAGTTTATGGTACACAAGTGCAATTAGTGCATACCAAACGGATGCCTACTGCTAAACAGTAATAACACAAGGCAGTCACCTCCCTGGAGAATTGTCTACCGACCATTTTACACAAACACAATGTGTAAACTGCATTAATTAGGGCAAAACTGCCCCTTGTATGTCAACTCACCACTGCACAGCAGAGTACGCATAGACAGTAGGTGCATTCAAAGGCCACCATGTTACAAAATCACACAGCATCAAAAATTGCGGACATTGTTGTAAATTGGTTCAAACAAATTACGTGGCAGTGCTCGGAGGAGCACAAATTATCAGGCGTTTAGGAAAAAATACATTTAAAAAGACTGTTAGCAACTGTAATTCCAATTAACTTGCCACAAGGCACCAAGAATCAAGTTTGCTCACCTCAGGCAGCTTCTGCATCAAGATGTCTGCCATTTGTAGGGCACCCACCACAACATGGAGGTCTTGAGAAGAGAGCATCGCTGCCAGGTGAGAAGCGACAAGTTGGGATCGCAGAACCTGGAATTTATTCCAACAAACAAAATATTAAAGAAAAAAGGAAAGAAGAAAAGCTCTTTAGATACTGAATGCTATCAGTAAAATGGCATTGATTATGTGCATGCATTGCAGATGGTGAAACAGATGTATTAAAGAAATGCTTCCATTTTTTGCAACCTCACCCCACCCACAAATGCTGCTAGCTTGACAAAACAGCTTTATCAGTTATGTACTTTTCACACAGGGCTCATCTGAGAGGTTGATATGACAAAAGCACAAATGAGATGCCCATATCATACAGGCCAGATGATAATACCATGGCGCCCAATTGTTTGTGTTCACTTCTCATTGCGATTTCGGATGTTCTCAATCATGTGAATTCAGCATAGCACAACTATTTTGCGTTGCCCCGAGGAATCTGTATAATGTCTACTCTACTAAACTTCCATTTGACTCGGGGAAAAATCACCCTTGTGTTTTCCACAAGGGTGCTTTTTGAGGGTGGAATGCACAAGCACATGGCATACTTTCGCAGTTCATAATGTTTACAATATCACCGGGCAATCCCTTTACGAGATATAAGATGCACGTGAGCAGTTGCCTCCCAACACACCTCTGCCAGAAGTGGTGCAGGGGCACAGTGCACCATGCGCAGCAATGCCCGCAGGCAGCGATGCCGCACCGCCGGTCCTGCAGAACTGCTGTACACCTCATGCAAAGCTCCAAACAGGGCCCCTAGGAATGCCCGGCCCCCGGCATGGCTCTGCTCGCGAAGCCACATGGCACGTGGATCAGCTGCCACGGCGGCAGCCCCCCCGCCACTTTGCGATGGCGAAGAGGAGGAAGACGAAGGGGAAGACGAAGATGCTCCCGTTGCGGTTGCTGAAGCGCCGCCAGACAGCACTGCCACACAGGGAAGGTTTTTGCAAGCACATTTTATTCATGCTTGAGACCACAGAAATATTTCAAAATGCTAATGTTTTGCCTTTGTTAAGAAACTTGGGCATTGACGCAGTAACAGGCATTTTTGAAGCATGGAGGCCATGGCAGATTTTGAACTCTAGCAATTGCTTTTAGCACAAAAAGCATGGTCTGATTCCTTTTTTTTTTTTTTTTTGTCCCAAGACAGCCCTACGAATCCTTCATAATGAGATAAAGTGCACCACTACAGCTATGGGCACAGTAGGAATGTCTCAACATGACCAATGGCTTTATCAATTTAGCAAATAAACATGGTAATCAGTATCCAGCCATTATCCCCAATGCTCTGTGCTGCAACAACACTGGGCATCCCTAACATTTTGAGTTGGGCACAGTCATGGAATCGTCTGCTAGCACTACCATTAGGAGACACAACCCTTTTACATGAGGCATTGACATAAGACACACTCAATGACGTGGTTGGCTGCTCTCCCTCTCCTACTGGTCGAACTTCTTTTGTACCACACACACCCCTTAGAAAAGCGGTTATAAAGGACAAAATTTCCTTAAAGTTTCGTCAATAGCCTTGCTTGTAACAGAGTGCAGTGCAGTTGGCTGCTAAAAGCAGTTAATTTGTTGTGAAAATGGAAGGAAGTGATAACCAAGTAATGCGAGGAAGTTGTGGGGGCGAAAACAAATTTTGTTCCGAGTGACACAGTCCACCAAGCAAGTGCACTCACACTAAAGGGACCCTGAAACGGTTTTGGTGATTTTGTACAAATGCGTTGCACCGATAGCCCAAGTCCTCCTGGTCATTATCATAGCAATATCAGCACTCTGCATTAAGCGTGTAATGTACAACAAAGTTTTAAATACGCACACCGTGAGAGATCAACGCGACTCGACGCAAAGCGTTTTCAACTGCCCCTTCCACGGGACATGCGATGGGTGCCACGAAGCGCAAGCTGCGACATCACGAGCACCGAAGGGCCAGCCAATGGTATCGTTGCGGCATCCCGCGGCGTGCACACGAGTCGCCGGCACACTAGTTACACAGGCTAGCACTGCTGAGGCCGGCAACCTCAGTAAAGACATCGTGGTGCCATCCCTATGGAGGGCTCAGCACAGCGGCTGACGTGGGAGGCACAGTCGTCGCTTGCACGCACTCCGCAGCTCATCGAGTTGAGGAGGAACAGCAGTGGTAAGGAGGAAGGAGACAAATAAGCCCATAGCTGCTTTCGTGCAAGGTGCTTCGCTTTATTTATGGTGTGAATGATTTCACAACTGAGTTGCCTAATCAGTGACACAATGTCACAAAAGCGTTTCAGGGACCCTTTAAGGCAAATAGTAAACAATGCCCTGGAACCAACTAAGTTGTCTTTTGCAGTCAATTTAGTTTAGTGTGCCCATAATGAAATAAGGGTTGACGAGAATATGAAAAACATGATATACTGCCTATAAGAGACCCCTCGTACAAGGGAAAGAAACTGTCTCCTGGTGTGTCTTATAAAGAGTTTGAACTGTACACTGTTATCCAAATATCCAGTCTGTGAGATTTTTCTACTTTCAAAGGCCGCATCCCTAGGTTGTTAACGAATGCTAGAAAAGTGGCCAGATGAGCCAGGCTCACTTTGCGCCATGCCCTGGTTGGTGACCCTCTGCACAGGTCGCGCAGTACCAGTGTCCTCGTTGATCTGCTGCATCAGGTTGAAGTCGAGCGTGTACGTCTTGCCCATTGTGGAGAGGCTGATCTCATCCTCGCCTGACTGGTGAGCCGCCTGCGCAACGAAAGAGGAGATCTGCAAGTCTTCTCTTGACTCACAACTCACAGAGAAAAAACAAAGGTTTCAAGCACTTGCAAGGCCCTGACAAAGCATTTGCAAGAATCAATGGCCCAAAAGGTTGAAAACAAAAGAACGCCTTTGGAAACAGCCAAACCATAAACAAATCTGGGGAGCGATAAACATGGTGAGCCACCATAAACCATCACCATAAACGTGGTGAGCCACAAGGTCGCTCACCATGACGAAGATGCTAATCTAACTAAATTGACATGATGCTCGGTGCATGAACTTTGTGATCAGATGCATAAGAAAACGCCACAAGGCTTACTCAAAACACAAATCTTTAGGACAGAACTACCCAGTTGCAAAGTACAAACCATTTTCAGATGCACAAAGTGAGTGTTCACCCGTGCTTCAACAAGAATGAGAACTGCTAGCAGCAATTGTCCAGTTGTAAGGCAACAAGCATCACTAAAGCCGAGGATGTTCAGTTGGAAATAGTTGATTTCAGGGTTTTAAAACTACTAGAACATTTGTCAGAGACCCCACTGCTGTGCACCCTGGAGACACCCCAAACTGTTGCGGCAAAACTTGCACATATTGGACTATGTGCCGGTTGTCGTGAATTTGTGACAGACCCAAAAGTACTGAAGTTACATTCCAGATACCGTATTTGCATGAATATAACGTGAAGTTGTTCCTCAAATTTTGACTGTTCAAAACATGCCTCACGTTATATTTGGGTGCATGACACAAATATAGTGAGAGCTTATTATTTATTATTTTTTCTGGCCTTTTTTTTTTCTCCAAATACATTTGATTCTCATTGCAAGAAATCCTGATAATCCTGTAAAAACTGTCCATTTCTTCCAGAATCTGTAACATCCATTCTTCGGACTTCAGTACAAGAAGGAGAAGAGGGGGGGGGGGTCATCTGTGTCGCTGCGCAACCAATATTATGGACTTCGGTCCCACAGCATGGGGCAGGCTACCTCTAGCTACCTGCTGTGTGTGGTCGCCAAGGCGTGATCACGAACGACGCTAGTCACCAACAGCGGTAATTTACAACTGCAGCACATGCTGCACTTCAATGAGTGAGGGCCATTAAAGTGGGTGCAGCAAGGCCACTGCTACTCCAAATTAACTATAACATATTCACAGAACCGCACCTCCAGCAGTAACTTATTCTAATTTGCCAGTGAAAGTCACCGAGGCACAGGCTTCAAGCACTGGGACACCTCACTTCCGAAACTTCGGTCGCAATGCCTAACAATTATGGGTATGCGAATAATCGAAATTTCGAATAATAGAATAGAATATTTTCCATATTTGAAACGTATTTGATTAGAAAAATGCATGCTCGAATATTCCTGAATATTCGAAATTGGCCGAATATCCGACAAAAGCGGAGATTATTCGAGAGCGGCGAAAAAAGCACAAACACACCAGTACCGAACGACAACTGACCACGATAACATATCTTCACCCATCTGATCGGCATTGCGTGTAAAACAGTGTTGCTGTAAGCGCAGTACATGGTCCAAGCGCATCGCTGTTTCGTGCCAGTGTGGGAATGCGAAGTGCGCTTCACTTGATCAAACGGAAGCAGCGTGCTGTCGCCGCGTTGATCTAGCCCAACACTCGCCGCAGTCCCGCAGTCAGAAGAGGGCATACGACAAACGCTCCGACGGCAAGGAAGCGCACACGGTACATCAAGCGCCTCCGTGGTGGTGACCGCGTGAGCAGTCAGCACACTGCACGCAACTAGGTAGGCCGGGAGGACCGGCTCCATGTGGCATCAACTACGTTTTGATAACGAAACCACAAGTGGTGCTGCTTCTCGTGCCATAGAAGGCCGTTGTACGCAACACACGCAGACGGGCCGTTCGACGAAAGAGTCGGGATTTCTTCCATGCTATGAAAAAATCAAGAAAAGGTCTTGTGAGTGTTTTGACGTCACCGCGTTGGCGCAACAAGATCATGGACAACTTTGCATTGCCATCGCAAACTTTTTTTCTACAGCGTAATAAATGCACCCCCTAACTTTGAACTCCTGCAGACCTACAAACAGCCACGCTGTGGCTTCCCCACTTCACTCGATCCGCGATGTTCGAGCGCCTTTTGGCTTGGCGAATGAAAACTCCCACGTCCCGATAAAACTGCCACGTGTAGCTGCGTGCAAGCAGCGATAACATCGTTTACTCACACTGCTGCATTCCTCCGCGCTATTGCAGTTCTTTTACACTGCTCGCTGCGGCGTGTTGCACAGGCTGGCGTTGCTAAGCCTAAGCATGGTCGGGGCGTGGTCTCCGAGACTGCCACGATGCAATGTCGGATGTCATGCTTTAACACGGACGACTGAGAGGCTGAGCACAGATATGAGGGAGAATATGCGGGAGATATGAGGGATGGTGGGCCATTTTGCATGCTGTTGTGGGAAACATCTATTTGACCGTTACAGCCACTCGCAAATGCAACCGAATGGTGATGCGGCTGGGCGTCTCCGAGATTGCATCCGCGAGTATCATTGGCCTATAGACATCGTGTGCATCATTACAGGAGGGACCCACGGCGACATGGAAACTATGGAAACTATATGCGTGCCAAAGACCGCCGCGTGCCACTCGTTTGTTCTTTCGCTGTTGACCATTCGACAGCGTCTCCATTTTTCTGGTTTCATGGCCCTGTGAGCTAACCAAGAGTTAATTAGAAGCAAGAGGCCATCTCACTGGAACAAAACGCAGCCACCATAAAGGCTGTCGCCACGGGTGCCGAGCCGCAGGTTACTGATGCTTTAGAGCTTTTTAATTTATTTTTTACTATTCATTAAATCAATTTCATCACATGCGTGGCTCTAAGTATTACCGCGATTTGCAACGCCGTCTTTATTGCGCGTTAAAATAACTTGCTCCGCTTGAAAGTTTTCGTAAAATTTACACCACGTGATAAACGCACCCCCCTACCTTGCTTCTGTTTTCTGGAAAAAAATGTGCGTTTGTTACACTAGTAAATACGGTTATTTGCTTTCATAAGTCTCATCAATGTGCTGCAGCATATTTCAGTAATTTCTTTTGAACTTAATCTTACTGTTACGTTACCTCCTGTTTTGCAACTCTCCATTACTACACACATATTCGACATTCGGCTCTATATTCGAAACCTATTTTCGGCGCTATTAATATTAGATTTGTATTCGGCAATTTCAGTATTCGCACACCCCTACTAGCAATGCTTTTGGAAAATTTCAGATTAAGTGATGAATGTCCAAAGTAAAAAAACAAACACACAAATGCTTTTTGTTCACTTTTCTCTCAAGCGCTTAAGCTAATTTTGCCCGACACTTGCTTGCCTATGATAGCTTTATTGTTCACAATTGAACTCACTGTCTCCTTGGATAGCCCCTCGTTTTTGCGGTGTCTGCTTGCTTTTCACCATGCGTAACTACATCCACAATCTTAATCTTGTTACTCAACGAAATTGGCTCCCATTTCAGAAGCTATTATTGCGGGCTGGCACAACTGACTAGCATGCCAAATAATGTCACGATGCAACAGCGTCATTGCACTTGTCTTCAGGTTGGCTCCACAAGAGGCTAGGCGGGCTCGGCTTCACCAGAGGCCTCCAATGTTGCCAGCCGCAATTCAGACTTGTTTTGGCTTAAGCGTGCAAGCAATGCAGTGCAAGAAGCGTTGCTGCCATGAAGTCTGTCGTCAGACCACATCAACACGGCAAAACTATCTTTTTACAGTTAAACATGGACATAACGAAATTGAGAAATTCCCGGAAAACTTCGTTATAAAGAGGATATCGTTATATGCAAGTTCGGCATGAAAATTCAAAAATATAAACGCTTAAGTAAGCAAAAAGGTTACAGACCGCAGAGCTCACCCAAAACAATTACTTTGGGTGAGAAAACATTTACAGCCCAAAACAATTACTTTGGGTGAGAAAACATTTACAGCTTAGAACACTTATTATGTGACGGCTTATAGTACAGGACCAGCAATAATGCGGTTTTTTCTGACCCCCCGTTTCCCCTCCCATAGAACTTAGTATATACACACACCGCTTAATGTACAGCCCCCCATGATATGAAGGACCGGTTATAATGCAGCTGCCGGGAAATCGCGGACAATCGAGGTAGGGAGCAGGCTTCACAAAGGAAGTGCTCCGCCCGAAAAAAGCACAGCGAATCACCGTGGAGAAGGTAGGAGCGCGGAACGAATTAACAATGAGCGGAGGGAAGAAAAAAAGATGGCTGCGGCAGCAATGCGTCGTGTGCACGCCCTCTGAGGATAGGATTTCCAAGGCGACGGAGAATGCTACTACGGCCGTTTGTCAGCCATGTACACTCCGCACAGAACGCGCGCCCGGGTCCTCCAGTTTACCGCTGTTTGTCTCCAGATTTTTTCTTTTTTTTCTTTTTTATTTTGATCATTTCACGCGCGCTGCACTTGAATCACCCCGCGATTTCCTGTGCACCCGATCCATGTGCTGTCAAGGGCGAACTTCCCTTGAGGCGTCTCGCCCGCGACCCCACGAGCTAGGCCTAACAAGCACTGTCACCTAGTGTCAGGTTAGTGAAGCGAAGCACAGAGACTTGTGCAGCTACCAGAGTCACGCTGCCAGCAAGATGAAAAAAAAAAAAAAAAAAAGACTCGTTTTCTTTTTCCTTCCCTCTTAAGCCGGCGCGACTCAGTAACATCAACTAGAAAAGGAGGGTGGCGGCTTGGCAGGCTAGGCCAGCTGCAGCAAGCGGCGGGATCAGGTTTGAAGTGAGGGGGGAGACGACACGCCCGCGGTGGGAAGATCGCCGGGTCGAGGGGTGCAGGCCCTCCTCGCACAAGTGCACTCACTCTCGCTTTGAGCACACCAAGTGCGATGCCGCCGCTTCGCATTCCGTCGCGGCTTCTGGTTGTTGCTCGCGCAAAAGTGACAAAATTTGGGGCAAAATCTCAGGCTGTCAGCGAAGAAAATTCGTTATTTCGAGGGGTTCTCCTGCTGCCACTTCGTTATGTAGAGGTCTCAAATACATGTGCTTCTATGGAGTAAAAGTGGGGAATAGAAAACTTCGTTATATCCAGGAATTCGTTATATGGAGGATCGTTATAAGCAGGTTTAACTGTACATCGCTGCTGATTTTGTCCACTGTAGCCGATAGTCCGTTGTAGTGTGGTCCGTTAAAAGCAGACTTTGTTGAACAGATAACACACATGGACTAAATTTAGGTTGCAATATTGTCCGTTATATTCGAAAGGCTGTTCTATGCAGGTCCGCTGTAACAAGTGGAGACTGTACCTTCATCCTTGGAACGTGCCTATACTGTTCTGCGTGTTTGTGGCATGATATAGTGCATTTTATTTCAATCTGCACTGGGAATGATCATGAGCAGGAAAACAGCACGGTGCTGATGCCCATCTGGTGTCTCAGTAATGGTACATGACTGCACATTGCTGCCGATTTATGCGACAGCACAGTATGCTGTGACCATCGCATCGCGTCGCTAGCACCACGGGGGCCAAGGTGGCAAGACCTGGACGAAAAACTCACCGATAGCTTCGCATCACTTATTCCTCACTGCGCTTTGTTTTGTTTTGTCTGCTTCTGCATTCTAAGCTGCTGCAATGAAAAAGCTAAATCAGTGCACCGCCGCATTTAAGAAATGCAGCGATCCTGCTGTCCAAGAGACGGGAAAAGTGAAGTCAACCATTTGAGGCAGGAAGGAAGTGCCAGGATTGCATCTCTCAAGCCACACCAACTCAAAGAATTCTGTGGACACAACAATGGACGCTACCCAAAACTTGAGGAGTACCTGGCAGAATTTGTCCGAAAATGTCGCAGCCAATGTTTCCCTGTGAACACTAAGCTTTTGCAACTAAGCCACAGACCTTGCACGTAAGGCTGGTGTGTCATGACTCCTTCAAGGTCAGCTGCCTAGTTCATGCATCGCGCATTACCTCGTGTTACAGTTAAACCTGGATATAATGAAATTGACAAATTTCCGAAAAACTTCGTTATAAAGAGGATTTCGTTACATGCAGGTTCGGCACGAAAATTTGAAAAAGAAAGCTTAAGTAAGCAAAAAGGTAACAGACGGCAGAGCTCAACCAAGACATTTATTTTGGGTGAGAAAACATTTACAGCTGAGACCACTTATAGCCAAACCATTTATAGTGAAGGACCGACTATAATACGGTTTTTTCTGACCCCTGTTTCCCCTCCCATAGAACTCTACAGGCACCCAGCTCGCTCTCGCTTCGCAGTCGCAGTGCCTTGGAACGCGCCAAGCGCGACGCCGCCGCTTCGCATTTTTTCGCACATTTTAACAAAATTTGGGGCAAAATCTCTGGGTTGTCGGCGGAGAAAATTCGTTATTTCGAGAGGCTGTCCCGCTTCCACATCGTTATGTAGGGGTCTCAAATACATGTGCTTCTATGGAGTAACGGAAGGGAATAGAAAATCTTCGTTATATCAAGGAATTCATTATATGGAGGTTTGTTATAGGCAGGTTTACCTGTATCATTTTAATACAGTAGACTCCCTTAAAAACGAACGCGAGGGGACCATGACAACTTGTTCGTCTTATCACAAGTGCCCCAAGAATGGATTGGCCACTTGCCCAGGTGGGTCCAAACATCTTACTTCAAAAAGCCAATCAAGTAGACGCGCAATTGGGAAAAAGTTACAAATGAAACCATATTTTTACCCAACTTGAAAATTGTCCTCAAGCACTGGCAAGCAGCCATAAATAACATTTCATCTAATGATTTTAAGTATCCTCCAGTATCTCCATGCTGCTGGGAAAGGTTGTTTAAACTTAAGCAGGCACAAGCTACCTCCCATATTCTTCGAAAGCACTTCAAGCACTTCTTCAGTGAGCATGTCAGTTGTGTTGCCAGTCAGTGTGTTAGTTTTGAGGATACTCACATACACATTCATGTCCACAAGGACACCTTTACTGCCCAGACTAGAAACTAGGCCTGTTTTTCTTCAGGGCAGTTTTCCTGCAGTTGCCCTAGGAGGTGCTCATCAGCCAAACGGTCTAATGTGTACACTTTGTTGTGGTGGATAAAAAGCAGCATTCACTTTTTTATATTTGTCCCTTTTTCTTGCCACTTTGTGGGAGCCCCTGTCCTTCCTTTTTGTTTTCTTCTCCTTTGCTTAACCACTGCTCTGCCAGCTGGGGGCCGGGGGCAACTTTATTCAAGTACACAGAGTGTCTGTGTAACCCCGCTTGGATTTTTTTACTTTGTGTTCCTTTGTACCCTCCCCATAGGTGCTGTACAGGAGGTGAAGAGACAACAAAAGGGCCCAAGAAGGCAGGGTGCCTCTAGATTTGGGGTCCCCAACAATAAAACTCAGGTGCTGGCCCCTGAGTGGCTTTGCTCACTTAGTCTGGTTCTTTTGTACTCTCTTTGGTGGGGAGACAACAAAAGAACACAGGTGCCCAGCTGTTGGGGACCCCTACTATAAACTAGGGGCAGCTGTCCACAGCACTGGAAAAGTTCCTCTTAACAGAAGGTTACCTGTGAGGGGGTTCTTCTTAAGAGGATTTCTTTTGCATCAAGTCTAGGGGAAGCCAAACATACTTATGTTGTTTGTTATATCCAAGAATTCGTCTCAACGGAGTTCATTTCAACGGGAGTTCACAGTACATATATTTTTTTTTCTTTTTCACAGAGACCAAAACCACCACCCCTCACGTTATTTACGTGCAAATACAGGAACACAACTGCAGGATGTCATAATGGTAACCATTTAAAACTGAAATGTAATTCCACCATGAACACGCTGCCCTAACAATTGTTCGCAACTTTTCACAATACAATGCAACTTTTCTGCCAAGAAATGCATCAAACGATTGCCAGAGCATTCAATCAAATCTGCATATGCAGCATTCAAAGGAACTCTACTGTCAAATAAATGATCTACATGACACCCAGTTCATTGTTAGATGTCTCATTTTAGACAGCCAACGTAGCACTTGCCTCAATGATTTTACAGTCGATGGAAGAATATGGATGCCAAAGGCCTCTGTCATCTCTCCATTTCCACAGCACCGCATCAGTTTGATGGGCATTCGGCTTCACTAGGAGTGAGTCCACCACAAAGATGCCATCCTGAGGCAGCACTGGCATCAGCTCTCTGCAGAAGAAAATGCACATATTTCATGCATTACCTTGATGAGGAGCTCAAAAGCCTATGGAAACATAAGTTTATCAAGCTGTGAATGTAACCAAGGGGCAAACACGTGCTTCATAGCTTTCAGCAAATGCTGTTTTTTGTATAGATTTCAAATGCATTCAGCAGCTCTAGCTTGCACCTTGACAATCTAAGGGTTTTCGTGAACTTTTTTTTCTTTGCTTCTGACCGTCACGAAACTAACATCTTCTGTATATTCATGTCCTGACTTTAATTTAAATACAGTGCAGACCACTTATAATGTAACCACTTTTAGCACAGGACCGGTTATAACATGGTTTTTTTTACCATCGATATGTCGCCCATAGAACTAAATGTATAGGCTGACCATTTACTGCGTAGGCGTGCAAAGGAGAATACTGGTTATAGCCCGGATTTATTAAGCGCACGACCTTGAAATCGGCAAACAGAGCACGGTTCCCTGCGCGCCGCACGTTGGGAGTGGGTGCGAGGGCGTGCACGTAGACCAGCCACGAAAAGGCAAACAAAGTGGAAAAGAAAGGAGGGTACAGTAGGGAGGGAGACCTTGGAAGAAGGAGGGAGAGTGTTTTCATCATCATGGCAGCGTCCAATCTAGGTGCACGCTGCGCGGAGTGCGGGACGGAAGCAGTAGGGTGCTTTCGCTTTTTCCAATCTCATTCATTTGCCTTGTTGCATTTGTTGTGTGCGTTTCACCGTGTTGTGTGAGTGCCCTGAGCACATGTGTTGCCGAGCTCCTATCGCTATGGCGTCAGGACCAAGGAATGCGTTATAAGGGACATAGAGAGCAGGCTGAGGAAGGTGTCGGTGGTGGCTTAATACAGCGTTTCCGACACTATCGTCTCGATCATATATAAGAACAAGGACAAACTGCGGCAGCAACTGCAGCAAGATTAGTCTTCCCCGTCACGGAACAGAATACATATGCCGAAATACGAAGACGTGGACGCAGCGCTGTTCAGATGGATCCAGGAAATTAGGGCTGAGAGAATCCCAGTAAGTGGCCCCATGCTTCAACAAAAGGCTAAGTCTCTCAGAGCTCTTTTAGGCCACGATGCCTTCAACCCACTTAACGGGTGGATCCAGCATTTTAAAGATCGCCATGGCATCAGCTGCAAAATGGCGTGCGGAGAAAGCGGAGATGTCGACGACGAGTCTATCGAAGTCTGGCTTCGCTTAAATTGCAGAATATGCTGTCCACCTATACGGACAGAGAAACATATAATGCTGATGAAGCTGGCTCATTTTATAACCTTCTGTCCAACCACACGCTTGCGCCGAAAGGCGAAACCTGCTCTGGCCGCAAGGCCTTGAGGGAGCACACAACGCATTCGAGAGAGTTTTGCTGAGCACGCAGCAGCAGCAGCCTCTTAAAGTGAATTTAAGGGGGGACATGGATCTTAAGACCAAAAATATTGTCAAAAAATCAATTTTTGGAAAACAACATTTTTGTGATCTACATCAATCACTCTCCATATATGCCAAGTTTCCTATCTGTTAAGGCCATATTTCAGCCAAATCATCAATTCAAAGGCATATAAAACACGCGATATTTTGCTGTGTCAATGCTAAAATGACACATCCAATGATGCCACGCTCACATTCTAGTAGCTTGAGCATATACTAATGGTAGCCTACTAAATTTTTGTAAGTGTGTATGTGTACAAACATTTGCAACTGCTCACACCTAAACATGACATTTATTTGTTTTCTTGGTTTTCTCAAAATGCTAGCTTTGCACACCCATCAAGACATTTACTCCGATACTTAAGCGGCCATCACATATAGAAAAATAATTCTTTTCGCAACATGAAGCTGGGTGTTTGGAGCACACAACATAGAAAAGAAATTTTTAATATTACTTGCTTAAGTTTATCAGATTTGTTTTTTGTGAGGCATTTGCATGGCCATTTTTGAAATGATACAGTTCATTGTACTATAAAGCAAAAAATAATGACCTAATCACAAAAGTGCTTCCATTGTTGTGATCCTTATGACTTCTGCTAACAATTAATATGCCATTTGTATATTTCAGTGTGGTGGTAGTCAGTCTATCGCAGTAAGAACGAAAGAGGTTGTCTTGTTAATTATGTCATTAAATACTGAACTCAGGGGAAAAATAATAGCATTTTTAGAATCACAAAAGGAGAGCAAACAAGCATGCAAACATTAATCAAATTTGGTTCATAAATAAGTAAGGACACCTTTAAGACCCACGTCCCCCCTTAAGGGGAGCAATTGATATGGTGGTCGCTTCATGGCGGCAGGTAAAGGCCGATACCATAAGCAAGTGCTTCAAAAGGGCAGGCTTCGTGCGCAATGCAGAGGCCCTGGAAGACGATGAGCAGAGTGACACTGTCGCCAATGAGGCACTCAACACTGACAACGTGTGGTCCGGCCTCGTTGAGAGTAACTTTGCTGCCGCCACAGATACCTTCCAAGAATTTGTCGACGCCGGGGAGTCGGAGCTTGCTGTCTGCGAGGAAGCGAGCACAGATGACGCGATCGTCGCAGTGGTGCGCAGTAGTGCGGAGGTTGCAACTGACGACTCAGACGGCGCAGACGATGTCGACCCGACGCCAGAACCAGATTTTTTCGTGCAAGGATGTGTTGGAATACTTCACAAAAGTGAAAGCATACTGCGCAAAGAACAGTTTGAGCGGGAAATCGCTTCAGTGCTTAAGCTTTGTAGAAGACAAAATTGTTCGAAGCGCTGTTCACAAGCACCGCCAGACAAAAATAACAGCGTTCTTCCACTGATGCGGGACTTGAGAACTTGGTTGGTTTCTGTGGTGTTGCGATTGTGTTGAATGTGTCTGTGAGTGAAAAGTGCAATGCATTGCTTTTAAAAGGTGGGTCACCTTTTTGGCATAGGCAAAGGCCGAAAAAAGCCTGCTTTGGTTATAACACAGTACCGCTTATAGCGTGGATTTTTGCAACTCCCGTGACTTACGTTGTAAGCAGTCTACACTGTACAATCCTTTCTTATAGTACAATAAGTAGATTTTACAACATTTAACGTTTCATGTGCCTTATTAAGAGAGGTTTATTTCTCCAGAATAGATATTGAGCTGCACAGCAAATCAACACCTGAGAATAATCTGCAATGAGAACAGTATTCAATAAAACAAGAATGGATGTTTTAAACTCATGTAAACAAGGTTGTGTTGAACTTCCATGAGTGAAATCCAGGCTCAACATTAACTCACCTGCAAAGGTTCAGCATATCATAACATTTGTTAATCCATTCTTGTTTTATTGCATACAGTTCTCATTTCAGATTATTGTTAATGCATTCTTGTTTTATTGCATACAGTTCTCATTTCAGATTATTGTCATGTGCAGATTTGCTCTGTAACCACCACAGTAATCACCACATCATGCTCCCAGCAATAAAAAATATTTTATATTTTAGAAAATACATATTTTACAAGAAATTTTACAACATATTTACATGTTTAGAATCTACACATAAAAATACATATGCTGCAAGGTTTTTAACACTTGTCCTCAAAAACAATTAGCACTATTTAAAAGTAGTGTCTACCTTCAAGTGTAGTTGTATGGCCCTCATCCTATAGCTGTTTGCCTACAATTCGCTCTCAAATAAGCTCAGCAAGTGGGGCGGAAAAAGCAAAGAGAAATCAGATACAGCATAAAACTTTCTTGTGAAATGCAGCTGACAATATGCAAAGGCTACACAGGACACCTTTCAAAAGGAATAAAAGCAGCCTATCACTTACGCTATCAGTGATGTTATCTCGTACAGCTCTTGAGGACTCCTTGGAACAAGCTGTGTTGTTGGAGGCAGAAATACATAGAACTGCTTCAGTTGAAGAGAAGTGCACTACACAATTTCCACAGTAACTGTTCAATATAATGCAAACAGAAATGATGAATGCAATGGTTACCTCTATGTCATCTCCCAGAGGGTCCGAGTTACCCATCAGAAGAAAACGCAGCGTCTCGGCAATGTCTGTAAATGGCAAGAGAAGAAAAAGCAATTCCTGGAACTGGGTGCACTCCGCTACCAGTGTAGCTACGACTTTACATGCAGAGATCACGAGCATATCATGAGAGGCCGCCAAAGATGGCTACGTAATTAGGTATCACACTATGCAATAGAAGTACAGTTGAAGAGCAAGGTTGCTCTTCAACTGTACTTCTATTGCAGTGGTAAGACATGCAATTGTTCAAGCGGTTTACTTTACCACTAAACACACAGACATAATAAAATCCACTTCGAAATTTCTCATTCTTGTTACAAGTAGGTTCAATTTATAAGATGGAACAATTATGTACGCAGTCAAGGTGCATATGTGCAGTGCATTATTATTGCAATGCACACACCAGGAAAATTAGTTTCAAATGTAGCTGGAAAGCATCCGCTCTCCCTTTCAGTAAATGACAACACTGGGGGCACCAAATCTGCCACCTGACTTTTGTCATTGCTCTTTAAGAGATATGCATACATTTCCTCCATTTGCTCAATTGAAAAATTGAAGCACAGCAGACGAGCTTTCCGCGATCATGAAAACAGCCAATGCTATTTCTGCCTCGAGTGACTTAGTCGGTGGTGCCTCAAGTGACATTTATTAAAAGAAGAGCGAGTGCTTTCCAGCTGTGTTAGAAACCAAATTGCGCATTCTCTGGTGCTTGCACTGCAATAATAATTTTTTGTTTTTGTGGGGTTTTACATCCCAAAACCAGTTCTGATTATGAGAGACGCCGTAGTGGAGGGCTCCGGAAATTTCGACCACCTGGGGTTCTTTAACGTGCACTGACATCACACCAGCACACGGGCCTCAACATTTCGCCTCCATCGAAATGCAGCCGCCGTGGCCGGGATTCGATCCCGCGACCCTCGGATCAGCAGCCGAGTACCATAGCCACTAGACCACCGTGGCGGGGCCTGCAATAATAATGGGTGAACATTTTCACAGTGGCATCCACAAATGACCGGCACCGTTTTCTCACTTTGTTCAAAAAGTGATGCAGGGCCCCTTGAAGCAGGTAGTGAAACCGAACACAGTGCAGGAAATCGGTCCGAAGAGCAAGGAAGATAGGAAATCATACAACTGTCACAAAGGCGGTGGGTGTGAGTAGAACAAGTACAAAAGAGTGCACTCGCAAAGGAGGGCATGTCATATCTCAGGAAGGCAACGTCTCCACTTTTCTTTGCCACTGTCTTCTAAGACAGCCTTGCCCCCTCGGCACCTAGCGCTCTCTTGGTTCACCTTGTTGACATCCAGTGGTAGTTGCTGCTACGTGCTGACTGGGCTCACGCGACGATCAAGAGGACAAGCATCAAGTAAGAGAACAATGAAGCAGCTACACTAGCAGCTGCAATCTGACAGAGAGGCGTCCGACCATGAACTCTTTGCAACGCGCCAGGTACAAGCTGAATGCCGACAACAAGCACGTGCTCTGCATGCTCAGGAGACTCCCGAGGAACATGCTAGGTGGCTCCTGACAATGAAGGTATAATGCAAGACAGCGTAGCATAAAAACTCGTTTACAGCAAGCAAGCAAGATGGGGGCAGCACCTACATATGTGCTTGCATCTAGCCTGCATTCACTGAGTGAAACATCGCTAGATTTATTCTGTTGCTCTGCTCTCTGTGGCTCAATAAGGCTTCATTTAAATTCCATCATGGCCCCAAAGACTAATGTACATTAACTGAAAATCAATTTCAATACAACTATATGTAGAGTTCATAATGAAAACCTGGCTTCCAGCACCATTTCTTTCAGTTTTCAGGTGGCATGAATAGGAGTGTCTGAAGTGGCTCCCAACATGCAGGCAGGCAGCAGGTCACGTGAGCAATGTAGGGAACAACCCCTGGCATTCTCTTTCCTACCTCAAGCAAGCTCTCTAGTTTACAGCCTCCTGCTCAATCCGGCAGTAGTAGAAACTAGTAGCTTGTGCCTGTGCAAGTCTGCTTCACCCCTCTATCCATTTTAGCTGTAAGCGATCCCTGACCAATTGAATGACCAGTGAAGGATTGATCAGCAACCTATATGGCAGGAAGCAGCAGCACCACATGCGCCAACAGCAACCAGCAGCGGCAGTCAGCAAAACCCAAGGATGCATGGAAGGAATGCTTTGCTTTAAACTGTGCACCAACATCCAATGTTTTCATATGAGCTGAAAAGAATTTTTGGTTAAGTACCCTCACTTATCCCCACCTCAAAATTAGGCCTACTGCAGGCAGAGGCTTCCTTACTGTTGTTCAGCAGCTGGACTGCAAGATGTGGGCAGGCAGCACAGAGAACAGCCAACATGCGAACCACCATTACAAAAGTGGCCGATGACACGGGGGGTGGTGAGAGGGCAAGGAGACCCTGTGCAGCCGGTAGCAATCCTTGGGCCGCCACCTCCTGGAGAAGAGGCGCGTGAGCCGCCAAACAGTCCACCAGGCGTGCCAGTGCCAAGCAGGCTGACTCGACCGACTTGCGGTCACCATGTGAGAGGCGTCCACTCAGCAACGCTACGGAGTCTCCCACCAAGGGAAACTCATCAGCTGTAAGGCTCTGGCAGCAGTTGGCAGCCACCGTCAGTGCAGCCCGCTGAGCACTCATGGAGAAGAAGTCCAGGTAAGTGAGGCAGGCCGACACCCCACGCTGCATTCATGGAGCCGGACAAAGGCAGTTTACACTTTAGCAAGTGTTGATTTGCTCCAACACAGAACTATCTCTGTACAAAGACCGCCTCATGCATTTGCAATAGAGTCGACTCTCGTTAATTAAGTTACATAATTCGAATCACCAGATAATTCGAACTACAGTCGAAAACCTCAATAATGATGTCCTGCAATAAAAAAATTCTCGCAACAAAAGATTTCCCAATCCCCAAGCAAAGCCCATAGGATTCAAAGCATTTCATATCTCTCTACAACGAAGTGTCACGAAGCTGAGATCCCACGATAACGAAATTTGCTGGACCGTTAGACTCCACGGTGCCTCCGATTAAGTCAAAGAAATGTACTCAAATGCACCCTTCACTCTCTTAAATTAGCAAAATAATGCCACAGAATGCTTACATGGGCGCCGCCGTATTGAAAAATGTCATGGCCATGGTATCTTGGTTATCGTTGCAGTGCGCATGTGGTGAACGAAAGTTATTTGAGGGTTTGCGTTATTTACGCATAATGCGAACCACCGTTGTGGGGATCGGGGACCGCACGTCCCACGCAAAGCCTTGTTTTCCCCTTAGAATGCCCCTACATCCCCTCTCCCAGCTGGACGGAGCGGCGGCCCATCACTGTGGAGGGCCGCGCACTCTGACCAAGTGGCTCGTGGCCAGTCTGTCATTGGACAGCTGTCAAGTTCTCGGAGTTCTGAGCGTTTCGGGTTTTTGGAGATGCTGGGAGAGAACTCGCTGGGACCACCGGCGGCGATTTGCAATCGGCACCCATCTGTATATTGTTTTCCTTCTATTTTCCTTTGCTGGGGGCGCGTGGTCGCAGGTGTGCTGGCCGAGGGTTAGGTGGTTCTCCCCCTGCATGGTCTGTGTATTGTGTGTTCGCATGTTACTGACTGTTATTGTCCTTTGTTTATATTTCATTTGACTGATTTGGCCTGTTTTGTTTGTATTATTAACCTTGTTATTAAATTACCATGCTTGGAGAGTGGCGCCTAATGTTCTCTTTTGCCGTGCACGACGGTTCGGGCTGTCCCGCCTCGGGACAGGCCATCAGCTGATATGGGCGGCAGCGTAGCGGTGCATGGCTTGAGACGAGCGAGCATGCAGACGCCGACGGCCCCATTCTATGCTCGTCGAGTGCTAAAACACCATGGCACAGTGTTGCTGGAGGCGAGGCCGCTGTTGGTAACCCCACACTGTGTTAATCTTTAGCTTAGTTGCATGCACTGAAGCGTGTCCAGGCATGTCCTTTGATGGCGCGTTGCAAGCGCGTGATTTACACGGTTCACTCTGCTGCGCCACGAATGGCAAACGCGGTGCTTTCGGGTTATCGCCCGGTGCGCGTTATGATGGCATTACGCGTTGGTGACATTAAGAACTTCTTGTCAGATCAGTTAGATGCAGTGTCAGCGCCATCTCAAAATGGTGATGGAGGAAATTTGCGGCGAGCTGCGGTGGTCTGCTTCAAGTTCAGCTCGATCTCTCTGCGTCGTATCTGTCCTCAATTAAATTCACGTGGTGGCGCGCCACTTTTATTATCAAGCTCTCCGTCATAGGAAAGCCATTTTTCGCTCTAACAATAGCTGCATCGCATCGTCTTTGTGTGCCCGAGGCATGAGACCAACGGAAATTGAGATTGGGAAAATTAGGGAGCCCACTTGCAGTGTAGGCTCGCTAGGGAACGCTTTTGTGGGTCGGAAACAGGACAGTACCCACACCTTGAAAATATGCCCACAGCCTCCTAATAATGCATTAATGTGTCTTTTAACTGCGAATGCTTGAAAACTGGGTATGTGTTAGATTCGGGGAAATAGAAGCGATCGCTGCAGCAGGCACACTATGTGGCAAACGGTAACTAAAATTATTAGAGGGATTAGAGTATAAATAAACCGTTCCCTTACCGCGTGCAGGATAGCTTTGCTATGCCGCCGAGACAACATCTCCAGTGCTGTAAGGGACTGTTCAGCAACATCCATGCACTGTATGACTTGAAGCTGTTGTAGAAAGAGCATTACAAGGCTTCAATGAAGCACTGAGGACTATAATAAAACAACGAAAAGCAACACACAGTTTAAGCTAATGTCTTATACCCATCATATTCACCTGTACTCCTGCCATGCCGACTAATGCCTACCAGAGGCACTGCACTACAACAAAAGTTTACCTATATATTTGAAAACTATGCATGCATAGAATGTACAGCTGAACTGAACAACACACCCTAGAGCTAGAATGCTCAAAAACAATGCCAAGGTTGTCCACAAGGAAGTAGACTGCAGTAATTTTACAAACCTGCAGTTTAGCCCACTACTTGAGCAGACAATGACGGCCACAAATAGCATGCATTTCAGTTGCCGCATTCACGAACACTGTACTGAGGATCGTAAAAGTTTGGTCCAGTTCGTGAAAATATAACATTTAGGTGGCATGCTTACTTTCTCATTTCTTTGTTAACAAGCCGTGCAGGCTCCAGCAAGAGTTTGGAGTATAACATGAGGGGGAGATGTTTAAACAATGTACAGCAGTTGCGTACTGTGAGCATTGTGCAGGGGTGTTTTTGCATTATGCCCCAGTCTACATGCAGCCACCATGGCTACAAACTAAAGCCACAGCATAACACCTTATTTGCTAAGCTACCACAGCATGTGGCACACGCTGCCACAACCTAGTAGTCCACCACTTAACCTTATTAGGATGCACATCCTTCAAAAGTGTGACACACCTTTTCAAGAAATGCTGGCAAGGCATCAACAACAACGGCTGAAGAGCGAGGCAACGCCTCCATCATGTAGGTGAGCGCACGGCAGGCGTGGTTCATAAGGTCAAAGTTGTGTTCGAGAGCCAGCAGAGCTGTCAGGGCTGGTACCACCTGCTTGACAGGGAATCCAGCCAAGGTGTCCTCATTGCCCATGACCAAAAGCTGGCACATCTCCATGGTGGCCTGTAGCTGCTGACCCTCCTCGCCACACTGCAGCCCTGCCAGCAACTGCTGTGCTCTGCTGCCTGCACGCAGACAAGCACCTCACGTAAGATTTGGGGAAAATGGGGGCTGTGGATATGCACACTTTACATTAGGTTGTAACTGCAGCACTGAAAAATTTATGAGGGCTTCTTAAAAGGTACGAGACAACAGATTACGACTCGATTAGCACATGCGATAAGATATGCTTGAGTATGCATGGCAGTAGTAGCATGTATTACACACAATTCAATTTTGTGAAGATTTCATTGTCATGAAAAAAGATAGACGAAATCACTGAAAAACCTTTTTATTGGAAAAATTATCTTAGCCTTCTTTGGCAAGCGTCGCTTAGAGCTACAATGCGAACAGCAGAAAGTTCTCCGCATGCGTTGGTCAGTGATGGAAACAATGGCCTGAAGCAGCAATCTTGAATCACTTTCACGTGTGTACAATCACATATTCTTAACTTTACACATTGGTGTCTCTGATTAAAAGCACTGCAGTTTTAGTAACCAGTAGCCCAATTCACAAAATTCACAGCAGGCTTTGCACCACAATTGGCTGAAATATTCTCTCACAAACATCTTTAGCATAAGATGTCTTTGTGAATATGGGCCCAGGTCATTATTATGCACTGATTTAAAATGTACAAAAACTTAAATTTTATTGTGGTGAGTCCCCCACTCAATCTATATGAAGTCTCACATATTGCTTACTGCCATCAGGTTTTATTGTGCAGATCACTACAAGGTTCACTACAAAGAGCATAACATTACAGCCCCCGACAGACTTTCTGGCGTTCCACCTTAACATATTGCTTACTGCCATCACATTTCATTGCGCATTGATTGATTTGTGGGGTTTAACGTCCCAAAACAAACTCCGATTATGAGAGACGCCGTAGCGGAGGTCTCCGGAAATTTCGACCACCTGGGGTTCTTTAACGTGCACTGACATCGCACAGTACACGGGCCTCAACATTTCGCCTCCATCGAAATGCAGTCGCCACGGCCGGGATTCGATCCCGCGACGGTTAGTGAAATTCTTGCACTCATATCGCAGAACTACTTCCTGTGGCTACTGAAAGCAACATTATTACAGGTGTTTATTTTACAATGCAACACTGCATGATACTATTCTGCTATCGAAAGTTTACCATTTTAAACTTGGACCAAGTTCCTAGCCGTGTCAGCTATAACCATGTTCCACTATGGGAACAATTGTGCATGAACTACTAACTGCTTCCCCAAATAGCAACCTCCAACACACACTGCTGAGACACTAGCACAGCACATTCACTTAAATCCAATCACGTCACAATTGCAGCAGATGTTCCACATACAGTGGTAAAAGTATGGACATGAAATCAACATGAAGTCAATGCAGCCAACAAAAGTATGTTTTATTTTTGGACATGATGACTAGCACTTATTTACACAAAGTTTCACTAGTCTTCACTGTTGCCAGAGGCCAAGTTCTGGGAAACAGTCTTTCTCACCGACAACTTCCACGATGTCAACTTCCATACCGTACGCCCCAAATGACACAGTGAAATTATCCTAAGTGAATAAGAAACTACATAACAAGACACAGGACCATGTTGCAGACATGAACTGATTTACAACGCATGTGGTTGCTTGATCCTTCCCAAAGCTTGTCAGGGTTCATCTTGCAGCATTGAATTGTGCAAAGCTTAGGTACGCTGTTGCTAAACAGATAAATGTCCAGTGGTCGCACAATGGATATTCTTTCTCCAAAATGAAAATGAGTTTCCATTTCCACCAAATTCTCCGCAAAGCAGTTGAGGTGTACCCATGAAGAGAATGAACTTGTAGCCATGCACATTCATGCCAGTGTTAGTTCGTCCCAATTTCTCATTCCCAACATGCAATCTGCACGCTTTCCCCCAAGATGTGCAAAAACTCACTGGCACTGCTGCCGATAGACCGGTGCAGGAAGTGCTGCATGCGTGGACCAAGGGCACCAAACAGGTGAGGAGGCAAGCCTCTGGCTTCTAGCAAGGCTGAAAAAACAAAAAAAAAAGCAAAGTGTTATTCATCACTACTGTGCGGGTAAGGAGCAAAATATATGCGAACATGTGTGTCACACTTCACAAGTAAGCTTTGCAGGCAGTCTGGTTGCAGACGTCAAGGTCCATGCACTTCACTGTACAGTGCTATTAATCTGCAGTGCCTTCTGGAGAATAACTACATCACACATTTCAACTTGTATTCATAAGGTTATGAATACAAGTTAAGCAGCGTATGATATGTGCACCTTCGTGCCTCATGCATGCAAACTTAAAGCATCGTCAATCTCAGATACATCAAGCTTGAAGGGGTTCTTGACACGTTAATATTATGGCGAAAAACGGTGGAGAAGTTCATGTATTTAACAATACATACACCACACCTGCTTATTTGCATTGAACATTTATGGTTCTCCATTCACTGAAAATTCATTGGTGTGCAACCAAATATGCCCAAGGTAATGAGTGATTGTTGCCTTTCAGGCTAGAGGCAGAGACCAAAATTAGCCACTAGCTCTCCAAATGAATGAGGGTTTAACAAGATTTTACAGTACCTATATGTTTCAAAAGGGATTCAATACTTCGTTGATCACAAATGTGGGCTAATAGCTCACACAGCACTGCCTGCAGTGTATCAAAACCTTAAAATTTCACAGGGCACTCGGACAAACGAAACAGGGCAATTTTGAATGACAGCACCCACTTTGCAAGTGCTCTCACACACATTATAAAGGCCCGTCGTGCAACATTCACTCAAAATGAGACCTTAGCTCTTACCTTGCAATCGTCCCATCTCGTTGTCATCAGATTCACTGTCTGCAGTGCCTGAGCTGTTACCAACTCTACTGGCAGCTGAAAAGAAATCATGTTTTTTTTTTTCTTAGAGACTTCCATAATAAGTTGTTCTCTTGTGCGATACTGACATTTCATCTAGTAGAGATGCATTTAATTTCATTAAGAGCAACACCCACACAAAAGAATGTGAGCCTATGACAGCTTTTCTCCGCCTTGAAAGTGCCCTAGACTGACTGTGGGGAGCTATCTGTGTGCCTCGTTAGATAAGTGACCCGATGTGAGAAGGAAGTCCAAGCTTGCCACTATTCATTAATGGCTTTTGCATTTCAGTTAACAAAGCTGAAGGAACTGTGCGTTGAGCTATAAGGCATGCGAAGCTTTTGCCTTAAGGAAACGTTATTGCGAAATGTTAGGTGGTACTGATAAATCACAATTCTGGAAGACCAGGAACGCCAGTCTTACCGTGAGTGGAGTCTTGGTTAGCCAGAAAGGATGCAAAAACGAAAGACGGGCTTGAAGTTCCCATGTTAGATCCTCGCGACGACACGATATTCAGGCGGCGTCTGTTCACAAGACTAGTTGAATCATTCATCAAAAAAAATATTGCTCCGACTTTTAAGGTAAGTGATAACTCAAGTGTGTTGAGAGTTTTTTTTTACTAAGGGTTATATTAAATGTGTGAAGACTAGGGTTGTGCAAGTAGTCGATGTTTTCAAGCATATCAAATATCGAGATATTTAACATCTTTAGCTGCTTATTTCATTACCCAATGATTTTGACGTATCTGCAAGGAATGAACAGACACTCGAAATTTCATGGATATGTGCATTGAAGGTGCGGTTTCATGGCAGAATGAGCCACGCTACCACTAAACCACTTCCCCACGTCAGAATTCGCCTTACTTGCAGTCATGCATGGAACAAAAGTGTGCTTTACCTACCCCCAATCAAATGTCCTTTGTTAAATGTACAGTATTTTTCACAAAGCCGTAACTTAAGTGGCACGCAAACAACGAAACGGGACTGATTACGCCTTAAGTCAAAGGAGGTGCAGCAGGAGATGGCAAATTGTCACAGGCCTTTATGTTACTCATCAACTAGACCCAAAATTATGCACTCGCGCTAGGAAAAGCACCACAAAAACGGTTAGTGAGCCTCTATTAAGTTCATCTGTGTACTTACAGAACAGAAGAAAAGAGGCTATGCTGCAAGAAGTCTGTGCAATACAGTATAAACCACTCGCAATCAATGTAGAGCTACACAGTATAATAACTATGCATGACGGGTGAACAAAGCACCCTGACAGTCTCTGCTCCCATAAAATATATATGGATGTGCATCAACGGGCAATGTATTCCTGTGCTGCTCAAGATATAATTATTGATTTTGTATTCCTGGATGAAAATGTCTGAATAACAAATTTGAAAATAAACTGCCTTCCGAGATCAACATGCTTTTTTGGCAAGAACCAGCTTTTCTTTTTTTTTCAATAGAGAGCACTTCAGTAAAGGCCTTATGCTCTATTAGAACTATTGTTATTTGCTTCCACTTCACTTCAAACCAAGGCTGGTAGCCTGACATAAGCATTTCTGATTAAACTAATCCCAGTAAACAGATTAAAGGGGTCGTGAAAGGAATATGGAACTACCCAGTTGAAATTTTTTCGCTATTTCAATATGCATTCGACATGGCGATTCCGAAATATTTTGGCACAATATTTGGTCTACATTTAATAACGCCTGTTTGGTTGTGCTCCCGAAACGGCCATGCAACAACACAGGCCAGCATAGGCACTACAGTAAAACCTGGTTAATTTGGCCCCCATTAATTCAGAGATTCAGTTAATTCAGACACAGCGTGCTGCATCAAATATGTGCACAATCCTATGGCACAAAACTCTCATTAATTCGGACATATTTTGCCAGACTGGATAATCTGCACAGCTCGTGGGTCGCAGAGCCAGAGATATAATGTGCATCAATCTCAAAGGCCATGCTGGTATGTGCTGGGTAGAAGGACGAACACATCAGAGCCGCCATGTTCATTATTAAAACTGCGACCATGACGTGTTTCCATTTTGTTCTTTTCTTTTTATTCTTAGCACATAAAAGCATGGCCTTTGTGATTGGGTACTAAACATGGTGGCTAGGACATATTGCATGTTCATTTTTGACGATGGGCACCGCCTTGTCATTGTGCGAAACGAACATGCACGCGAAGCAAGCGTGAACTTTTTGACGCCATTTTCAACGTTCTCTCTGCTGGTGTTTGATATTTCTTTGTGTGTGTGCTTGTGGAGCTGCGCATTTTTTCTATTGCCCTTGTGGTTGTGTCTACTGCTTCACTTCAAGTAGTGGATGTGGATTGAAGAACCTTGCAGGTTAATTCTTTCTTGTGCTTTTGTTGTTATTGTTGTTGTTGTTTTACACTGTTCTTTGTGCACATCGTGTGTGCACCTATCGCTTCGCCAGGAGCTCTAGTGCTCCGCCGAAGAGGACGAAGTATGAGGTAAAGGACTTAGCTGAGAAGGTTCAAATACTGAAAGCTGTGAAGGCAGGCATGCCATGGTATGTAATAATAATGAAGAAATACAACGTGAAACGAAGCACACTCGGCACATATGTTGCAGATGATGCGCTCAAAGTTTTGGAGGACGCCTGTGTGGTTTCTTCCAACAGTCCATGCAGACGGCATCATCTGGATGAACTTAGAAAAACTGCACTTTCGGCGCAAATTTCTTGCAGTAAACAAGCAAAAATAAGTTTTTTCAAGAAGTGAAGGTTTGTTGGATGTTTTGGCATTTCTTTAGGTATTATTGCCATCCAGAGGTTAATTCAGGTCCCCGGTTATTCGGATGATAATGAAAACATTTTTGTTAAAGGGAAAAAAAAAAGAAAACGAGGAGGGTCCCTATTCTGGGACTCCTATGACAACCTCTGCGAGAACCCAGGCTCTGCACCTGAATGCCCAGCAGACCTCTGGGGCGGCATCGCGAAAGGTGCCTTCCCGCTGCTCTGAGGTACAGGTGGACCGAAGAATTGGTGGGAGGAGAGGGAAGCAGACAGTAGTGCACTGTACAGTGAAGTGGAATGTCGTGGGGATGGCGCCATATCCTGGGCAGGTGTTGGCATAGTAAGTTGGGTGCAATTTATGCATGAAGTGTATATTTGGGAAAGTTTCGGTTTGCAGCTGGCAAAGTGCGACAGCCTCCGCTCGTGTGAAGTTATTCAGACATTCTCTCCGCCCCTGTGAAGTCCACATTAACGAGGTTTTACTGTAATCAGTGGCGTCACCCCAAGACGTCTGAAGACATACCATGTCGTTAACTTTCGTTTGCTTTAAAATAACAGATTTATATGAAAGCTAGTTGGACCCCGTGTGGTGCCGCCGTAAGCAGCAAGGCTGAAGCACAATTTGTTTTTCCATTGCCTCTGACACAGCTCGAATCTCGAAGCCTGTGGTGGCGATTAACATGACATCAACTGCAGAGTTTAGGGGAGCATGCATGGACTGAAATCAAAACCTTGTTCTTATCACTGCAAATCAGCGCAGATGGTACAATGAAGCAACATATGTAAGAGTTCGGAGGGCCAGGATTCCACTTACACAATCTGTAAAAAATTTTCAGGAAACGCTCCATGACCCCTTTAAGCATTTCAAAGGCCCTTCACAGCAGCAAGCACCCTATTTAACACCTACAGGCTGCATGTGTCACGGACAAAGCTCTGGCGAAAATATATAAGATGCAACACTACAAGTATGCATTTTAACATAAAATTTTAACATAAAAGCTTGGGCTAGTTATAGGCATCCTAGCAAACTAACTTTCTTATAAGGGTACATTAATGCCTACAGAAACTAATTTACATAACAAAACAGCATAAGACAAGGTTTCCTCATGCCGTTTGGTGCAATGGCTGCCTCACAAAAAGAACAAGTGGTGTCCTAGCTGCTGTCACTAAGATGGTAAGTTCGTCAAGTGTCATTATGCATTAAGTAAAAATAACATAGTTAACATAATTACACGGGTGTGATGATTATGCATGAATACGGCGTACCTTTCTCCCTAGACATGTGCTAAACACCACATGTGGAAACCTTTGAGTGGTGTATCTGAGCCTCCGGAACATTGTGTTCAAAGTCAGAATACCCCTAACAACAGAATGAAATGGCTCGCCGCTGTGCCATCTTGGTGGTAGGCAAAAAGGGACTGACCGGGTGGCTGGGCATCAGGTGGCGGCAGATGGTGGTTAGAGGAGGAGGAGGAGGCGGCCCCTTGGTCCATGGGGCCTCCTCCCGAGGGTGCCCCCCCGGCCAGCTTGGCCCCCCTACACGAACGCCGCCGACTGCCGCTGCCACTGCTGCTGGCACACGACCCCGTGGTGGCCGCCTTGCCGCTGCTGGCTGCCCCCCGGGCCCCGCCGCCCCCCTTGCTGGCCCGGCCCCCCGCCGCCCCGCTCTCCAGGGCGCAACCCTTCTCCGGCCGATCCCCCCCGTGGCCCCCTAAGGGACGGAACAAACACGCTGCAGTTAGGCCTTCTCCCAGGTGTTTTCTAAGGAGAGGGAGGAAGGGGAGGGGGGGGGGATCATAACAGTAAAGAGCCATAACTGCACATTAATCCAAATGCACATTTGAAAGCACACAAAAGAACAAAGTGCACTAAACTGCCACTTCATACCAGTGTTACATGGGCGCTTGGATGGCCTTCCAACTCGCTCTCCATTGACCCAAATGTTACTGTCGAGCTTCTACATGGGCGGTTTCGAAGGCTGTTGAATCAACAGACTCAAGTCAATGGAGCACCCTACAAAAGATTATTTACAGCCTGTTTTGTTACAGTCTAGCTTCAGTTTTGGTTCGGAAGAGCTCTGAAAATGAGACACTGGTAGCCGCTGGATGCAACTAGCGCTACCTAGTATTTGCAATGGACTAAACAAATTCTAACCAAGTGAGTGCACAGAACAGTGATGCACTTTCGCGTGGCCTGCAGCGCACACTGATTATTTTGCATGTCCTCTGCATCGCTGTCATTGCGATACGTTGTCAGGTGTAAACAATTCTTTTGGGCCTGGTATCAATGGGAGTTTACCAACTGAAGGGAAAAAAAAAAAAAAAAGGCAATGGTGGGTATGACATCGTCATTGCTACCTGCACTGCTCACATCACAGCAGCCATGGTGATGTTGCAGAAGTTGGGAGCCCCCTGTTGAACCCTTTTGGTAAGCCTCCAAGCTTATATGCCATAGGTAAGTGCCACTCAGATGCAGATGTTGTATACATTCCTCTTGACAATGGTAAGCTGCCATGTACTTCCAAAACAGCAGCTTCAACAACTCCTGTGGATGGGCCAATGGATATCTTCAAAAATGCAGCACCAACAGGTAGCACTGTGCTTCCTCCTACCACCACGAGTGGAGGCTCGGTCCATGGGATGATCATGCTTGCAGGCACACGAGCTTTAGAGATTAACGTCACCTTGGACCCAGAGTCAGGAAACGCTTCACACTCACCGACTCCACTGAGAGTTGCGTTGAAGAAGGGGCATTGCTGCTGTGAGCCGTCAAGCGTAACGGGTGCACTGTGCAGTGCTGGAGGCTGCTGTGTCTTGGGCATGGTTGGAGGCGCTGGTGATAAGCGGCTGGTGCGTGTAGGGCACTTGGATGCCAGATGGACCCAAGGCATGACATTGGTAGCAGACAGCTTGAGACAGGTCTTGACCGCTATGAAAAGCTGGAGCGCCGTACTGTGCCGAAATAGCTGCATAAGTAGCTTCTTGTTGCTCGGCGGGCAGCTCTGAAATGCGCATTTTTGGTGTGGCCCCTCGGGAGGACTGCGGTGTCGATTGTTCTGAGCGAGGCTGCTGTCGCTCTGCGGGCTTAGCGGCACGAAAGGGTTGCGTAGGCGGCAACACAGAACCGGCAAATGGTGACGGGCTTGCTTTGGCGTGCAGATGTTGTGCACTCGTCGAGGCTTGTGCAGGTAGAAATAAACTCAGCTACCGTGGGCGGCCGGTTGGCTGCTATGGCGGCGAGGATGTGTTGTTCCCGTAAACCATGCAGCAGGTAGTCAATCTTTTGGGCCTCAGAGAGGTTAACAGGGCAACGCTCAATGATCTTCAACTTAGCAAAGGCATATTGGTGCAAGCTTTCGGATGGGGCCTGGGTTACCCTCATGACCTGCTCTTGCCACTCGATGAGGGACAATTCTGCACAAAATGTGTCCTAAAGGGCGGCACTCCACGTGGCCCAGGTGCTGTACTGGTTGCCGAATGCAAGATGCCAGTCTCGCGCCATGCCTTTCAGCTTGCTAGCTGCGATTAGGCGTGTGGAGGCGTCGTCCCACAAGGCGAGCTGCTGTACTCATCGCACGTCGTCAAGCCCATGTATTGACATGGCTGTGCAAACCAGCGAATTGCAGGATAGACGATGACAGGTCTGGCAGTATCGTCACCATTGTTGCAGGGCAAGGTAGCTGCTGGAACAGCATGGCGAGGCTCTGTAGAGTGTACGGGCCAATTCTTCGCGTATGAGGTAGACGCCGAGGCGCGACATGGTCACCGGGTCGAGATTCTGCCACACAATTCCCGGCATGGCGTTGCGCCGAGCTGGCTACACGCTGACGTTTACACACGAAACACACTCTTACTCAGTCAGTCCACCAGCAAGCGCACGCAGGCGCGCACATGGAAGCGAGCGGACCAAGGGAAATGTTCTGGCGGTGACAAAGACAGGAAAGGCGGAACGTCTGTCGTGGAGCGAAGGCGAAGGCTGGCTGGCTTACTGATGCGCTGGCATTCTTGCGTGGCTGAGTGGCTGCACAAAGGCTCGGGCGTCGACTGCGCCAGATGTGAGGGCTGGGCGTGATTGCCGAGGCGTGAAAGCTGAGGCGAGAGTAACAGGGTAACAAACTATTTATTAGAGAGCATAGTGGAGCGCCGCGCCAAAACCGTGACCGTCCGTCTCGGCGGCGGTAGCGAACGAACATAACCCCTCCCTCGCTTGGGCTTGGTGTTGAGTCAGCGTTACAGCGCTGTAGGTGGCGCTAGTGATGAGATAGGCGGCACATGCGGGCACTCATACTACTGATGCGCAAAGGAAGCAGACCGGCGGTTGCTCATGGTTCCGACTTCTCTCGGCAGTGCTAACCACATGTTTATTCATTCTCTTCTTCCAGAAGTTGCATGCGAAGCGGAGACTGCAGTGTGCAACTCGTTTACGACAGACGTTTTTTCGCTGTCGACTGTTCAAAAGAGTCGCCATTCTTCTGGTTTTTCAGCACCATGAGTGAAAGGGAACCGAAATACCATCGCTTCGGAACAGAATGCAGCCACAAAAAAAAAAAAAAAGAAAAGAAAAAAAAACCTGTCGTGGCATGTGCAGAGTTGCATGGTACATAGTTTTTCTTTTACTGGCTTTTATAAAGTTTCATTGAACACATGGCTCTACAACATTATCACTGGTTACGATGCCATCTTCCTTACACATCAAAATCCTTTGCTCATCCTTAAACAGTTTTCGCAAAGTTTACCCCATGTAATAAACGTGTGTGCCCCCCCCCCGCCCTTGTATTTTTTAGAAGAAAATGCGTACATTACACAAGAAAATATCACGGACTTCTGCATGCCTCACAGCTTTTGCAAGACACCTGAACTTAATAGCCTTTCAAAAGTGCTGTGCAGCAACGCCATAGCTACTTTGAGTTGATACAGAGTTGTGGCCTATTGAAAGCCGTTGACTGGAAGGCCGTCCGAGTGTGTTCGTGTGATACTGGTATTACACACTTGGGAACACTGTGCTTGCTTGGCAGAACAACGTCGCAAAATCGTATGTGATGTCATGTAGGAATGGCCACATTTCTCATCCCGTTCAATTCTTTCAGCACAAACAGTGTGAAGCCAACATCTGCCGCAGCAACCACCTGAAGCAAAACAAACAAGTGAGTGGATGCACATGAACATTCATTTTGACTGCCGCTAATGCAGCCACAGTTGTAAAGGTAGCTGTTGACAAAGAAGCACGTAAGAAAACTTGGCAGCGTTGTAAAGGAGCAAAAACGTAAATCCGTAACAATGTGCCATATGCACCCCCAAATACAATGTGGCTTGGAGAGAAACACAATATTGCTGCCACTTAGCCAATCCATCTATACTTGATTCAAGAGAGCCCACATACACCAAGGAGCAGAACTAGTGCAGCGCTAACTAAATCCGGGATTTTATTCATTCTTTCTTTTACAGCTGAAGAACCCCAAGGTCCCGCACAAGCCATCAAAACAATGCCAGCACTCCAGCAAAATGTAACACGGTGACAAATCAAATTCTGGAGTTTTATGTGCCAAAACCACAACTGATACCTGCCATAGCGTGAGGCTACGCTTAAGTCTGACCTTTAATTAAATGCGGTAAATACGAGACCATTTTTACATCTTGCACCATCAAATATGGCAGTTGTGGCTGGCAACTGCACCCGTAGCCTCAAGCATTGCATCACAAAGTCCCAGCTTCTAAGCTAAAGCAGCAGGTGAAAGATAAAGCATGCAAGGATGGCATGCTCTTACTGCAAGGCCTGAAGTGACTCTTGAGCTTCTTGTGCTGCTGGGGTGCGTCGTCAGAATCAAGGTTGCGCTTCACTGCGCTGCTAGGCGGCTGATCCAACTGCTGCTGGGGCTGCTGCTGTGATGGCGGCTGAGATGGTGGCTCTTGAGCGTCCAATGCAATTCCGTTGTGGGTTGATGGGTAGCTGTCACAATGAGCCAAGGTGCGTGTGCGGGACCTGCCAAGAGATGCAGAAAACACAGCATGAGCGGCTTTCAAGCAGACAGCTTCAGTAGCTGACTACTTTATGCTTGGTAGACAAATACAGTCGCCGACCGATAATCAAGACATGCTCGATAATTTAGACAGCCATGCGGTACTGCCAATATCCCCACAGACTTGATGTGTTAAGACGACTGATATTTTGGACAGTTTCTAGCTTTAAATTCAATAATTAGGACTGCATTTGTGGCTGTCAAGCACACTGAATAAGCCGCCATTATATTCCCCAGTGCCCCAACGAGAGAAAGTATGTATGGCCTTGGAGATGACATGCAAAACTGATCTCCGATGCCTAGTATCTGTCACACCGTGCCAATTTTGGAGGCAAGCCACACCATCATTGAGATCACTGCATCCTGTTCCAGCACCCCGCGCATGGTTCACGATTACGAGTACGGCTGGCCGTGCCGGGCCCGTGATCGCTTGATAGCGCTTTCACGTTTCTTGTTTATTTATTTTGCATCACTAGACGTCTTTCTCGTGACACGGAGTGAAAGGTCACGTTTAGTGGCATGAACAATGGCCTTGCGGTTGGCACTGATGAGCATGCCAATGAAAACAAGGCAACTACACAGCATTGACAATGTGGCACACCTGCCGACGCCTTGAAAACAGTGCGGGCAGATGTTTTACTTTTGCTGGTTGCTAATGAGCCCGACTTCGTAACATCCTGAACTGCGGACATTAATGTGGACCTCAAGGCTGCATTACATTTGACGAAATTGTCAACATCGTGACGCGGTGTCGTCATGTGCCAAACTGGACAATTATAAATTAATTGCACAAGTTCTCCAAATGTCAAAGAGTGGCTCGGAATATGTGCCGTGGGCTGTGGAGCTGCGACATGCGGATGTGACTCGAGCGTTTGCTGTCCTTGTATCATCATAGACTGCCAGAAATATACATGTGGACTTGATCCCAAGTAAGCGGAAATGCGTGGAGCAACGCATCGACTGCTTCTTCCTAGCCCAGGACCCTTAAAATGAAAATAAAATGGTCCCTTTCTTATGCATTTGTTTTTTCGGATGTTTGATAACTATGACTTTTTTTTTATGATCACCGTCGAGTCCGAACTATCAGTCGTTGACTGTACTAAAAGTGCACTAGACAAGTAACAAGTGCAGAAAAACAATATACTAACTTGAGTAGGAGATAAACCTCGATATAATGTTAATTTTTAAACATAACAAACAGCATTAGTTTTCCCACTACAGCTCCCCAAAAACCATGCTTAATGTAGCAACCTGGTACTGTATTTTTGATTCAATGAAATTCTCTTGTACTGCGTGCACACTTGATCCCTTTTGGACAAATGATGTGCTAAATACTGCACAAGTGAAAGAGACCACCTTGTGCAGGCCACCGCGAAAAATTCATCTTGTCGGAAGGTGGCGAGTTTCAAGCAGTCAGGAAGTATCGCAGGTTCCACAGAGTAGTTCACTGTCCACAAACCAGCATGCCCATGTTCCACTGGAACAAGGCAGTGCGGGATGACGATGTTCTTTTTAGCGCAGGTTAAGTGAATAGGCTCCACCGTGGCTTCAAACATTGCGGTTGGAGAGCTGGTGCAAGCAACTGGAACACAGACAGCTGATAAGGCAGGCACGATGGTATCTTCACAGACAGAAAAGGCACTCTCGTGATAGGTATCACCGTTCTCCAGCAGTCCGGAAGGAAGGTCGCCGCGTACTAAGAATTCGCCAGTTTGGCAATCAACTGTAACTCCACACTTCTGCAGAATGTCAATACCCAAGATCATGTTGTGCGTGCATAGAGAGATGACTACGAATTCCGTAGTAAGAAGCTGACCATCCAAGAGTACATCTACAGTACACGTACCAACGGGACACAGTGATTCACCACCGGCTCCTACAAACATTCCCGTCTGATCCCACCGAAACATTACTTTGCAACGTATCACCTGTTTAGAGACAAGACTCATCACAGAAATAGTTGCACCTCTACTAAAGCCATTGTGGGCACCTCATCGACAAGCACATGCACCTTGTTCTTTTTAATAAAAACAGGAGGAGGTATATCTTCGTGCAGCGAATTCCCAGTGGCCTTGCCACCATCGGCCGCGCTTGTTAGTTTCCCGGAGGTGGTGACCGTAGGCACCGCCATGGAGATGGAGAATGGCGTGACCGAGGCACTGACGGTAGAGTCAAGCTCCGATCGGAGGCGGGTGAAACGTTTCGCAAATTTCTTTGCCAGAAGTTATTGTCCGGTGTCACGTGGGCTGGCCATTGTGCTCTGGGGTTCCGTCGGTCATTTCGCCAAAATCCACTAGCAGGTCGCCTGGATCAATGTGGCTGTCTGTGTTTGCAGAACCGTGCTATGTGGCCGGTTGCGCCACAGTTGTAGCACATAGTAGAAGGAGGGCGTCGACGCACAAGTGGCTCTTCAATGTAGACAGATGTGTCAGGATAAGAACCATGGCCAACATCTCTGGCCTCCTCATAATAATATGTCCAGGGCCGTCGATAGTGCCAGGTTGAAGTCGCAGCGCTGCTGGCAATCAGGCCTCGTTGAGGAGGGCAGCATTGAATGATGGGGTTCTGCGTAGAAGTCAACGTCCGCAGCGTTCACTGATTGCCATACAGGAGCAGGCCGTGCACATGCAGCGTCTTGCGGAGGGCATGTGGCGGATGACACCATTTCATCACATCGAAGCAGCTCCTCACAGACAATTTGGCATATTGTTGAAGCCAAGTTCGTCGACGAGACCACATCCGACAACGAGCTCACGTCGACACTTGCTGCCATAGTGACGTTGGCCAACCTACCGAACTTGATTGTTATTCGTCGAGTCTTCAGCGTCTCGAAGGTACGACAATGTCGGATGACGTCAGACATCGAATTCAAATTGTCCTTGCCAATGAGAAAGTGGTAGAAGTCTTCGGCGATCCCCTTCAGTAAATGGCCAACCTTATCCTCTTTGGACCCCCCCATGTGCAGATTCACCAACTTCGTAAGGCTCAGTATCTCTTCAATACAGGCGGTGCAAGTTTCACCAGCAAACTGGGCCCTTTGGGTGAGAGTCAGCTCGGCCCACTTCATTTTTGCAGAAGAGTCACCGCCAAAGCAGTTTCGTAGCTCTTCAGTAAATGTGTCCCAGGTCGTCAAAGTGTCCTCATGGTTCTCGTACCAGACGAGTGCGGTGTCATGTAGCGAGAATACAACATTGGTCAGCCAAATGTCTAAATCCCATTTGTTGCTTTTACTCATGCGTCGTAGTGAGTTACCCATTCGTCCACATCTTCATCAGGTTTTCCTCCGTAGGAGTGTGGCTGGCCAGCAGGCATTGATGTCGAAGTGTCCACGGTGTTGGACATGTCAAGTGGCAACAGCGGAAGACCGGCAAGGTGACGACTGCGGCAAAGGCAAGACAGCAGGGCTTCCATGTTCGAAATCGTACCAGCACCTTCACCAAGATGTTACGAAGCCGAAGGCGTTTAAGAGGAAGAGTTTATTCAAGAAGCTCCGAGCTGAACAACTGGATGGAGCGAGGCCAGGGAATCAACTTTTCTTCCTCTTCTCTATCCTCCACCTTGCTTTCCAGAAGCGCCGTGACAATATGTTATTTCACATGGAAACACTGCTGATGGGCAGCAAGAAACAGCACCAAGTGTCACTGCCCATGTGTACCACTGACAAGTACTATATGTATGAGCACTGACAAGCGAGGAAACTCACCATATAAAATATGGCTTTGTATGAATTAAAGTACCATTAAGGTAAACGACTGGGGTAACTTACTGGAAAGGCAAGTGAAGCACAGACCAATGTGTAAGCACTTCAGTCTGCTTATTAGAAAAACAATTTTCTTTCAACCCTTTACAGCCCAGACAGCACAAACATGCAGGTAGCCAAGAATGATCACTGTAAGGCATGTGCCTTGGTTTGACATCGTAAAAGCATCTACCAACTGAAACTTTGAATTTGAGGCAATGTTTCGAAGCTAAGCAGTAATATAGGTTTTTAAGAAGTTTCTCATCCCGCAGACTTCTGCTGTTGACTGTACATTCAAAATATGCAATAAAGCAATTTGACCTCTTATAAAAAAAATTCAACCCTCAAAGGCATGAAAGAACTAGATGACCAAGCACACTTTCGCAACACAAGTACATTGCGAAAGGGCATGGACACCTCCAGTAGCGCACCCAGGATCTCTGCCAGGGGGGGTTCAATTTTTCACGAAGGGCCGGGCATGCGGTTACACAGTTGTTGCGCGTGTAAAAAGAAGTAAATAAAATGCCAAATAATAGTAGCATCAATGATGATGATTATTTTATTATTTTTTTTCGGCGTTTTGCAGACATTAGCGCCACATTCTTCTAGGACATAGCAGCAGTTACGGAGTGGGAGGGGGGTTAGGTCGGCCTCAGGGGGGGGGGGGGGTTACAACACCTGAAACCCCCCCGTCGGTGCGCCACTGGACACCTCTGATAAACAATCGCCATGGCAGCCTAGGCAAGAGTGCAAACAAATGCTGATCTTGGAGGCTTCACTTCTGCTGACGTTTGTGCCGACACATAGCTCAAAGGATCAAACACAAATCTCAGAGGGCCATACATTTGGTTGCGGTAAGTAAAAGCCTGTCATGGGTGCACCTGCAGTAAAATGCACTACCTGCGGGTACTTTCACAGTCAAGCGAGAAGCCCCCAAATACAGTCGATCCCGGGTATATAAAACTTGAATTTATTGAATTATTCGTTATATCAAACAGCTGAAAAATCCCCTTCATGATCAAATATAAAAGTTTAATGATGGCGCACATATATATCGAACACCCATAGACTGCTGAATTTCATACATCGGACTTTGACCTGAGCCAAAACCCTGTTGTGCTCCTCTTCGCATAAGTTGATTATGTTCCAACCGCGCTCTAATGTGTTGCGATCCATTTTCATTTTCCGCATGATGGTGTCGAAAACGTGGTGTTGTCGTGCTGCTTTGGGGGGCTGCACAGAGTGCAAGAGCGCAATAACTTGTCTGCTGCACCATTTGAGACATGCGCTGTTTTAAGACGAGCTTCAAATGGGTATAATTGGTATTTCGAATTATCGATATATCGAACTGTTGCTACCCCTGTCAAGTTCGATATATCCGGGATTGTCTGTAGCACTGAAAGTCAACATGGCCATGCTTTTCACGGCTGCTCAGCTGGCTCACACTGCATTTCATGACGTGGCACGCATAAGCGACCCCAGTTATGTTGCAAGAGCAAGGTTCCCAATACATTGGATCCTATGGGCACTATGCCAACATCTGCAGAAAACAACGTAACAGCTGGGAAAATGCAGCACTGAGGAATGCCACAGTGAGGTTCTACTGTTTATGTCATTGCCCTCCAGTATTAGAGTGCAGCACCAACGAGGAGAAAAGCAAATGGCATTTTGTTTGAAATTTCAGCTCTCCCAAAAGCACTTACCAACAAAATTGTTAGCAGAGGATTATGAGTGCGCAATGTATCGACTGTGCTTGTCGGCTCAATATAGCCATGCCTGGTCGGGGGACTTTTAAATAGAGACTTGCCTATAACAGATCTGCTGTCATGCAACCTCAGTACTTAGCTACCATTTGCAAAGTTATAACATGCTATGCTCAGGCACAAGCCAAGAAAAATGCGGCTTCTGCCCGTCAATGTGATGTCGTGGCAGATCCTCTCCGTGCCGCGCAGCACGGAGGTGGTCTGCGTGACACCACGTTGACAGAGCGGCACCATTGGCTAGAGGGGTTCCTTTGACCCCTTTTTCTTGACCTGTACCCAAGCATAATTTGCTCTTCATAGTCTGTGCTTCCTTATACAGCCACTGCATGAACAATGAAGCCTTCAGCATCAATTTGTAGTGCAAGCTATACAGTGCCTAAGATGGCACCTGAAAACAGCAATCCAATGAGGCTTACCTAGTTTGTATTGGAGACCGTGTCCCAACGAGAGGCTGTGGCTTCTTTGACCCCCCTGACTGGCTGTTAGGTTGGTCGGCCATAGGCAATCCGCCCACAGCAAACCATACCAGGGTTTATCAAAAGGCTCTGCACAGCAAAAGGCACACACTATTGCAAATAATAATAATAATAATAATAATTTTTTTTTTACAAAGAAACGTTTCAAGCGACGAATATGTACAATCAAGCTAACTGTGAATTAATGGCATGAAAAGACTACTGTTACACGGTGACACACAGCAAAATTATACATGAAAAGCACCCCATGCTGCCTGGGAACAGGCACTGCTAGCCCAACAGTGCAACAAGACACAGACAAGAGACTGAAAATGCACTGCTTATCAGCTCTTCCACACAATGTAAATGTATTCGAACTAGGCTAATTTACACTCATATGCAATTCATGCAAGCACCTTCCTCAAAGAAAGGTCATGGTGTTTTTTCAGGTCCTTACTACAAATGCCTGCAGGTTGCTACATGCAATTTCTGTTGTTACAATTGCAGTGCTAAGTAAACTGCTTTGCCTTTCAACTAACTACATGTGTCATTTTCTGGTTACAGCAGAAGCCTGTAACCAGAATTATGTTCATTAAAGTGAGTTTCAAACAGACTAGGATAATGACACACCCAACTACACTTGCTGTCAAGTTATTTGCTTGTGCATCAACCTTGCAGGGAAGGAAGGCAACCGTGCTTTAAAAAATAAAAGGTGGGAAGGGGTCATATTTGTGCACATATGAAAGGGCATGTGACATGATGGGCACAGTGCAAAGCAAGAGATCTAGGTAAATTATTTTTAACAAACTGCAACAATCTATATGACCAAGAGCTGTTCCTATGCATATGCCTTCTTTTGCAACAATTGTGGGGCCGCGTCCCGCTCGACGCCATGTTCTTGCACGGAATGTCGCCGCATCCCCCTTTCCCGGCTGGACGGAGCGGGAGCCCACCCGCTTCGCCCATGTGGTTTTAACATAGGCTGCCATTGGGCAGCGAGAAATTCCTCGAACGTTTGCGCGTTCTGGCGTTTCTGGTTTTGGAGATGCATCGGGAGAACACGCTGGGACTTGGAGAAGTGCGCACGTACTTTTGGGACTCTCCGGCCGACCAGGCCATCGGTCGGATGGCGTGCTTCTGCGAGCCCCAGCGACCACGGCGGCGACCTGCGACCGACGCTCCTGTCTGTATGTTCTTCTTCTATTTCCTTTTCCGAGGGCTCGCGGTCGCGGGTGCGCTAGCCGGGGTTAGGCTCTCCTTCCTTGCATGGTTCTTTTTGTGTGTTATTCTGTGTTCGCGTGTTGTTCTTTGTTACTGTCCTTTGTTTGCGTTCGCGTGTTGTTAATCGTTCTTGTCCTGTCCTTATATTCAATTCGACTAATTCGACCTTGTTACTGTTTGTATTATTTTAATGTTTATTAAATTACCATGCTCGGAGAGATGCGCCTAACGTTCTCCTCTTTAGCCGCGTGCGACGGTTCGCGCTGCCCTGCCTCGAGTCGGGCCGCGGGCCGAAGCGCGCGGCAGCGCGGCGATGGCATGGCTGAGATAGCTAGCGCGCGAGCGCGACTCCCTCATTCTCTGCTCGTTGAGTGCTCGAACCCACGGCAGGGGGTTGCTAGCGGCGATGCCGCTGCTAGCAGTAGTTATTAGTAGAAGTAAACCCCTACATTTTGGCGCCCAACTAAGTGGGGCCAGGGGCCTTCCCCTTGGTCGCTCAAACGACGAGCAGGTGTCGGCAGAGTGGGGAAGTTGTGTTCGGTTCCCAGCGTCAAATGTGCTTTGGTTGAGGTTGGCTGTCTCTGCCGTGTACCGCCCGTATCTTTCTTTGTCTGTCCATCCTTTTTCTCTGTCGTTGTATCGTGGTGTGAGGAGAGGCAAATGTCACTTCTCAAACGGATTGGTAACCCGCTTCGAAGTTGTGTGAGGCGAAGCGTGGACGAGGAAAGGCGTGATGCAAGTTGCCACCGAGGTGCAGCAGTTTGTTCTTGGTGGCGGAAACTCGTTGGATTTACCAAGGCTTCCATCATGCCATGACCGGGAGAGTGACCATCGTGTCTCCCGTGCGACGTTCAAGTCGGTGAGTCCACCGGTTTTCTTTAGACTTCGCGTCGTGCGCGTCTTTCCTCACTAAATTCAGAACCAGTGAAAGAATAGTTGACGCACTATTTCTTGCCCGGGTCGCCGAAAGTCTCTTTTCTTTAAAAGTTGACGGCGCTGTTCGGTTGCACATGGCCGACTTGCACCGAGGGAGGCAAAGATGGCGGAAAGGCCGCTGAAGCGAACAAAGAAGTAGAAGGATGACCCTTCTTCCTTGAATAGCCCTTTGGGCACCTGTGTCTTCGCGCACGCAGAAGGGGAGAGCGTTCCAGCGTCCCCGCGGCGGGAGAGAAGGAGGCCATTGTGGCGTTAATCAGCCGGCCGGTCGGGGGGAAAGGATGAAAGAGGGGGTCTATCCTCACTGGGCTCTCCTCGGGAATCTGGTTTTCTCTTGTTCTTTTGCTTTTTTTCGTTTGGCCCGAAGAGCGACGTAGTTGACGGCAGAGTGACCCATGTGTACATAATGTAAATAGTTTCTTTCGCGGTTTTGTTTTTCGCCTCCGGGAGGCGAGGCGCCTGAATGTGTTGGTACTGCACATGGCGCGCGCGGCATCGTTGTCTGGTATTGCGACGAGCGCGAGTTGTGGGCCCGAAGCGGCTTGTGTAGCCGTGGCCTGGGAGAGAAAGGGGGTTCACTCTGCGCGGTCTGTACGAGCTTGGCCACAGTATCATGCCACCTTTGCGGTTAGCGCCGTGTTTGCACGCGTCGGCAGTGGCACCCCCCCCGACAGCAGAGGAGAGCGATTGCGCGCCCCTGTAGTAATTCTAGCCAGTCGTCAGAGCGGAAGGCTTTAGTTGAAGTTACTGTGCTCTGCGATTTGGCACGGTGCAGTGTGAATGCTCAGCTGTCGCCGTCCCCTCCGCGTCTGTTCATTCCGTAGGCAACACGTTGTGGATCTCCCGTTTCGTTTGGTGTCACGGATGGGCAGTGTGCGTTCGTGGAAGGATTATCCGCTAGTGTAAGGTCATATGGCAGCGCACTAGTGAAGACCACGTTTACATTGGTTACTGCCCGACTGATTCCAGACGGAAAGATAACCCGACAGAGACGTCTTTCTCTTTTTCTCTCTCTACCCCCTTTCTAGTTTCTCTTCTCTGTCTCAAGTTTTGTCCTAAGTGTTCCTTTCTGTTTACGTACCGTTTCTTTCTTTTTCGGTTTTTGTTTTCGCTACCTTGAGGATGATTTCTAGCCCTGTGTTGTTTTCTTCTTCGTTAGTTCAATTGATTTTGGGTTTCTGGGACTGCGCGACTTTTTGTTCTTTTGTTGTTTTGTTTGTTGTGTTTTTCTGCCGCGCTGATTTGGCGGCCGAAGTCTGCGTGTCCGGAGCGGGGCGGCGTCGACGGCGAGGCTGCGGACGGAGCCGTGGTCGCGGCACTTGGTGCGGCCAGGAAGTCGACAGGGTCGACGGCACGTGAGACCTACCGCGGCCGGCGTCCAGGGTCCGGGTGAAGATGCCGTGGCGCGCGCTTGCTTCATCGGACACTTGAGAGATTTGCCGCGGTTGTATTGTCGCGTTTGTTTCCTTGTTTTTGTTTTGGTTTGGGGCTCTCGGATTTTATCGCGTATCGGCACCGTCGGTATTGTTATTTTTTTAGGGGGGCTTTTAAGGAGGGAGGGATGTGGGGCCGCGTCCCGCTCGACGCCATGTTCTTGCACGGAATGTCGCCGCATCCCCCTTTCCCGGCTGGACGGAGCGGGAGCCCACCCGCTTCGCCCATGTGGTTTTAACATAGGCTGCCATTGGGCAGCGAGAAATTCCTAGAACGTTTGCGCGTTCTGGCGTTTCTGGTTTTGGAGATGCATCGGGAGAACACGCTGGGACTTGGAGAAGTGCGCACGTACTTTTGGGACCCTCCGGCCGACCAGGCCATCGGTCGGATGGCGTGCTTCTGCGAGCCCCAGCGACCACGGCGGCGACCTGCGACCGACGCTCCTGTCTGTATGTTCTTCTTCTATTTTCCTTTTCCGAGGGCTCGCGGTCGCGGGTGCGCTAGCCGGGGTTAGGCTCTCCTTCCTTGCATGGTCTTTGTGTATTTTTGTGTGTTCGCGTGTTGTTCTTTGTTACTGTCCTCTGTTTGTGTCATTGTGTTCGCGTGTTTTAATCGTTATTGTCCTTTCGTTTATATTTAATTCGACTTATTCGGCCTTGTATTGTTTGTATTATTTTAACGTTTATTAAATTACCATGCACGGAGAGTGACGCCTAATGTTCTCCTCTTTAGCCGCGTGCGACGGTTCGCGCTGCCCTGCCTCGAGTCGGGCCGCGGGCCGAAGCGCGCGGCAGCGCGGCGATGGCATGGCTGAGATAGCTAGCGCGCGAGCGCGACTCCCTCATTCTCTGCTCGTTGAGTGCTCGAACCCACTGCAGGGGGTTGCTAGCGGCGATGCCGCTGCTAGCAGTATTAGTAGAAGTAAACACCCTACACAATGATTTAAAAAATTAAAAAGAAGAGCTGGCAAAGTAGCCTTCCTTGCATGGAAATTGAAGTTACTCAGAAAATCTCGGCTAAACCATGCAGCCCCATCTGCAATGATAACCCGAAGAAGTGATATGAGCCATGGCAGATAAAGCAATACAAACAAAAACAAGGAGACCTCCGCACTTTGTGGCAGCTCAGCAACATGAGCATACGACTTTCAAAACAACACGAGCACTACTGGCCAGACAAGACAGTTGCTGGATGCGCTGGGTATAGCGCATCAACAATCACAAACTGATTTTTTGCTTCACATCAAAACAGCGCATCAGCAACAACTTGGCCAATGAAAAAGATGCCCTAAACTGGTTGCAGCACGAATTCTCAGAAGTGAGGGGTTCTGCATGTTTGTAAATATTAATGTGTTTATATATTTAAGGTGCCAGCATACTATCACTGTTTTCACAGGATGCGAGCATACACATGGCTTGGTCAATACAAGAGACTATGAACTACAAGATACTTAGCTCTTGTGTTTAGCACTCACAACTGGGCACTAGACACAGGCCCAATAAGACAAGTGACAAACGATTCCTAAAGTATTGCTATTTACAAGCAGAAACCAGCGAGACGCACATTAAGATGACACTTCATTTCATTGCTATTATTTGTCCGGGAAGTTTACCCAGCTGTTCAATGCCAGACAAAGATATAAAGCAAATGCTAACTGTGATCAAGCTGACGGAATGGGTGAGAGGGAAAGCAATGAGTACATGAGCTCAGTTACAGTCAAGTTATTTTTATCAATCGTGAGGTCACCATGGTAACAAGGAACAACCAGTTGTATAAATTTAATGCACAAGTTACACTCACATTGGCCACTTTTACATGGCAGTGTCTCCGAAAAAGTGCTGACGTCCAATGGCACTGCTCTTCCCTCAATGGACAGCTAGCCTGAAAGATGAAATTGGTTCCAGTAAAAGAACATCACCGGGTTTCGTCCACGACCTCCTCTATATAGAGGTGGTCGTGGTTTCGTCACATCAGCGAAGTTTCAAGTCAGCTTTGTAAATTGGTGGGCAGAATTTAGTGTTATAGCTGCACAATACAAGAAACCGTTATCGCGTCGCACATTTATCACACGGGCCGCATGGAGAAAATGCGCAGGTTAAAAATATGACACATTAGACGCACAGCTATGAAAGAGAAGCACTATCCGGTCGCATACAACGCGAAGTAGTACTTCTCGGACGTGCGCAGTCAAGTATCAACTGATGTTCAAGCATTCCTAACCTTCGTCACTTTCAAGCTCCCTGCGCAAATGCTGACCGTGAAAAAAAAAGGCCCGAAAAAGGAGGGTGCACCGGAAACGCATAAAGCAAGACACGCGACGACGACAAGCAGTCCCAGAACGGTACAGTGGAAGATAATATCCCACTTTACTCGAATGTATGGCGAATCCAGCTCACTGCGTTTTCCTCACAGCTGCGTGCGACAGTCGTGCGGAGGAGCTAGCTTTGACACCTCCGAGACTGTCCCAGCAATAAATAGATGACTAACAGCGGGTGCACTGACTACGACTCGGCTCGCCGTGGCAGCTGATGTTGAGGAGGCAGGCTTTTGTTTGCTTTCTATTTTATCGGACAGAAAGGGCGACTCGGGATACGAGAAGCGGGCGCATGTTTCCACAACGCAGCGCAGAGGGTACACATTCAGGACATACATGATCCAAACAATATTCCGCGCAGGCCACCATCTCTTCAACGAAACGCTGCGAACATAACGCGGGAAAAACGCACCAACAAAGAAATCCGTTCACCTATCCTTCCCGAGGAAATAAACCTATCCGTAAAAGAAAAGAGTGAAAAAAAGAAAAGGCAAAGCTCGCTGGGATTAAAACCAGATTGGTCAGCTGCGGTACTCTGGCGTCGATAGCGACGTCCGCGTTCGTGGTTTCACAATTTTCAAAAAACAACGTTTGCCGCACGTTTCTAGAACGCGACGTTAATTATTTTTTGTGCCCTCGAATAAAAATGAAATTCGTGGGGGCCGCAACGCATCCACCACTTCGGAGAGCTGGCCCAAGTACTACAAAAGCAAAAATTCAACGCACCCAAAAAATAATAAATGCGACGCAGTCTAGGCCTAAGTTTACAAGGGAGCCTGTGTGTTCCCTTCGGAAAAGCCTTAAATTCGGCGCGGCGACGCGTAAACGCTCGTACAGGGACCCGAAATACGATGCGTGTCAAAGAAATCGGTACCTACCGACAACTTCACGACAGCAGCTCAGCAGCGGACCGCGAGCTTTTCCTTCGCACGACTGGCTCACGATTTCCCACACGCAAACGGAGCAAGAGGCTGGCTTTGGCTCGCACACGACGCATGCGCAATTTTTACATTTTCTCACCGTCATGTAGCAGCGCCTATTTTGTGTTTGCTTGCCAGCAACATTTTTAGCTGTGAGTAGTAGAGGGGTTGTTTAACGTCGATTATCCGAAACGGCGCGCCCACGGCAGCGAACGCGAGATGCTTACTTTTCGCGCGCCATCGCAGAAATGTGACGCGACGAGCTTAACAAAAAAAGCGGTAGTTCTCGTGCAGAGAGAGCATCACTCCATTGAATGGGGAGACAAAAAAGCTACCTTGCGCTCCAAGGTCGGCCTGCGGCGTTGACGCTGTCGACGGCCGCTGATCGGAGTCGCGTACCGATAGCATGTTCTCGCCGCACAGTTGCTGCGAGCGCTTGCGCTGGCACACGATCTGCGCCACGGCCAGCACAATGCTCGCGAAAGTGTAGTGCAGCGAAACATACACAAACGCACAACGAGGCAAAGCACGACCGAGCGAGCAACGCGGAGGCAAACGAGGCCACGAACTGGTGTCCCTACCTCTCGTAAGACAAAGGACGGAGGCGTAGAAAAAATTTTTATTTGCTTCGGTGCTTTGTCCCGTGAAGCTTAAACCGGGATTAGCAGTTAAACGCCGTAATCGGCCTAGTGCGTTTCCAGCAGCATGTCCCGACCGACAGGAGGCGTCGGAAATGTCGTCTGCTAGAGTTGACAGCCGCGCTGAAGCGCGAATCTGAAATGTTGCGCGCCACAAGTGCGTACGGAACGCGCTACTTCGCGCCAACTGGAATTCACCTCGAACCCTGAGATGGGAGGATGATGACGCGCGGACTTGTTCTATTCCTTTCGGCCTGCCTCGTCCACACAGACGCCCAGCTTTCGTGTAAGACACTTGCGGGCTTTCTGCGTGGCTGGATGGCGCATGCAACGCGAGAACATTGGTGGATCAAGACTGGTTATCGCACGTCCAGAATCACGCTCACATTTTAGGATTTGCACGAGAGCTATAATTGGGTAACCAAGGGCACGCTTGATTTGTCGATACGTTGGCTCGTCTTGTACGGGTGTACGTTTCGCTTTAGGTTGTCAGCGGTTTGATAGAAGTTCGCGGAATTTGTTGTGACAGCTTATTCGCTCGAAGCGCAGTTAGCGTCCAGGGCCTACGTGTTGGGTATTACAATTTTCATTGTCGCTTTGCACGACCTCGGGGCGTTCCACAGAAGCTGCATTTCGCCCTCATAACATAGACATTTCCTGTATACAATATATGTTAGGTGCACATGCATGCTTGGCGTGGAATACTGTGTACATTGCGCATGTAAAGAATTAAGATAAAATCTATCCTCATCGTGGAAATAACCAATTCGTACTGGGCCAGGATAGCTTAACAATTTATCTAGATATTTATTTATTTATTTATTTTTGTTTCGTTCTTCCCACTTAGTGGCCTGCCATACTAGTCGACCTGGCAGATTTATAGGCACACTATCCATCATCATTTTTAAAGCAGCCTACATAAACCTATTGTTGTGCGTTGTGTACATCAAAAGTATGTTATTTATAAAATATATTACAAATCTCTCCCAGTTTTTTAATCCAGTGTTCTTCCACCGCTATATCTAAATTTTAGAAGCATGCACTACATGTGCAGTGTATGCATTATGTTCGCACCTGCTCTAAAGAACATGCATTACTACGACACACATTTAAGGCTCAGGAGTAACTCCCCAGCATGCAAAGCACAAACCTGGACAAGTACGCGTTGCCCTTGCTGATACTGGTGCAAATAGATAGTATGGTAATTCAGTTCTTGGGAATTAGCACACAAAGTGGAGTAAAATTTATGGAAGAGAAAGTATTATCATCCATCAATTTTGAATATAAAGTTTCAATGGAAATTTACACTGATTTCTCAGAAAAAAACCTGTATTGTCTACTAAAATTCATTCCAGTTGAGGATTCCATGCCTGTGTGCTTGCTTGTTGACTAATTCCCCTTTGCACTGCAGTACACTAGCCTCCTGGTGACCACTCCAAAATGGTGTTATTCTCAGTTTGGAATCCCAAACCAGCAAGAATTTTTCTAATTAAAAGCTTTCTCTTTGCTGAGAAGTCTGAGAGAATTTACTTTGCTGTGTTGTGCTACAGATGACTGCAGTAGCGTGCCCAGGATCTCTGCCAGGGGGGGGTTCAATTTTTCACGAAGGGCCAGGCAAGCGATTACACAGTTGTTGCGTGTGTAAAAAAATGGAAATAAAATGTCAAATAATAGTGACGTCAATGATGATGCTTATGTTTATTATTTTTTTCGGCGTTTTGCAGACATTAGCTCCACATTCTTCTAGGACATAGGAGCAGTTACGGAGTGGGAGGGGGATTAGGTCGGCTTCAGGAGGGGTTACAACCCCCGAACCCCCCCCCCCCCCCCTCGGTGCGCCACTGGATGACTGGATGACAATGGTTCCTTTTCATAAATGGATGAGTACTGGATGATCATAGCTGTTAAGGCGATAACTATCATCTACATGTGAGCTTTCCCCTCTGCAGACCGCCTGCTAGAGCAATGTCAAGATGGCCAACACTCGCTGGAGATGACCGACAGCAGCATCAACTCGGCAGTTGAGCTGACATTGAGCAGAAACCCTCCATACCCGGGAGACTCCCACTGCTCTCTCACTGTTAGCGCACCATGGGCAGATGGGTTGCTCTTCGTTGTGCGCATGCTGAATATGCGCTGGGACGCAACACGGTGCCTTGACTACATGAAGGTACCCATGTAGGCTGTGCAAGCCCTCAATTCACATATGTTAGGTTAGGTTAAATTTGTTTTATTTAAATGTGAGAACATGGTTAAATTAAGCTTTTAGCAACCAAAATTAATGAGCCATGAGAAAAAATTCACCTTCACTACAGCAATTTTATTCATTTCATCATGTGACACACATTCCACGAAGTAATAATCTAACTTACTACAATAAAGTGTGCATGTTTATATGCTGTATACTGCCTCTTATGAATCATGCAGCAAGGAAGAGGAGGAGGGCAAGGATAAATCAAAGGCATGGGGGTTGAACAGGACAACATTTGGTTGACTACCCTGCACTGGAGAAGGAAGTGTAAGATTAGGAGAAGGAGGAAAGAAAGACCACTGTCAATGCCATCAGCATATGGTAGCAGTTACGTGCTTGATGTCACAGGTCATCCATCAATCTGGTAACCTTGAAAAATTGCAGCAGAGTACATTCGTTTCTTTTCATAGCTGTGATGCACACGACCATGGTCCCAACAGCTTGCCCATGGAGAAAGCCTTTCCACTTAGCTGACGTAGTGCTCAAGTCGTATTGAAATGGCTGATAGTGTTAAAGCCACAGTGTTAAGGAGATCACTGACCACCTCCTGGGCTACTGTCCGTATTTTGAAAATTAAATATAGCAAAAAGCAAATATGAGCAATGGACTTTTATGAATGCAGTATCGCACTCTCTTTAACTATGCTCACAGTGCCCAAAAGGTCACATTTGAACAATTTGAGCCGCTTTAATTTGCACCTCCAGTTCGAGAAGTCAGAGGAAATTGATGAAAGTTGATAGTATAATGAAAAGATAATAATTCTGCAGTGTTCCTTGTGGGCAAAGCAGCCTTCAGTGACATACTGTAAGATGATGCAACATTACTGCGTCTTACAAGCATGCGGTTATTTCCAGACTGTGCGGACCCTGACCAGAGGAGCCATGGTTGAAATAAAATCTTTTATGTACAGCCACATCGCTAAACAAGGCTCACATACAATTCGAGGTTAATTTTAAAAGACTGAGAAACAATTACTTTCATTGATAAGTAACATTTTGTACAAAAGCTTATGGACACACATTTATTATTTTAATCCTGAAACCTACCGTTTTCGCAGTTTACCGATGTACCACACCATTATTTTACAAGTTTGCTTTCATGAATGAAATGGCTATGCCACCATCTGGCAGCTTTAAATTTCATTGCTTCATGTATATTTCTGGTTTGATGAGCACGTAAATTATCTAAGTTTAGAACTCCTTAGCAAACATCAAAAATTTTGTTTGATAGGTGACAGGAACAAGCCATAATGCAGCGTGAAGATAACAACCAATTATCTTGTGCTGACAGGGAAAGGTACTGCAACTAGACTGTGTGGATGGACAAAAGTCTTGCTCACAACGACAAAAGATGCATTTCTCGAAAATAATTATAAATGCTGTAAAGTGAAGCCATATATTTGTTATCTCCACAGAGACACTGAGAAGGAAAACATACTAAGGCAAGAAAAAGATAACTGCCTTTTTTCACTCCTTTAGCATTTAGATGCAGTGACATAACATACTCTTTGGTACATCTATGAAAGCTGGTAAGCTCTGGCGGAACCACTGTCAGACTAGTACCTGTATATAAAGTGGTAGTAATGATTAACATAGCACCAGAAACATGATCAAGGACAGGGGAGAACATAAACATGGGACACTGACTTTTTCATCTCTTTGTTTTTGCAGACATCAAAAGTATGTTAAAAGGTATACTCATTGATAATGTATACACATTGTGGACTTGCAACTGCTTCACTCAACACTAGCGAAACTAGTACGAGCAAATAAGCTCACAAACTTATCCCTGGTACCATATCTACTTACCTTTCTTTATATTAAATATGCTTCCGAGATTTTTACTAACTACATTGTTCTTGCCCCTTCCCAAGACCCATGCCTCCACAAACACGGCTCACTTTACACATGAGCTCACATGTGTGGTCAAATGAGCATGTTGTCTTCATTCCAGGGTAAGGCTTTCCAAGGCCAATAAGCTGGACTAAGGTATTTTCCCTACATGTCATACACGTCACGGTCACTTGTGGCATTGAGAGAGAGAGAGAGAGATGATGGGCGGAAGGTGGGGAGGTTAACCGGAAGGAAAATATCCAGTTTGCTACCCTGCACTAGGGAAGGGGTGAAGGAAGACAGAAACGGATGGAAGAAAAGAATAAAGGGAGAAAGAGAGAGGTAGATGTACTGTAGATGTACATGTGATCATGCACTAGCTAGTCAAGTAGTGAATGTGCTCACAATTTTAGCAGGTTCCTGAAAGCAGAATACTTAGGATAATGTTCACTAAATGAGTCTGCCAAAAGCAACCACAAAATGAAAAAAGAGAAAGGCTGTGTAATTAACAAATGTATTTGCTCATTTTTTATTATTGGATTCATACTGTATACCATTTCATATTTTATGTTATTAACTTCACAGCTGGTTGACAATGAAAGGGTCTTGCTCGCTCCACTATGCACATCCCGGGCCATTGGATCTCGCTTCGTTGCCATGCGAGAAAACAGGATCACGCTGGTAGTGGTGACCTCAAAGTCAACTCCAAGTGCGAACTACACTGGCCTTAACATATTATTCACTGGTTATGTCAGCAGTAAGTGTCTTGAAAGATTGACCTTGCACGTAATAAAACAAATGTGAATGGTTCATACACAAATCTGACCGACATTCAGGAAGGCATGGAGACCTAATCATTCGACAAGGGATGCTGCTTCCTTGCTTGACATGTTTACTATTGATAGCCCACAGGAGCCACATTTTTTTTTTACACATTTGGCTGATGGTATCTTGAGTGGTCATTTTCAGACCAGCAAATATGTATTGCACTGTAAATGTCTGACAAATGTGAGTGTTTACATTTTAAGTAGTATTAATCTGAAATAGTTAAAACTAACTGTAAAAAGGCTTCAAAACTGTTTTGATGATTGCACACAAACTCGCTGGATTGCTAGTGCAAGCTCTTCGAATCATTACCAGACTGATTTATTTATTTATCTCAACATACTGCAGCCCCAGAGGTCTATTCCAGGATTGGGCAAATACAATACATAGTAAAGCATAACAAAGTGCACTAAACATTGATGATTAGTAATATACAATAAAGACTCATTCAGTGGTAAAGATCTAACGTAACCAGGCAGAGAATTTCACAATTATATAGAATTAACAAAAAGCTATATTTAAATGCGAATGTGTGATAAAAAAAAGTAGACAAATTCAACTCATGGTAATTTCTAGTGGCTGTGGTCTAGTGGGTGCGATATATTTGCTAAGTAAGGGTAATCGTGGGGAGTTAATTAAAGTATAAATAAATTTCAAAGATTCAACACGACAATGATAAGATAAACTGGTAAGCTGAAGAATAGGAAGATGGAAAATGGGTGAAAAATACTTATCAAAGCGACGTTAGGTAAATGAAGCGTACAGCTTTCATCTGAAGCGATTCAATTTTGTTGGTGTCAGATATTTTATACGTGTTCCACACAACGGAGCCATATTGGACAAACCAGCATTTTATAAGTGAGGAGTCATATGCTGGGAGGTGCTGAACTTAATGTGCATTGCAGGTAGCCTAACTTTCCAAGCGCATCATTACATATGAATTTGATGTGGTGAAACCAAGATAAATCCTGAGTGAAAAGGAGACATAGATATTTATATTGTGAAACATTACCTAGAGGGTAAACATTAAAAGAGTAGGTAAATGGAGAGGGGAAAGAATTCTTGGTAAATGACAGGGATACAGCTTTCTGGAAGTTAATTTTCATTTGCCAAGTGTCACACCATGATTGAAATGATGCAAATGAATCATTAAGAATGATCTGATCATGAGGAGTTTTAATTGTATGATACAAAACACAATCATCAGCATCATCAGCATAAATGTGGATTTTAACAGGAGTATTACTTGGCAGATCACTTATGAAAATCAGTGTGTGAGTGTATGTGGCTTGATAAAGACAGCTAGAGAAGGCATTTGGTTCAGTGTTAAACTTGGATCAGTGATCATGTGTGGTGGTTCACATACTTAATCTGAATGGATTCTTAAAGTTGACCACCATATGAAAGATGTTGTATGGAACCTTGCACAAGATTGCCGAGAATGTTAAATGTAAGCCATCGTGCTTACTACTGACGGGCCACTGCATCTATACCATCAGTGAGCAAGCAAGGCTATACTTGCAACGTCTTAAACTGGGCAAAAAGACAAGCACAGGTGGAACGAGACACACAGAACATCATGAGAGATCAGACTAAAAGAGAGATTGTTGAAGCATTCTATATTAATGAAAACTAGTGACAAGTGTGTCGGTACACCATCTGTTTTGCTTTTACCACAGGAAACTGCAGTTCTTTGAAGCACCCTGTAAAACTAGAAACCATTTTTCCTCTATTGGTTGTTCACATTTATGGGTTGCTTTCGTGTGAAAAAATGTGGCTCACTGTTAGTCTTTCACGGGGTTAAAAAATAAAATAAAAGATGCTGCTTTTTATAGTTGCACGTTTTCATGTCCTTTAGATCTTTCTCCTTCACCTTTACCTTTGTTAATTGTTGTGTCCATGGTTCTGTTTTTTTAGTCTCTCATGCCTTGCCTTGTTGTCACTATCGCCTTTACATTTGTTGATTGTTGTTTCAATCAGTGCTCGTAGGTTTTTATGCTCTGACCCTTCATCTCTACTCTGGTTACTTGTTAAGTGACATTATCCTTTTCTTTAAACTTTTAAAAACACCTTTTAATTTCACTTGCTCTTTTTTATGTAGTATAAGAATGGTTAGTGCACTCGGTGATAACTTAGTCACAGTCTTGTTTACGTTGTTGCTCAGCAAATGCCAACCTTACGTTTTCTTTTTTTGCACATATAAGACCGATACATGGCCACGTGCTGAGATTCTTGACTGAAATAGTTGTTTGCTTACCAGGAAAAAAGCATTTGGCAGATAGAACTCATGGCAGATTGCGTCCATGGTCTGTGTGTTTCCTTCTGCCTGTCCTCATCTTTTCGGGCAGTTTGAGAAGTTGTAAAGATATGAACAAACTAGCCCACCAGAATGTCCTACCAAGATTATCCATTGTTCCCAAAGCACAGCATCTACAATGCTGCACTTTCAGATTTTTGCAAATCAAAACCAAACAAAACAAGATGTGCCAGCGTGCTATGAGGCAAAGTAAAAGTATGAACTAAAGTATTGCTGTGGAAGGAGATAAGTTCAAAATTGTCCTTCATTATTTTAAATGAAAATTACCTCAATTTAAATTCCTGTGGCGAAAGTTCGTATGCTTTTTGGTACTCTTTTTGCCTTACCTCGAGCGCAAACTATGTGTGTGTTATGCCCAAATAAAAACAAATAAAAAAATGTTATACAGTTGAATACAAATGTATCGAACACACATATAATGAATTAGTGTGTAGTGTATGGAACAGCTGTAAGATCTCCTTGAAATTTTCTGTATAAAGCATTTATTTTATATATATATAACTAGCAATACATGCGCTTTTGTTGTGATCTCCTTCAAATTCAATACATAGGTGTTAGACTTAATCTTTTTAATGTATTTTTTTGCAGACCACTTTAACATGTAACATGTCTAAACATAGGGCAAAATATAATTTTTTGCTGAATTCATATTTTTCTTTTTCGAGCTTGTGTACAATATGAGGAAAAAATAATGTTTTAGAAATAGTATGATTTAGAAGCAGTTTTACAAATTTGACATGAGAAAAAATTCTAAATATGCTATAATTTATGCATTTTTACATTGGCCTTAAGAGCTGAAAAACAGAAGTATTTTGTGAAACTACTCGCAAAATGTCTAGTGGAAAATAATGTGTGAAACAGGCAATTCTTAACAAATTTTTCTGAGCACCTGGTTTGGACCATCTCATGAAGTTCAAATTGCCCTTAGATGTCCAGAATACTTTTTACGACCAATATACCTCTCAAAAATACTGTCGGACTAATGCTCATATACGTGGAATTTTTCTGCAATATTTTGATTAATTTTGATTGAGTGTCACTATTGGCATTGAACGCCTTCTTTTATTTTTAACTTTATAATTGACACCTTGACAACTAAATAGTAATTTGTGAGGTAGATAATAACTCTTAACAGGTGAAGGTACCCAAGGAAAAGATCACTGGCGGCTTCTCAGCGATTATGAACAATGTGCGTTTGGTCATCTTTTTGTGCAAAACGGGCCATAGAATAAATCTTGATGTATGATAGTTTGGATTGACCGTGTGTGTTTACGTTTTATATAGCTTTTATAAAGTAATCCAAGGGTTGCTGTTGCCAAGTGCTTATAGCTGGGTGATGGCCCTTTTGTTATGCTTCAGAAAGTCGGTGCAGCCCTAATGACATGTTTCTCTGCATGGAATCGAAGATTTGCATTTCAAAAGCCCTGTTTTGTGATGGAATTGACCACTGTGGTGATGGAACTGATGAACCAGAAGACTGTGGTAAGAGCATTCTTCAATGTTTCACATGGAAAGCTGACACGAATGCTGCTTGGCTTCATTGAATATCCTGTAAATCTGTCAAAGTATGCTGCAATGACTTTATTGTGGAGGTAGCGCGGTGCCTACCACACTGAGATCACAATTAAAAGCAAAGAGAGAGCCACATTGTTTTGTTGTTCTAATAGATACAAATTGCCCTAAGCTTTACAAAATTTTTAAATTAGCACTCCTTGGGTTTTTAATGGACATTAGTTCACTTAGCTGTGCTTTGCACAGCAAACATAGGCAAGCGTTTGATCCTGCAAGCCCTGTGCAGAAATGAGGCAGCCACCTGTCAACAAAACCTGGAAGTACCCTCACTGTGCTAAAAAAAGTGAATTCTTGCAAATTCACACAGACTCGCAACAACAGCTGAGCATTACAGATATTACTTTTCTGTGCGTGTTCAACCACCATTGCATTGTGCTCAGCATTTTGAACTAGTATGAACACATCACGAGGAGTGTCATGAATGAAGTTGCTATGATGCCACAAGTTCACAAATCACTGATCTACACGATTATCTAGATGACTGGAAAGGGTGACAGGTGAAGCTGGATTTTGCTAAGCATTTGTTAGATAAGGTTTTGAAGCATTGAAGAATGTATCTGTGAGAAAACACAGAGTAAGCACCCTTGATTTGTTACTGTGTGTAATGCACTGCTGACCAGACATCACCAACAAGTTGTTCAATTGGCTTTTGCCAGTGGGAGAAGTGGCTTGAGTCCTTGATGCCTTCAACAGTCAAGTGTATTTTCGCCGAAAAGTATGTGGCTGTTCACCATTGCACTGATGTGTGAATACTTGATTGCAGCAGTAAAAGCTATTCCTATCAATAGCCACCATGTCCAAGGTCAACGCCAAGAGTTGGTGTCATCTTACATGCTGTCATCCAAGGACATTTCATGACCATTTAGAGGTGGCACATAGCCCTCGTCTGCGCTAAAACAATCGTAAGATTTGATAAACCCATCTATAAACTCCTCATGAAATATGTGGGCGGTAAATGAACACTACATATTGTGAGGGTGTGGTTGTCACGGTGTATTTATTAGGCCTCGATGATGCAGCGAACCGGCCGCGCCCACAACACCGAACAGGATGATCACCCACACCCGATGAAGATGAAGCCTTTGTGATGATGATTATGTACAGATGACGAAGAGGAGCCTTTTAAGTGCCCACAATATCTAGGTTTCCAAAACCCAGCCAGCTTGTTTGACAGGGCCTATTAGAAAAGGAATTGAAGGCTTTGTGTACAAGGAAAATTGCAAAAGTGATTGACTGTTGCCATAGCAAACTTAAACAACTTGCGATTTTGGGTACAGGGTGTTGAACCGAGAAAAATACAGGTTCAACTTAGGATTCACGTTGACATGCACAGTTTCACTCAGGTTCAGTTCCGGTTCAGAAAAATAAGGCTTTCAACCAATTTGCAAACTGGTTCACAACAATGAACCAGTTCACAAGCTGGTTATGTGGAGTAAACTTCACAATTTACTTTGACAGTGCTGTTACCCTGAAACATCCAAGCAGCACTGATCAAGTGGCAGCAAGCGGAAGTTCACCAGAACTGGAACTCACAGTGTACAAAAAGGAAAAAGATATGTCGCACTAGAGTTGTCCATCGTAGAAAGTACCGAGCAATATCTTATAACACTAGAAATATAAGGCAGCCGGACAATGGCAAGGACCACTCACATACTTGAAGCTTTTAAGACCTGTCCCTACATAACTTGCATTTTGCAATTTTTCATTTAATTTCATCTTTTTTTTTTGCGATCCTATGCTGCACCACACGCATGGCACATACGAAATTCTTTTCAGATGGTGTGGGCCTGCTAGCACATAGGAAACAGCTAGTGAGAGCTTCATATAAATCAGCGAAACTTAGTGGAAATAACAGAAGCAGGTACATACTGAGAAACATGGCCATGTTTAGCACTGCGTTACATGGCAAGCCTTTGTGGACCTCTGACACTTCCATCTTTGAGGTCTCTCTTACACGTCTTTCGTTCTATTGCTAGTTATAAAGGAACAGAGTAAAATAATGGATTTTTATATTAAAGGGGTCATGAAACGTTTTCGGAAAATCTTTCACCAATAGTGTGTTCGGGATCCTGTCCCTCCAAACTATAATATAGTATACATTTCGTTGCACCGTCCTGCATCCATTTAAAGCAATAAAAATACGGTTTCAATTTCACCAGCGTGCACTCCCCTCAACTCTGCAGCTGACGTCATGTTAGTCGCCACCACGGCGTCCAAGATTCGAGCTCTCTCGGAGGCCATGGAAAAAACCGTGCTCCATCCTTGCTGCCGTACGACGGCACCACAAGGGGCCAAACTATTTCATTACTTTCTAGCTTTCATATAAATCTGTTATTGTAGAACAAATGAGAGTCAGCAATATGTTTACATTTTTAAACGTCTTAAGGTGACATCACTAAATAGTGCCTATGCCGCACTGCGGTGTCGCATGGTCGTCTCAGGAGCACAAGGAGGAGGAGGAGGAATGAACTTTATTTTGAAACCAGCAGGTTTAGGTGGCCAGGCCTAGGCCTCCCACGAGGGGACGTCAACGGCTTGCCTCGACGCCGCCTCGCGGGCATGCTGGGTCACCCAGGTTTGTTCGTCGAAGGCAGAGCTCCGCGGAGCTGGGATTTTAAACAGGCATTTTTAAATGAATGAATACTGCACCAAAATATTTTGCAATCAGCATGTCGGATGCCTATTGAAGCAGTGAAAATAACAACTACGTAGTTCCATATTCTTCTCAGAACCCCTTTAATGTTCAAAAGGCTAAATTTTTGAGCCGCATTGTTAGAGAAAAGCGATCATTCAATATAGAGTAAAATGAAATCAAATGAAGTTGTTTGTAGAGTCTGCTGGCCGCATAACAAACACCCCACATAACTTGATACATGTGCACTATGACAGGATTTCATCTGGAGGTCCACATTGAAATTAGTGATAAAAAAGGGGCAGTTATATAGCATAAATGTGCCTCTTGTGGGGTACGTGTCTCGTTGAGTACATTCTCAATTATGAGTGAATACAAGCATGCAGAGAATAGTGAAAAAATAATTAGCTTTGTCTAAATTGACACCGAGACTTGATCGGTTGCATAAAGGGGATACTTGCTTAGCCACAAATTTCTTAAAGGCTGCGCTCAAATATAGCGGAATTACATGGTAACGCCGTCACAGACCTTGGACTGTTGGTTGGTTTTGTTTGTTAATACATATGCATTGAGCACTTGCCTTTATTGCTTTATTTATTTGACTAATTTTCTTCTTACAATTGCCCCTTCTTTTTCCGCTGCAGCGGTCTATAGTGGTGCTTGAATGTGGTCCCGAAAGACGCGCAGTTTGCACTAACATAGCAGTTGGCACTAAGTATACTTTCGCAAGTTCATTAGAAAATAGTTTTTTTAGCCATGCAGAAATTTCAATTCGTGGTGAAAACAATGCATGTTTTCATGCTCCACTCCAGCATGATGAATGGCGTTAACTTTAACAGGTGATTCTGATGAGAAGTTGTGATTCTCTTAACGGAGAAAAAAAACCGCTGTTTTCTGTAGCCCTTGTAGGCACCGCGGCCCAGAGTAATGGAGGAAAGGGAATGGAAAAGCACACACGCGAGGCATGCTTGTATAGGGGGCTCCAGAAGTTTTGACCACCTGGGGTTACTTAGTGCGCACTGGCCTGCAGAGTGCACAGCCCTTCGCATTTCACCTCCATCAAAGTGCGACTGCATGGGCAGGTTTGCACTCGCATCTTTCAAGTTTATATTCAAGTACCACTACAGACCACTGTAGCAGAAAAAGAAGGGACAGTTGTAAGAAGAAAGTTTCTCATGTAGATAGACCAATAACAGCCAACAGATAAAGAAGGCCGGAATCAATCATATAGCAATGCGATGCTGCCGGCAGATCATGGCACTGTAGTTATTTAAAGTGCCTTGTTCCAAACCGATAACCAATATATATATATATATATATATATATATATATATTTTTTTTTTTTTTTTCAGTTCAAGTTTGGTTCGAGTTCAAGCACATTCTGAGAATATCAGTTCGGGTTTGGGTTCAGTTATGGCCAAAACTCCAGTTCAGGTTCCGGTTCGGTTCGACACCCTGAGCGAGATATTCTTGCAAGGACGTTAGGAGTATATACAGGGCGTATTCACAGTCTATATACAAAAGAAGCTAGTCAGGATGGCTGAGCAGCAACGACATGCAGCAGCCAGCCTTTTCCATCTTCATTTATAACTCCATAGGAATATTTACAAGAAAGATCTTTTTTAAGTTCTGCGAAGATTAGTTAGTCTTAAGCCCATGCCTAGTTATTTTTACAATTGACGCTGCATTAGGCGTGTTATCCAATGTAAGATTTCTTGCAGATATCTGAATAGCTTTACATAGAAGTAGATGAAAACCGTGACTAAATAATATTGCAAGATTACCTAAACCACACTACTATGTGTATCAGGTTGAGAGCCAACACTAAATCTCAACAAATGCAGTCGAATAATATGTGTTCATTGCATATTTGTACATTCGCATAATTCAAGACCTTCACTCTATGTACGCATACCGATGGAAAATTTGATAGAGCCTTTGTTTTTCAAGTCTCACACACTTGTTGCTAGTGTGCATCAGCCACAGAATCTTGCTCAAAGCCATGCATATCAGCATGCTTCCGTTGTTTCACAGTTCGCATGCAGGGACAATTGGGAAATGACGGAACTGCTAAAACGTTGAGAGAGACTGAAGCGCACGAAATTAAGAAGGTCATTAGCAGAAAAGCAGTGTGTTTAGCAGAAAATATGGTGCTCGGCAGCTGACCCAAAATACACATGTTAAATCCTGCTTTTGGAGACTGCATATAGAGACGAAATGCTGAAGGCATGCACACTTATATTGAGGTGCACATGAATGAACCTCAGATGTAGAAATTTTCTGGAGCTTTCTAGTACCTCATAATCATATAGTGATTTTGGCATGTAGAACCCCAGAAATTCGTGCAATTAAAGGCTAACTCCGGCGATTTTTTGAGGTCAATGGATCTTGATCAAATTTGCTGTCATTTAAACAAACAAGATTACAGGCTTGAGAGATGTGCAAATTGCTTACAAATCAATTTTTACTGATTACCTCAAGCGACCCACCTGGCTTCCCACAATTATTGGCCACTATTTATGTTGATATCATCACAGGCAAAGCGATGGAAGTGCACGGGCACCATACCATACCATGGCTTTCGAGATTTGTATGCGCTGTATGCCAGTGCGCTAAATCTTGAAGGCCATGCCTATTTGGAAGTGCTCCTCAACCTTGCCCCCAGGCAAATGGTGCATGTGTGGTCGTATAGCGCAAAAAGGCGGATCAACTCATTCGCGGTCACACAGCAGAACAGCACTGCTGAGCTGAATTTTGGTCTTGTGCTTTTCTGCTTGTGAAAAATGTTTGCATTTGCTGAGAATTTTCTATTATGAGGAGCGTCTTAGGTACATAGAATTGCCATCGCCTTTACATGATCAAAAAATCACCAGAGTTGGCCTCTAAGTACAGCCAGTGTCACACATGCGATGGTGCTCCTGCTGTGTCGTTTTCTTCCACATGCTACTCAAACTAACCAAGCTTTGCACTGATAGTGTGCATGACATGTCCTGCCAGCATTCTCTCAAACAGGATTATCCACATTGGTGGCAGACTGAAGAACTGCTCTTCCATCTTGAGGCAGCTGAAAATTGCGACAAGAACAGTGTGGTCATTATTACATTTGTGACTGTTATGATGCACACCATACACAATACTCGCTCCATATAAACAGCATCAGTGCTGTGGAGAAGCAATGCAGAGAATTAACTGTGTTATAGTGTAGTGGCCACACCCATACCGCTCTCACCTACCTGTGTTGCCTGTACAACATAACCAACAAAAAGTGCATTGCTCAGAGTCATACCAAAATCTTCATTCAGTGTACCCTAGATATGCATTTCTTCCTCCATGCTCACATTTTTACCAATACTAATTTGCAATTTGGCAAATGTGTATTACCTACTACATTTTACCTTCAGCAGAATGAGTCATTTATGCTTTCACACTTTCAGTGCTGCTTGCAGATAAACCCCTTAGATGAGGTTGCTCTTCTCAAAGGGCAGCAGCCTTCATCTGGTTCACAAGCCCCTAAAGAACTGCGACTACAGCCCATTTCGATCAGTTTTAACTGCTCATAATGGTTTACATGCATGGACCAACAGGCTAGCATGCCCCCTCAAATTTTGCATGCCTCAGCTTTTGCCACTATATACTTAGTATTTCGATTGCTTTCTTAAAGGGGCATTGTACCTGGGGAGACTACTAGATTATCTCAATTCAGTTCACTACAAACAACTCAAAATGTGCTCATAGTGTGTTTTCGCTTTTTTTCATTAAAAACGTGAGCAAAAAATCTGAGTAGGTTGCAATTAACAAAAATATAAATATAGCAAACTTTTTACCTTGGTAAAAGAACAATTACAAAAATATTCACTCTAGAGCCGTGAAAATGCTCATAAGTTCTTGCACGATGTTGTCTTCACTGAAGCAAAAGAAATTATTTCCATGACTTCCTCACTGAACTACAATTTTGTAGCGTTAGCTACACTGGCCGAGCTGGAGCAGTTTCGCGTGCACGTCCGAGAGCTGTGCTGTGCATGCACGAGGAGCAGTGATGTCTCATAGCTGGCGCACCGGAGCCGTCGCCTCAACGCACTCCAGCGCGCACGCCTCGCCGGTCTGCGCATTTCAGAGGAGTGACATCATAGCCGCGACAGACGCACTGGCGCCTCCGTTGTGCAGTCGCCGTCCAACACAGCGCCGGAGCTGCTTGATAGCGCCTCTCAATTTGCACGCATGCAGAGACGTATCAATGGTGGTATACATGCAGCGGGGAGGAGGAAGAAAAAGAAAAACGGAAGGACAGGGAGGTTAGCCAGTTGTCAGACCGGCTGGCTGGCGTTAGCCAGTGTGGTATAGCCATGGAGAAGGAGAGAGCAGTCTTTGTGGCAATAGAGAAGCAACCTGACGTTGAGCAAAAATATACGTGTGTCACATAATGCATATACCGTGTGTGTATCATTGAAGCAGCAGTAGCCATGACAAGCTAATCCTAGAACAACCAGGAAAGCTAAGAATAATCAGCTGAACCTTCGCTAACGCTACGTACATCCTAGCATAGCTGAGCTAAGCCACTGCAATTGTTTTTATTCGTTATACCCTAACTGGACACCCTCTTGATGGAGGGTAAACGTCTTTATATTATTATATAGAGTTTATATCCTAACTGGACACCCTTTTGATGGAGGATAAAGGTCTTTATTATATAGAGCTTTACAATTTTGCGTCAGTACATAGAACTGCTGATTAGCAATTACAGACTGAAATTTCAACAGGTATCATTCATTCATTGCAGAGAAAATGTGCATTACAGAAGTGAAAAAGGCGTTTTGAGAAATCATGGTTTAAAGTTTGAAGTGTTCCACAATGACAGGTGCGCATGCATCAGAGGCATGACAATTGAAATACTTGGGGTGCAGCTACAAGTTAATCACTTCTCGATGTTCTCTGTAGGATGAAGTATTTATTGGCCCTACGTAAAAAAAAAAATGTTTTTGGCATATTTTGGCTACCATTTGCCCTTAAATTTCAAGGGCAAAGGCAACCCGATTAAGGTTTCATTGTTTTTGCTTGTCATATGCAGAGAGCAGAAACCGGCGCACCTGGATTGAATGGGCTCCACTGTTGAGCTGGTTATCTGTGTACGGCCTCTTCAGTGCAGTCCTCTTCAAAGTATACTCGAAGAAAAAGCGCTCCATCCTGGTGCTCGGAAATGTGTGACACCACACTTCGGAAGCACTCCATTTCATACATCACACCCAAGCACTGAATCGGCAAGCCCCCATCTGGACATCCAAAGCATGCCTGAATCAGTCTCGATCTTGGCTGGTAGAACAGTTTTGTGCTATCAATATAACCACATTTAATCACTTTAAATGATCACCTTTCAACAATACCAATTTGTGGCCACTGCTGCAGACCCATGTTTGTTTATATACATGAAGTCTCTAGAACTCAATCAAAACATTTCTGCACTTGTTCATATCTGTTGGTTATTTCTAATATCGATCACTATTTTAGACTCTAGGCTTCCACTTTATGCCAAAACCACATCATGAGCATGGCCCACACCACAGTGGGGGCTGAATTTCGGGTACCTGTGGTTATTTCACATGCACAAAAAACACCTAGAAACTTCCTTTGCCACCGAAATACGAGTGCTGTGACAAGGAACTAGATCTGCATCGCCGAGCTTAGCAACGCAACATGACAAAAGCCAAGCGACCCCGGCGAGCAACGTTGACCTTTTAAACTACAAACAGATATTGTCAACTTTACCATTAAATTCACATTGGGTTGATATATGCCAGCCACGAGTCCGAGATTTTCCAGAAGTTCCTGTGCAGCCAGTTAATGTGCCTTTGGTTGGAGAACTACCGCATGTATCTCTTAACATGTTCATCATTAAAATTCTGTGAGGAGAAATAAGTGAAGATGAATTTCCTTTGAATTTTTTCTTCAGAAACATCACCTTCTGTGTTTGCAAAGGCATGTGAATCTACTTGGCATATACGCATGGTATGCAATAACCACAAGGTTATGTTATGAAAAATTTATATTCTGATGTAACTGAAACTGCCATTCATAAGGCATTTGTGCCTACCGTGGCACTCACGGACGTTATGAAAAAAAAGACCTCAAATGCAACGAATACTTAACCCGAAGGCGGGCTTTTAAATGGCCATGCAGTTTTCTTGGTGCCCACTGTCAACAATTTCAAGCACAATGGTTTCAAGGTGCACCACTGGCATAAGACGCAAGTGGTGAAACTCCCTACACTGCGTATTCATGCACAAAGTAGCATTTATGTCCACGCAGCTTTAAATGTATGCGAAATAGCTGCACCAGAGGGTTTTTTTTTTATAACTGGCTATCAGACCATTTGTTTGCAACCAACACTGTACAAGTAGCTGGTTTAAATGATTGCAAGTAGTTCAGATTGCAGAAGTGGAAAGTTATTGATGCACCCGAATTGACACTTGCATGCCATTTTCCCAGGCATTTACTTCAAGAATTCCTTTAAAAAAAAAAGTAATGTAAAATGCAGTGCAGCATACTAGATCATCACTGGCGTTGGTCATATAGCTTGCAGTTAAGTGAATGACAAGCAAGGGCAACAAGCCAAAGGTAGTCCACCTGTGTTGCTGATCTCTACATATATTGTGCATACTTTGTCCCGTCTGCATGAAAAGAGCTGTCTGTGACAGACAACATTTTTAAGAAGTGCCATTGGAGAGGAGGAGAGCACAGCCGTATCAGTTCGCTGCACTGAACTTGACAATGGCAGTGACGTAGTGTTTATGTGATGCTCGAAGGTCCATGGCAAAAAGAAAGGCTGGAGTGAGAAAGGTCAGTGACACAAGTGACAGATGCTTTGTCGATTATCAAACGCCTGTAACTGGCACCATTCCGAACAAGTCTTGCGACTTAGTGTTCCTTGCTGCATGGTGCACAACTGACCTTAGGGCGAGTGAGGAGCCCTTCAAAAGTTGCTTTCAAGCCTTAGGCGAGACACAACGTATGGCAGATGCTAGAAGAGTGCAGTTATATAAAATGTTGTTTGATAGGAATTTGGTCTTAGTAGTTCTATAACACATTACTTGTAACTTAGTGGGGCTCGAATTATAACAAGGAATCGGAGCAACGTTTTGTATTTGTAGCCATGAAGCGTCTGCTGTTTGCAGGAAAAACAAGTGCTTTGAAAAAGGGGACAAAAACAACATACAGGGACTATTAACTAGCCTCTCACAACCATTTCCGCCGAAGGGTGCCTTCTGCTGTTCTGCAAGCACAGGTTTTCACACGACAAAATGTAAACAGCATACTCACCTTTACATGCCCACCCAGAAAGTGCAAATGTTACGGAAGCCTAGCCGGCAGGGCAAATTGTCGAGTGACCAAAAGAAAAAAACAGCACAATCATTGGTTCAGCATCATTTTTTTTTTCCTCGTTTTTACTGGGCAAAACTTAAAAATAAATAAACACAGAAACATCCCCACACACGCATTTTGGAGATGGTTGCTTCTGTGTCGGATAAAGTCCTTCCACTCCCAACAAAAACACTTGGCATGCCCCTGGCATCATCACGATGGTGGCGGCAGCAGCCATCAGTCTTCAAGCAGTCAAAGCAGCAACACTAAGCAGTCCGTCTGTCCTGACCTGCTTGTCTCACATCTTTCTTCTTCCTTTTTTTTTTTCTTTTTAAAAATGTCTCTGCTATGTACCAACAAGCCCAAATCGGAAAGATGGGAAGAGGAATAAAGTAGGTGGGAACAGCTTGCACGCACACACATGCACCACTTTATACACACTTCTCAGTGAAGCACTTCCCTTTCTTCATCCTTTTTCTCTCTTTCATTCATGTGCAATGTGCAATAGCACAAGTTGATGGGTGATTAACACATTTCCACAACTCCCACAAGCCTGCTTGTGATGCAGTGCTCATGCTGGAGAGCAGAGGGATGGGGGAAAAAAATGACGAAAACAATCTATTAACAGAAAAGTCTCTTTGTTTCCTCTGCTGCAACTCTGCAGAACCAAAAGGAGGAAGGTGAAGGCAGCTGATGACACTGGTAGCAATGACGATGGTCATGATCCACACGCTCTCTGGCCAGTCCATCCCAAGAGCTCCGTAACCTCGACAGCAGTACAGTGTGTGCCGAGACGTGGTTTCTATCGGCAGTATAGTAAGTCATCACAGAGTAGTAGTAGTACAGACACAGGCAAGAAGTGCCACGGTTCATATTGTGTTCATATCAACTACTAGTGTGTAGAAGGCATGAGGGGGTCGGTGTGGGGGAATAGAGGACAGAGGGGCTTGACTAGAAAGTGTGCTCCCCGAGTTGACTCAACATCACACACATGAAGGAAGAGAGATGACAGGTGAATAGTTCCCTTAAAAAAAGAAAAAGAAAAGGAGTCAATGTCTAAAAGGATACAACTCCTCTTTAAATCAACAAGGAGCATCTAGTCTATCCAACAGATTTAACCAACAAGCTTGCATTGTTCCCCATATGAGAAAAAGAAAAAGAAGTTAGGCTTTCGCAGTAAAGTTGCGAATCTTAGAATGCACCAACAATAAATTCCCTTCTAGGCAATGTTTCTGAACATGTCACCCTCTTATTAACGAACACATATCTACTGTGTCCATCATTCCTCACTAGATTCCTGTACATGTGCAGCTTAAGAAGGAAAACAATGTCTTAAAAAATGCTACAAAAGAGAACTGAACACATTTACAACAAGAAACACTGCTCACAAGCCAGGACAACTTTCTCTCAAAACTTCTCGAAAAAAAAAAAAAAAGTAGGGAGCTCGTGGGATGGGCCATTCTTACAGTTTGCAAACAACAGCACATTCAGTAAACAGCGCATTGCAAGGTTCCACACAGAGTGCCAGCATTCAATATAACAGGAAAAAAAAGCACAAAAATGTTGGAAGTAGGCTGTCAATATATCTTCACGGGCATGGCAGAAGCCAAGATTCTGTCAAAAATCCTGATGGCTTAAACAAAACAAAAATTGATGCATACAACACAGACCCCCATGCTATCCAAGGTTTTGTTCAAAAAGAAGGGGGCATTGTCTTGCTCTCAGCACTGGGTACCATGTCTTGCAAGGCACAACAATGAGAGTAATTGTGAAGTCCCTGCGAGGCTATCATTGACACTGTCTTTTTTTTTTTATTTTTTTGGCTTCTATACTGTCAATTCTCCTTTTTTTTAATGAACTGCGAAGCACACTACGCAAGGCATTGCAACCAGGAATAAAAGAAACCAGGCAGACAAGTAACAGAAATATTTTTACATAAAAGGCTTAGCTCTGTACATTGAAATAACAGTGTCTTAAGGCCACATTTTTTGTTTGATTTTTTAAAGAACACTTCATTGTCTGCAGATAAATATTAAAAAAAAAAGAAAGACCATTTTAGTAACCGTGTATCACTGCACATGAGTGACACCAGATGCTACTGCTGAAGTGGTGAAATGGCATCAGCAAGAAGTGATGTAATGAAATGATTTGACTGGGTTCATCTGATGACACCAGGACGAAAATGCAGCCGCCCCTCAAAACAAAGGGGATGTCGGTGCCCTTTTTGTTTTACTGTACGCAATTATTCAGCTGTGCCTTGGCAGCTGGTAATGACAAGAGAAACCCCGAGCTCTGTATCCACAGGGAACAGTACCTTCAGTGCACGCTGTTCTCGCAAATTTCCTTGCCATTCCGTCTGAATGTTTAGGGAACCAGGAATTTAATTTCACTTGATTCACAAAGCGAGTTCACTGCTCAGAGGTCACTGCTCAGAAAAAGAAATGACAGAAGACAAAAGAGAATGAGGAGGAGAAAGAAGAAAGGCAGATATCCCATTAAGCACAGAGGAATGGTCGGTCCGTCGATCTTGCTCGGCACACCTCGGTCACTGCGAGCAGTTGGCAGCATGTATCTCGTGACAGCGAAAATGGGAAGAGAGCAGGTAGATTAGACATGTGTGCAGAGAAGGAGGTGGGTGGGAAAAGAGGGAAAGAAGTACAGAAAAGAGGAGAAGGCAAATCCCCCTCATTGATACACGCCTATTCACACACATGCACGCACACAGATCACCGATGCCGGTAGCATCGGGCGAGCGAGCACACAAGCAGAGAGAGAATACGACGCCAGAGGGAAGCGGTGTAGGCAGGGAAGGAACAAGGACACGCTGTCACCAGTCCAGTCGACGTGTTCCCTCCCTCCGCTAATACAGTGTCAAACATGCTTCCCTGGCTGCAGCACATCTTACGTCGTCCGCCTCACTGCCATGGAAAGGAACACACACCGTCTCTGCCTGGTCACACAGGCAGGAAGTGCTTCCCCCGGAACAACAGCAACAACAAACTGCCGGGGGAGGGGGGGAGGGACTGCTCCAGGAGCAGTGCGCAACCGTTGCTGATTTGGTTTTTCTCCCGTCTGGTGGTGGTGACGGCGCTGGCAACACACTTTCCCAACGTGTTCCTGCTGCGCTTCTTTTTTCTTATATGCTTCATCTCTGTTCCAGCTAGTTTCAAAGGTGTTCATTAGGCCCCAACAGTGGCTACGACTTGTCTGAAGCACTGGCCTGCCGCCCATGTTTTGAATAGTTCGGTTTCAGGTACTCCTCATTGGACAAGCTGAACACGTCAATGCGGTCTTCCTTGCGGTACTGCAAGCAGCGGCGGATAAATTGCTGCAATAGAGAGGAAAGAAAAAAGAACGACCCCCTCAGAATGCGTTACGTATTGCCACTAACATGTTCAGCCATTTTTGATCTCAGGTGCACTGCGTAAAAGAATTATTTTTAAGGCTAAGCAAGTTACTTCCTATTCTAACACACATACTTGCTTTTCATTTTCACTTTGACAAGGTGTTACTGTTTAAAAACTGCTGCATGTGTTATTGCTCAGTGCAGGCCGTGCCTGAATGTAGTAGGATGTCCTCAATTGTTTTTGGCTCTTATAATCAGACTATCTGCATGACATACATAAAAGTGCAAAGTATACACAACACTGCTAGTTAAACTACTCAATGAAAGATTTGCATAGATAAAGACTGTACCTTAGTGTGGGCCAAGAGAAATTAAGTTTAAAAGTAAAACTTTATTAAATCAGATTTTATGAGAGCAGAAGAAAAGCACGCATTACTAAGATGTCAAAAAAAATAAAATGCCTACCACATTAAAGCAATTTTTATTTACCAACAGAATACCCAAATCTTGCCCTCATTGTGCAAGCTGCAGTTCTCACAAACGTCGCCACTTCTTTAAAAGAAAAAAAGAAAAATCGCAGTGCTAGACCTGTATTTTCATATGAGAAATGTTTTTTCAAATGACCCCTTGTCTGGCAACCACTACCACCATGTGTACACACTTATGTTGCCAGAGATGGCTGGCAAAGAATGTCTGTCCATCATGATGCAGCCAACTTACACATGAACGTGCAGAATGACGTAGAATTGCACATCATCTTTGACAGCTTGGCATTTAGTGCCTCATGCATCAAACGAAGGTAATGAGCATTGCATCCGCAGCAGATGAAACTGGCCAATAGCCACAGGATGACAGCTAACATCCCTGCTGAGTCCCACACAATTCTAAAGGCAGATGCCCGAGTCTGCTCACTCAGCTGCTCCATTTCGGCAGCATGCTAACACCATTTTAAAATGAACAGATATTACATGCAGAAAAACTTTGTTTTGCAGGGACGAAGTGGTTGGCAGCTTCATTAAGCAAACAAGTTCTTCAAGCGAGTAAACACAGCGTATAACATGCACCTTGAAGGAATGTCTCACCTTAGCCTCATTACTGACAGCAGGCTTCGCGGGAAACTCCACATCCGTTGCTTTCAGTATAGTGTTTTCTTCTAATATTGTGGCTTGGGACTGATTGTGCCCAAAAGGCTGCAAGTGAACAAAAGCAATAGAAGCACTTTAACACAAGGTACATCAACATAAGAGTGGATGCAACTGGCAATGCTCATTCCTCCTGAACTGTCAAATGAACCTTAAGATGATTCTGTTGCGCGGTATATTTACAAGTTGAGGACACACCTGCACCAAAATTACAGTGAGGCCAGTCTTGGCCTCGTGCCTAGCACTGCTTGAACCCAAGCAAAATGGAACAGTGGTCACACATACCAGCACCATGGCAAAGGCATGGCAAATGCGTGCACAATCTAAATATGATGAATCACACAATATGAAATGTATATTGGATATGTATACCTCAGCATTAAAAGGAGGAGGAAACTAGTATAATTTATCAGGCAGCAAACATGACGAAAGACAAACTTCACGGGGAAACTGTTAAGTTTGGAATTATATATATGCCAGCACGAACATATGGTACAGCAACAGTGACCCTGATTATCCATCTCCATAGGTCACAGAGTTGGTGCCACAATAGAATTCCATCTAGAACTGCGTTCCAAAATGATCACCACAGAAACTGTAGCTTTTTGTGAGATTTTGCAAAACTAGTGGTGGAAGCATTCAGCCATCTACAGTTCATAGCAGTTTGGTACTGTGCCAACCATGCTAGGACATCAGGCGAGAAAAACGGACTCATGAGTGCCAGCGTGCTTGGCAACCTGTCTCATAGAATCTCATGTGGCAGTGTCGCCAAAAGTGGCTGTACCAGAACTCGGCCTCTAGAAGGAATATACATTGTAAGAAAAGGAAAATGTACACCAACCTTTTTGCCATAGAGGCACTGATAGAAGATGACGCCCACACTCCAGACATCAACTTTGGAAGAAATTTTGGGTGGTGTCTTGCCCACTACAAAACATTCAGGTGGCAAGTACCAGTAGGTGCCAGCACCCTGTGATGTCAGGTCCATTCCATATTCAGGGCTGTAGTTGTCATCATCCATTATCTTACTGAGACCAAAGTCTGTGATCTTGATCTCTCCGCTTAGACTACCACTTCCGAGGAGGATGTTACCTGTACACAAATGATTAAAGATGCAATGATAAGGGAAAGAAATGTCGCCATATAAAAAATTTTTGTTCATAAAGTTGCTTCAAAGATGCCCATCTCATTTCCTTAAAAAGCAGCCTGTATGCTGCGTTCCAGCACTTTGAATACTTACTGCAGTCGATGCCGGATATATCAAACACTGATATATTGAATTATTGGCTATATCAAACAGTTGAAAAATCCCCTTCAATATCTAATGCAAAAGTATAGGTATCACGCACATGTATATCTAACATCCATAGACCTCTGCATATGATATATCGAACTTTGACCCATGCTGAACATCAAATGCACTCCTTACTTAAATTGATCATGTTTCAACCGCCCTCGAACGTGTTGCGATCCATTTTTGCGCACAGTGGTGTCGAAAACGTGGTGTTGCTGCATTGGTTTGGTGGGTTGCACAGTGATTGTCAGCGCATTACCTTGTCTGCTGCACCAATTTTAGATCGTAACACATAGCAGCAACATTTTTGAAAAAGTCTGACAGGCAAAGGCACCAAGTGAGCTGGATACAAAGCAGCAGTGGCTCCGGCAGACTGCACTAGCAGCACTGATTTGCATCAATGCGATGTGCGTTCCAATGTCTGTCCTCGCACTACCGCCTCTAGTTCGTAAATGCACAGCCTTCGAGATTTGGGGCTGCAAGACATTATCTACGTCACATTTACGATACTGATCTCGAAGGCCATGTTTTGTTAGCTACAGTTTGCGTAAAGCCACAAATTTCATCGTCATTGCCAAGTTAATCTTTGTTTCGACAATTTGGCAATTTGCGGACTTGTGTGCATCTCTTTCGCTCGTGCTCAACCTGACCAACCTGTTTCGAGGTTAAATCCATTGAACTAAAGATGGACTTTCTCAAGACAAGATGAGAGATGACTGGTGCTCCAGGCCGACAGTCGAGCAAAGCTTTGTTACGAAATGTTTCCGTAAGCTTTGTGGTGCGAAGTGGTGACATCGCGTCAGCTACCGCTGCTGACAATGGCGTCGGATGCCTCGATGAACTTCGTGAGTTATCAGCATTCTTGGGTGTCCTCTCGGGTGGGCTCACAGCAAGCGACTTAAGGGGACCCTGAAACGGCTTTGACGATTTTGTGCAAACATAGTGATCCGGTAGAGCGAGTCATTAGGGTCATTAGAGGACAGATTTCAGCGCTCTGAGTAAGATGTGTAATATACAATAAGGTTTCGAACAAGCGCATCGCAAAAGATCGCAGCAGCTCGCCTAAAGGCATTTTCAAACGCCCCCATCATCGAACGATGGATGGGGGAGGCCACTGATTGGCCCCTAGCCAGTGACGTGCATGTAATTTTCCCAATTTAACAGAGGCTAGCACTGCCGAAGCCGGCAACCTCAGTAAAGATATCGGAGCGCTATGTAACTATGGAGGGCTTGGCAAAGCGGCTGATGCAGGAGGCGCAGTCGTCACTAGCGCGCACTCCGCAGCTGATCGAGTTGAGGAGGGACAGCAGTGGTAAGGAGGAAGGCGACAGAGATAAGCCCATAGCTGCCTTAGCGCATTGGTGCTTCGCTTTATTTATGGTGTGAATGATTTCACAATTGTGTTGCCTAATCAGTGATGCAATGTCAAAAAAATGTTTCAGGAACCCTTTAATTAGTGCCGATCACGATGTTCGAGACATTTCCGACTGCACTGATTCCGAGATCGTAGCCGACATTGCCGGTGCCAAGAGACCAGACCCAACCATCGGAGGACGTCTACGCCGCTGCTAAATGACTTTGTACTGTACTCTGAGAGCTTGCATCTGTGTTCACTGTCATTCACTGCAGTTGTGGCGGAATGGAAGGTGCTGGATTTGCTGATCTGTAAGGCCCTAGGATGGCTTGAATAACTTCATGGCCTAGAAGGAACTTGCATATTTCTTTCATACGAAATAAATTCGACTATTTTCACACTGGTCTGTTGCATATTGTGGGCAAATCGGCAAGCTACTGCTTGTTATGATCTTGGGAGACAAATCTGAGAGCTGTGCTGTTTTAACACGAGCTTCAAATAGGCATATTTGGTATTTTGAATTGTCAATATAACGAATTTTGCAAATTCCCTTCGGGTTCGTTATCTCCAGGATCGGCTGTATTCAAATGTTAGGTTTCTGTATCGTAAGACTGTGACTGCAAATGTTTTCTAAAAGCACGATAAATGCCTTTACCTACTGTGCCACTGCAAATAAAGGTACATGTGACAGCACGAGACCCTGGCAACATAAACAAATGAACAAGCAATATGCATGCATGGCACTTACTCTAGGTTCCACATGTACACAAGCAACAGATCCTTGAGCAGTGCTCTTGCATTTTGGCTTTTACAACTAATGCTTTTCGTAAACATTTCCTTGCATGACACTTATGCTTTGCTTCAGCCTAATGGGCACTTACTAGGAATGTGTGAATATTCAACAATTCTGAATAATGAATTGAACAGTTTCCCACACAAATCTATTGTCTAACTGACAACCATTATTTGTAATCCTGAATATTTTTCCAACAGCTTACGATGTAACAAAATAATGGATGTAATGAAGTAAACAAGATTTCCCTTGCAATCACCATAGATACATATGCACCTCATTTTAACAAAGTAAAGTTCCCCATTCAACGGATATCTTGAATTGAAATCATCCTCAAAGCTAAATATGCCTGCCCATTTATGCCACCGATTTCTCTTTCCCTAGTGTTCTGCAGTGGTACAATGGAATGATTCCCAACTGCTGCGTCCTGATGAAGCAGCCATACAATGACGTGTAGCCGCATGCAACAGCGTTACTGCTTTCCCCTGTGCCACTACAGTGCTCACCCTCCCCTACTGATAAGCTAGACAGAGGCAAAAGGCGATCTCACTGGAACAGAATGCAGCCAAAATAAAGGCTGTAGGGCCAGGTACCAAGTAACGTGGTACCAATGCTGTAGATTGTTTTTTACTACCATGATAAAAACTTATCTCATATAGCACTTATGCAAGCCACAACACTCACGCCTTTTCACATTCAAACTGTCGCACCCGTATAGAACATTGCAATTAAAAGCAGTAATGGTTATAATGAAATAATATAGATATAGTGAGGTAATTGCGAGTTCCTTTTGACTGTTACCACAAGGTACGAATGTATTTCAAAGTGCTAGTTGTACCTAATTAAAGGGGGACACTGGTCTTAAGCAAAATGTTTATTTCCACTGCCACTAGAGTAATGAAACTTACAGGCAATGCGTAGTTTAAAGTGCTGGTTTCACATATTAAAGCAGTTTTTCTTTAAATAATGAGGAAAGTACTTTGCACGATGCTTCTTGTTTTAGGTTTCCGGGATGACTGGCAGAAACCATGATAAAGTAAGCTAGCTAAAAATTATGCAGACATGTTTGTAAATACTTGAGGAGTGCAAGAAGCATTGTTTCATGTTTCTACCTTGATTTTATCTAAAGTTACAAAGGATTAAAGATCTGACTTGACATGCGCATTTCTTTCTTTTGTTACTTCTTCAAAATATTTAAATGTTGCAAGGCATAAAAACACTGTATTACAGGTTTGTTGCACTCCTTAGGAGACTAACAACAAGATAAAATAAAAATGACTGAAATCGGATTGCTACAAAAACAACTACACCTCCCGGAAAATCACAAACAACCAGAAAAAGCTTTCCGAGAAAAGTGCAAAAGGCCAATGTCCATGTACCAAGTGGAAAAAGCATATTATTTGCTTCGAAGCAGCAAATTACAATAGCCAATGGTTCAGAAAGCTCTAGGGAAGTAAACTGCATGAGTTTTTCCTTGCTGCCTCCCTATGCAAGCTTTCAAATGATGTGAAATTTAATTTTGGGGGGCGTGTCTGGAAGGAAGCTTAGTTATTAAATATGAATTTCTAGCAAAATTGTTTACTTCTCAGGACTAGATTTCTCTCGGAAAGTGCAGAAAAACGTGCTGAATGCAATCATAACAAAATTTAAATCTCGACTTTTTCTTAATTTTTTCATTTTTAAGACCCATGTCCCCCCTTAAGCATAAGAGTGGTGCAAGGGTGCGATAAATTTCATTCCTGCTAGCATGTTATAGGCATAAAACATGAAAGGTTATGTGGTGAAGCTGGCTACTGGGCTCATTACACTTATACTAAAGTGCATAGCACCAATCTGTACTAGGGACTTTACATACTGCTGTATGTGTCAGTCAGTGATTTCAAGAAACATGACAACTATGTCTCTGTAAGGTAGACGCACACTGGCATACCTGCGCTGCTTTTCTCCTCTATTCTGTACTTCTCCAAAATTGACACGGCGTAAACCCATTCCTTCGCTACAACCTCTCTCCAAGCACGGAGCATCCCCGTCACGTTTTATTGTCCAACATCCCATCATATGCCCAGCTTTTGGCGTGGCCACAGAGTGGCTTACGACTACAGTACCATGGCAAGTAAAGGGCACATCAGCTGCGCACATCACACCTCATGACTACTACTTTCATCATCTTCCTGTGAAAGGAAAGCAGCCTGCTTGCGTTATCATCGATGTAGGGATAGTGAGATTCCCTCTCGAATTGCATTTGGATTGAATAGCGCACAGTTGCCAAAAATGTTGAATCTAATATCAAATACCACAGGTCCTCTTTGAATTAAAAAAAAACAAAACAAAAATGAAACCAGACAAATTGGTTAAATCCTGAAAAACTCCTGTCCATCTGAATGTGCAAGTTGGCATCGTAACAAAAATGTAGAATCCAGTATCCTCATATTTAAAAAAAAAAAAAGTTTCAAAATAAGGGTCAACTCTGAACAAAAATAGTGTTATAGCAATAAAAAAAGATGACTTACATAATGACTAACTTGTAATCCAACCTATTTTATTTAATCTGAAAATCTGAGCTTGAGAAGTTCACTTGGCAGACTGTTTCTGTAGATGCCAAAGTCATTGACGGACACCATCCAATGAGAAAAAATAATGCTTTCGCCTTAAAAAACGAACTACAGTGCAATATCTTGAGCTGTTGTCTTTTACAACTTTGCAATAGACCACGGAAACTTTGGCCACTATGTGCCAAGTCCAAAGGCTAGAAGCAAGATGGCACTTATAATGTCAAAGATGGGCAATTTACAGCTGTTCCATATACACAATAATTCACCATATGTGGGTTCAATACATCAGTATTCGACCGTACTTCACTCAAGTATCCTGCACTGCGTTAGCAATGGCATCAAGAGTACGCGTTTCGCAGCTGAATTAGTTATGGAAAACCGATGAACCAGTGAATTACATTAAAGCAAACAACATTAAATCTTCAAGGCATTAGAGAGTTAATGCCATTTTATACACTCCTGTGGCACAAGCTACCACTAAACAGCATACCTCTAGCTTTAGCACATACTCTAATGCCTTGAGAGCATGGAGCGTCAAAGTCAGGTGATGAACATTTCACACTATTTACGGAAGCTTACAAGCTTCAAGCTTCAAAAGTAAAAAGATCTGTTCGCATGGCAAAGGCTGCCGAATGAAAGGTCAACAACTTGGGAAAGAGTGCAACAACCACTCACCTGGTTTGAGGTCGTAGTGTATGATGGGTGGCTTGATTTCATTGAGGTACTTGAGGGCGTGCACAACCTGCATGACAATGCAGCGTGCTTCTCGTTCAGGGATGCACTTGTGCTGCTTGAGGTAGAAGTCCAGGTCATGCCCATCACAGTACTCCAGCACTGTGCAGAAGCTGCTCAAACGACACAAAGCAGAGGACACAATGTGAGAGGCCCCACGAGCAAGAGACGCTAATCTGTAGAAAGAGAATGCACACACACAGAGTGAGATGCATACAGGCTAGAAAGCTAATCAACGACGCAACTGGAACGACTACTAGACTGATGAATCTAAATGACAATATCGCAAGGAAGGGGGCACAAGTATATCTGTTTGCTTGTTTCCTTTTGTTACTTAAACATCCGAGTTGTAGTTCCCCGCATTTACAACGGCTATCCACCACAAGTAAACGGCAGACATCTCAACAACAAAACTTTGAGCTGCCACATGCTCTCTTTTTGTTCAAAAGATGCAAAGTGCATTCCCAAAAAAAGGTGTAAGAAAACTTGTCAGAATGTTCATTGCATTCCGCAGACTACTCTACTTATGCCTTAATAATATCCATATTTACATAAAAGACCCTCAGCAAAAAATAGACAACACTACATCCCCTCCATTATTCTGGCTTGGGCCTTACAAGTAAAAAGCAAGTTGACTGTCCAGAAAATAAAAGTATAGGAAAATTGCACATTGTGCAACACTTTCGCTTGACAGTACTACTCCCCTGCAGTTATTTATTATTATCACCAAGAAATGGTTTCCGCTTGACACCTTCCAGGAAATGTGAAATTCTTGTCCTCATCAAAAATTCCAGACACCGAAAACAGCCACTCAATAAACACGCTAGTGCCAATGTTGGCTTGTTGCCACTGGTGTACTGCAGCTTGTGAGCGCATGTTGAAAGTCAACTTTACTATAGCACATCTGTGTCATGCAGTGAAAAGTACAAAGAGTGGCCCCATTGACTTTCGTTGGGAGTTTTCCGTGCAACAAACACATTTACCTGCATGTGGTAAGCGGTGATAATTTTCGACAGAGATAATCCATCTGATCAAGCTTGACTGTCCCTTTAATTACAGGGGCTAAGTTGTTTCACACAAGCAGAAATCGACCTCCTCAGACCAACAAACAGACCCAAAAGCAGTACAAATCTTTCCCATAAGCTAGAAATATTGCATGGTGACATATCTGGTCTGCAAATTTCCTCATTTTGTGAAAGCCCCTGCACAAGACAATAACCTATCCATCGATAGCCCTAAAATACTCAGTAATCTAGTGAAAGCCCATGCAAGTCACTGAAACATTTGGCAAGTGAGAACTTGGGCTAGCTACTTTTCTATAGCTAAAGGTTCTACAGCAGCTATCAATATGGAGCAGTACCTCTTACACCCATTGCTAGGAGACAAGGGGGGAGAGTGGGGAGAGCAGAGAGTACGTACGAGAACGGCCTTGAACTGCTGGCCTTACGCTTTGTGCACGCCACAACCGATGAGGTTCTGTATTTCGCATCGCCCATGCCATGATTCAGCACCAAACTTGCTATCACCCAGTGTAAAGTTAAAAATGTGTGTAGCCATAGGAGTGGTAGTAATGAACGCAGCAGGCTATCACTTATTGCGATCCTTCAGGAAATAGGTGTCACCGATGAGGAGTGTAACTAGCTAGCAATCCCGAATGATGAGAAAAAGAAATCGCAGCTTCTTTCTGAAACTGCTAGCGATCAGCTTTTCTTCTTGGTAGCAACCAATTCTGTAAACATGGCAACATATGTATTGCCCTCTTGATCTTGGAAACACCTGAGGTTTCGATAGCAAGCCGAAGTGCCAGAATGGATGCGATAGCTTCACTTATCACTCCTTACCACAATGCGTTCTAGCTGCATTTCTTTAGGCTTTACACAGGGCATGCGGCCGCTGTTATGAAAGATTCAACAGAACCCTGATGCAACATTTTTTTGTAAACGACATCAAAATTAAGTTTGCTTTTTCTTGCTGCTGTTATTAGAATGATGTTGTTACTGTCTTACTGCTGTTATTAACACGGAAATGTCTCACTGAAGATGTCGCAAGAATGCTTCAGTGACGACACATAGCATGAAAGCCAAATTTTCATTTAACGAGGTTCCAATCTAACAAATAAAATTGCATATTTTACCAAATTCATTATATCAAGGATTAACTGTAGTGAATAATTCCAGCTGGCAGCTGTAGCATTCGACACCATGACATTACTTCTGAATATAGTGTGCCAGATTTGCAAATGTATGCGGCTACACATTATGATGTTGGCCACTAACATCGAGGATCAGTGAATTACTGTTTTACTTGGGTATGCATGAGTCACCGCGCTGTCATAAAAGGGGCGCTCATTCATCCATGCATCCAACCATGAAAGTGTGCTGTTCAATATAAACTCGTTTGCTGACTAGTTTGGTAAGCATGTAGCTGTGACACTACAACTTGACATCGAGAAAGACTACTGGACTTGTGCTGCTGCCAGCACAATTCCTACATCAGGGCTACGAGGCGCACGTGCTGTTCCACAGAATTTGATCGCAAATTTCACCCAGGAATTGTAAAGACCAAATAATGTCTCCAGGAAAAGCATTGGTGGCCAGTACTTGTCAAACAATTAAAAAGCCTGGTCAACTGGTGTACAGTGCATCAGTAGGATGACAGAAGCACTGAAGTTTCAACAACACAGCAACAGCCTATTCAGCTTACGACAGCATTATGGCCAACAATTGGAGCTGACATAGTGGGTCCATCAGAAAATAGAAGAGCTGAGTGCACGTATCCGATTACCGTGCTGGACTATCTGTCCGAATGGTCTAAAGTTACATTTCATGGCAACGTTTCATTCAAAATAGTCGTCAAATTTCTCCTTGGGGCTTTTGCACTAGAAGGCTATCCAAGAAAGTTGGTGTCTGACCATGGTCAACAATTCACATCAGTTCACCCGCAAGCCAACAGTCTGGGAGGGATATTTAACTGTGTACCTATCATGAACACTGCCACTGGTGTAACGATGTTCTTTGAGAGATGCTGTGGGGGAGTTCCTGAACATCTACAGAGCTATACTTCATGACACAACAGGGTTTTCGCCCACTGCTTTGAATCATGGTTGGCAGATGAGGACAACACTTGATGTCACTAAACGGCCCACTTGTTCATACAGGGATACCATAAAGAAAATGGAGCAGCTTGGGCTTCAAAGAAAACAGCAATTTTAGTGCCAAATGCCACAGGGCAGCCATAGTTCCGAAGTTCTAAATGGGACATTACATGGGATTGAAGAAAGCTAACCCAGGCCCAACAGGTACGCTTGGCTTTGGCACACTACAGAAGTTCATGAAATGAATTGGGCACTAGTGCTTTTGCTTGAAGGATGGGAAAACCTGGAATGCCTTGCAGTTCCTGGCAATTCCAAGTGACGACTCACAGCAGCCTACAGTGGAAAAACGCAGAGTGGTTTTCTTCAGGATCACCTCAGTCAATGCCTGACGGTAGCACAGAGACACTAAATGTTCAGTCTCTAGAGCACAGCTGTACTTTGGCATAAGATGAATGATGCATGCCACCACCTGGAAATTGGGAGCCGGATAATGAAATGGAGCTTTGAAGCTCTGTGCGTAACAGAAAGCCACTAGTGCAGCTTTGGAGACCATGCCGTCTACTGGAAGTGATCTTTCCTTTCAGTTTTTTCTTAAGTTTTGAAGTAATGTTTGTTGAAGTGCACAAAGTATGCATATGTGTCTTCTTGATACATCACAAATTATTTGACAAGGCCTTGTTTCTTTTCTTTGTGTTCAGGATAGGAGAACAGATGTGATGCTGAACACTGATGACAGGTGTATGTTACTTTATGCTCCATCAACTGATGGTACTACCAGCGCACATATACAAGTCTGCGTCATTGAAAATGAAGGCAGCTTTTTGTTGTCGACTGGCCTGGTGAAAGCATGTAAGCTCAGCTCAAATCTGTAGAACTTGTTGCCGGGCTGGCTGGTGAGAAATTGTTCAGAATTTAGGAGCACAAAATGATGGACACACACCAACACACATGAAAAAATATAGAAACACCACACAGCGCACCAAAAGTGCAGTGTGGCGTTATATTTTTTTTCATGTGTGTTGGTGTGTGCATCATTTCGCACTAGCGAATTCTGAAGCATAGCACTACAGACAGGTTTTTCCCGCCCACAGGACTAACAGCATGGGAGGAGGGGGAGGGTACAAATTGCTTTGTGCTACACCTTGACAAATATCAATGTGTTTGGTGATAAAGAGGATAGTCATCACTTCAATTATGAAAGATACTCACGAATTAGGATCTATTTCGAAGACATCATAAAGCTTTACAACCCTGGGATGGTCTAAGGACTTGTGAATGTTGTACTCTCTCAATGCATGCCTAGAAAAGAAGCAAGCACATGGAAATGACTTTTGTTTGGCCTTTCCATGTGTTCCAAAACGAAGCACTACCACATTCACAAAAGGCATTGGCACTCTTGTCAAAAGGTGATGGCTTGGAAGGTCCCAAATTTACTTACTTGATGTAGTTTGCTTTCTTGTCATCCTTCCAGTCTTTGTTTAGCTGATGAATTTTGCAGGCAACGTACCTCTGCTCCTTAAGATCAAATGCCTGCAAAAAGCACATTGTGCAGAGTTCAGTAAAGCAAAAATGTAAAAATATGACTAGTGGAAAGAAATGCTACACCACAAGAAACATGTGTGAAAGAAAGATGCTTGCCTTGTGTACTTCACTGAAGCCACCTTTTCCCAACAATATTAGTAGCAGATACCTCTCATTTAGGACAGGATGGTTGTTAAACCTGGAAGATTATGCTCAATGTAAACATGAAATAAATACACAGTGGTCAGGAAATAATGATGCAGAAACTGAAAATGCCCCAATCTGTCCACATTTCACTACACGCAAGGTTCATCACAGAAAACAGCAGTCTCATATCACAATTCTATGCAATGTTGAATTTGTTTAATATTGAAAATAAAACAATGTTTAAGCCACAGCACTTTTCCACACACATTTCCAAATATAAATCCCTACCAACTTGCTCAAGCCCCTACTCTAGTACAGCACTACAGTACAATGTTACACAAAACTAGTGAAAGGTGCTCCACCTTTGTATGCATCTCTGAGTATCTATTTTGTCTTATGCCCATAGACACCCTGAAGCGGAAAAAATGTTCACGAAAACTTCACTGGCAGTGCTCGCAATTTGTGTTATGCTCATAGTGTTACTACAGTATTTCCAGCTCGACAAAGGCCACCAGGTTAGCAATGAAAGAAATGGCATGTCCACATGAAAATACTGCTGTTCACTGAGCATCTCTGAAATCACGAGCCATTTGAATGACACCTGCTCACGGGCACTTCCGCTGCCTGCCAAAATCAAGGAAACAGATAATTTACGTGGTTACACGCGGTACCTGCAACTATGAGGCACGATTTCACCTTGTTAGATTCAAAACACAAGCAAGAGCATGTGTGCAAGTGAGATTTTGGAAGCATTTATTCTATTGTGAGTGAAGGTACCAGCTGTGCAACTGAAACCTCTGTATTGCTCTACAGTGCAGAAATGTCCTTTGTGATGAGCAAGGTGCTTTAGCACATGCTCTGTTTGTGCATGCCTACACAGTTGTTGTTCGGGAAATTCCACCTTTGTAACGCTTTAGTTATAACCGATCAGTTGGCAGTATGCGCTCCATCTCTGCGTGCCTCTCCTTTTGCGGTGTCTGTTTCCTGTTTTCGCGCGTTTAATTTTCCTTACTAGACATCAGAGGGCAAGCCTGGCAAAGTCACCCATACCTGGACTGGTCCTCATTGTGGATGCGCTTCAGCTCCCTGATGTGCAGGTTTCGCTCCCGCTCCAGTTTCTCCAGCTCAAGCTGCAGGTCAGTGTCCTCCTTTTTCAGAGACACCTGCCGCAGCTTCAGGATTTCCTCCTGCTCATAGTACTCGTACCAGGAGAGCCGTAGGAGAGCAAGGTCTTTCGGAGACTCCGGCTTTACAAACTCTCCATTGGCTAGCCCACTGGAGGCTGCACCAGCCCCGTTGTTAGATGCCACCGCTCCTTTCCCTTTGGGTTGCCCCGTCGTGGGCTTCTTTTTGCACAGCAGCTTCCGCTGCCGTTCAATTTCTTCCCGTTCTGATGTGATCTGCTCCTGCTTCCTGCAGGGATCAGCAACAAGAAAGAAGTTTGCACTACTTCACCAGGAACACTATGGAGTGGCACAATACACAATGTGGAGGCAATACTATGAAGCACAAGATATTTTTTGCATGCATCTGCAGCGCATACTTGTTAAACATGCCATATACTCTGAAAACACACTGGGACGTATTAGTAACACACTTTTGGACAATGACATAATTCAAAATTTAGTTCTTACAGCTATTGCTACATCCAATAAGGTGTGGAGGCAGCTCCATTTCGATGGAGGTGAAATGTTGAGGCCTGTGTGCTGTGCAATGTCAGTGCACGTTAAAGAACCCCAGTGGTCGAAATTTCCAGGGCCCTCCCCGACATCTCTCATAATCATATCATGGTTTTGGGACGTTAAACCCAAGAAATGAATCAACATCTAATAAGGCTTTAAACAAAGAATAGAATTTGAATGTAAACTATTCAGTATAGATTTTCATGATAGATTTCATGCTTCAGTGGCTGATTCATGCAAATTAGGGATTGTTGGCATTGAACAAGCAAGAAACAAACTATACCTACCTCAGAAGATCGTTGAAAGCATAACCGTCTACCCAGTTTTCAACAAATGATGCACCTTGCCGCTGCGTCACAAATTGTCCTAGCCTTAGCCTGTTCTGCATACACTTTTGCCGAGACTGCTTTTTTTCCATAGCCGACTGTAAAACAAACAAGAGAGTTTTTTTCTAATTTTATATGCATGTCACGAGGACAGACAATGATTCTTGCTGATGCCAGCTTACAGGGGTGGAAGCAGGCTACAACGTTTTGAGCAGGGCACAGAGCAGCAAAATGACCGTTTTGGAGCAGTTTTGGAGCAGTAAACATGATCTTTTGGAGCAGCAAATTTGTAGTCTTGTAGCAGAGAAAGCGAGTTTTGGAGCACATAAATGTTCTAAAAACATTAAGTTAGAACATTTCTTTTCAACATATAGCAACTGTTTGCTAATTTAAATGTCTTTTTGGGCTGCAAATTGCTTCGAACCTTCAAATCTCGCTACAAGTAACGGAACTGACGGGTTGCGCAAAATATTCTCAGTTGCGGAATTTCATCGTAGCGAAATGTCATCTACGGGACTACACAAGTTCGGAAAACATGTTTATTGTGACTTGTTCTCTGGTGCCCGCAAGCACATGCATTGTTTATCGGTATCGCACTTTCGATAACAAGGCCGTACTTGGTAGCACTTTGAGTTGTTCGTGTGCACGACCCTTGGAGCGTGCCGAGCGCAGACCGTGCCACGACTGCTTGTCACATCGTGCGTGCTAGAGGCCAAACGAAAATGAAATACTGAAGTCCGTGCCGCCATGATCATCAGCGAACGGTAGGAAAGCTAGAATGCTTTGTGCCTTTTTATGCTTTCATTTACGTCCTCTGAACTGCCGCTGCATTGGCCACGTAGTTTCTGAGTTGTCGTTATTGGTGATCGCGAAGAAAGCGAGCGTGTTCTTGTCTTCAGTGGACAGCAACCTGTAGTTCCATTTTCACTCTGTGCACTAGCTGCGCACGTATACCTTCATAAACTGTGTCATTACTATCAGTGATTACATCTACAGCATGGTTTCCTCTGCAACTTTTGTGGAAAGCAGTGCTGCTTTGACACACTCAGCGTTGAGCGTGCATGTACTACCTTCAGAGTTTAAGGTGGCCATATCCATGAACGCGTCGGTAGAGACCGCCGATCTTAAAACCAGCAAATGGCAAACCTCCCTCCGGGCATTGTGTGCACTGGACATGCGCGTGGTTTCAGAGCATTTGTCACTGTTGTTCATAATAACGGCGACCGCAATTGTGCCTGCAGCAGTTTTGAGTATGGCAGCTGCTATCCGTGAACGCGTCAACAGACCGCGATTTTCGGCAGAACGCAGTTTCATTCAGACTTCGCGCACGTTGGCTGCGCGCATGCCTTCAAAACGCCGTTTTAGTCATCCTCGACAGCAGGAACAGTGGCAACAAATAGTAATTTTCTTTTGGCTCAGTGTAGTGAGCGCGGCACCAGAAATGTGGCGACAGTTCCTGAGTAGCAATTCCACCGCGGCCTGCACGTGCATCAGTCCCGTCAGCTGCTTTTGTGGTTTTGAAGTATGGTACTTCGCCCTTTATATAAAGAAAAAAAAAAATCGGTAAAATGATGTGTTTTCTGACTACATTCATTTTTCTGGAGTACCCAATTTTCCGGCCGTTTTCACGAAAGAGTCCGAAAAATCGGTCTCTGACTGTAATTGTACTAAAATGCCGTTTGGGCGCAGCTTGGCGCACGAGGGCCGTTTGGCGCAGAATGGCACGAATGGCGCAGCAATTCCACCCCTGAGCTTAGCTTTTTTTTTTTCAACACAACAGTAATGTGAATTTCAAGCATGAATCAACATATATGAAAACATACAATATGCATGAAATCAGTAAGTTATATCATTAAGAGAAACTAGCACATAAATGTCTGTCCTTGTTCGCGTTGAAAGGCATGACCCAAGAAAACATGAATTGACTGCTGTCTGCAAGGTCTCGAGTCTTCACAGTCATGAGCACTGCATCACGGGTTAGCTTATAACAACACATAACTGAAAATTAAATGTACGAAGCGTCCATTAGAAAAACAAAGCAGGGAAGCAATCAGAACTAAATTAGGTAAGAAATAACACCAAACAGCTGAAATAAAAGGATTGGAGGAGGAAAGAATAAACAGCTCACCTTTTCTATCAGAAGTTGCTTTGTAACATCTATACACTTGAGGAGTTGCTCCTCTTGTTTTTGTATTAGTTTTTGCTGTCCCTGAATTTGTCGCCGCAATTCTTCACTACCCTGCAAGACAAAGAGCAGAATAATCATGGGGCTGTGCCAACTTGACAGAGACACCACATGGCTTCACTAACGGACAATGAATGTGAACGACTTTCTTCTTCTTGAACTTTGGACAAGCCCTATTTAAAGCTTGATGTGTTTCTCTGCAGAGCTAATGCATAACGGTAACTCGATGCACCAACAGTCAGACTGTGCAACTTCACGGCACAATGCAGTATCCAGGATCAGTATTCAAAATTTACAAAAACTCAGTATTGCTTGGGTGAATGTGGCAGCATGTTAGAAAAATCACACTACGGAAAAAAAAAGTAGGGATGTGAAGATGTTTCGAATATTCGTTGAATGTGAAATTCTCAGTATGCATTATAAATTCGAGAATCAGGTAATTACAATTTTCATAAGTTCTAGGTGGTTAGAATATTTACAAGATTGCACAAGATTGTATCTTGCCAAAAATGACCAATCTCTAGTATTTCCGCAAGGCAGGGTTGCCAGTGACTATCTAGTCAATGTCGCCAAATCGAGAGCAAAAAGTCGCCAACAGTCACATTTTTTTTCCCTAAGCTTTGCCAAAAAGGTCGCCACACTAGATATACACGGCATGCGTACAAATAACAGCTTCCAATTTTGTACAGCCCTGTAGAATACAGGACCATGTAAAACCCTGAATATTATATACCAGAAGGGGAACTTGGGCAAGTTAGGGGTAATTCGTCATGAGGAACAGCACCGCTAGCAAGACGACGAAACAGGAAGAGGCACACGACATGTTTATCTTGTGTGCACTCGTGTTTTGCACCTCATCCTCTGTCCTCTCGTTGGCACTGCCGTTCCTCACCCTCAATTATTTTGGCCATTTTTAACAACAATCGCATTGGCCGCTTCACAATGGGACTGCTTGTTGCCTGTTCTGCCACTATAGCCGCAAAATAGGCTTAGTGGCGCAAAGGTCACAATCCCATTTCGAGTGGAACACTCATAACATCCTTCCATCCTTGTCCGCTTGTTTCAAAGGGAAAAGTGGGTGAACCATTGGGGAAAAGCATGATGGTTGAAAAGGGTGAAAGTGCTGTCTGTAGACACATGTGTGTCACTGTATGCAAGTTCACTTTGTGCGCTTATTCTTGTCATTGAACACGTTTTTTATTAAAGGATTTATTGAAGGAAACATGGCAGTAGTGTTGGAAGAATCGATCCCTAGTCCGTCTTACACCTTTTCAATACAGGTGAACTAATACAACATGGGACACCAACATACCCTTCGTATTGTCGCTTATATCTACATGCACTTATCAGGTGTGCCTGAGGCATATAATAGGCGAACCGGTGGACAATGTAAAATGTCATAAGCAACTGTTTTATTCCACACGCATACCCTGACCAGTGGAAATCAAGGGGCATTACAGAAGTGAAAACAGTCAGCCTCACAAGCTACGCCATCTGCAAGCTATTCAGGAGAGTCAGAGCTAAGGAGGAACAAATGGTCAGAGCATGTGGCCAATCCGTCATATACTCATAGGGAAACCTAAGAAAAGAAACTTAAAAGGACTTAAAAGTGAAAAACCAGTGAAAAAAGTGAAAAACGATGACGCCTTGCGGCACACAAAGCAGTCCGCTATCTTGCATTTTGCTGTGATGCTGTTGGGGCACGTGCCAGTATGTCATAGACTGAAGGGACTTTACCGTACGCAGATAAATTTGGGAGATGCCCACGAGTTGCAGGACGGACATGCCGAATAGCGCGTCATACGCACCTTCTGTGGGTCTAACCTGAAAGACAGAGTTAAGACAGAGTGGGTCCCACAATGCTATGCCAACTTACTCTTTGGAGTTCATCTATCCGGTTGTCCCTCATTTCCAGGTCCATGGCCGATTTGCTCTCCAGCTCTTTGATCTTGTTGATGGTGAGATCTGTCTGAACCTGCCGCGTCATCACATGCGCAGGCCTCTGAGGTGGTGCCATGAGCCCCGAATAGTCGACACTGTTGAGCGCAGACGTTAATGGGGACACTAGTGAACTGCCACCCTGGAACGAAATGGTGTGGTAAGGGTGCTGTCATTTGCAAACAACAAGGCAGCTGCAATGAGTCTAAAAGCATTTTATAGAAATTGAATGGTGATGGAAACGACATCAGCTTCCCCTTACTAAAGCAGATGTCAGCAAGTGGTGAATCGCATGCCAATTCCCATCCGCTATCCAGCTTGCAAGGCAATGTCATGCAAACCGGAGCATTTCCAAGAGAGAGCATGCACTATAACGAGTGAATTATCACAATATGCTCAAAACGCATAACAGGTCGGATACTTTCACAACATTTTAACCATGAAGACCGAGTGTCCATGTTACACGAGCAAAATGAGAAGACTGCAAGATCTTTACAGCAGTGTTTGCAACATCAGCACTTTACTCCTCTTCAAGTGCCCCCATAGCACTCTGCAAGCACTACTTGGCTAGGGAGCCAACACCAGCCTTGAATGACATAAGCTCAGGCTTAAACTAAAGCATGCACAAGAATCCTAAGCAAGCATAAATGCACAAGACATAAGATGCTAAATGTTGTCATACGAGCCCCATGTACTTCACTTATTCATATTCTATTAGAAATTGATGATAAGCAATAGCAAAAACAACACAAACCACTTGCTACAACAGCAAAGCTTTTCTAAAACATGAAGGAAAAGTGTTTTGCAAATGTAAAGGCAACAAGGAGGAGTGGAGATGCTCATTTTCAATAGTGATCCACTTTTGCTGTAAGACAACGGCGTTCTACAGTCTGTTTCAGGAGCTCCATGCAACAGTGCCAAGGCTGCGAGGCCATCGAGCGCAGAATTCTTCGGAAGCGAGACGAAATGCCATTGTTCGGACACGCACACCCCGCTTCGTCTTCCTCCTTGCAGGGCTGCAGCTACCACTGCAGCACCTGCCATTGGCAGGTGACAAGCCGCGGAAGGACACGTTTAACATGTGTTCGCCCTTCGGATTGGCCGAAGAGGGCTGTAGCTTCCACAGTGCTGCACGGAACTTCTGAAACAGACTATAGTCACTGGAATGCAGCACTCGCAGAGGAAGTGACAAATAAATACAGCCCCTACTGTGCAGGCAGAAAATTTATGCATGCCCAGCAGTGAAAATGGGCTTTATGCAGCCAACACAGAGTGAATCTTTTAATTAACTCGAGATGTCCTGTTTCAGCCCAGATCAAAAGTGCAAAAAAACAGACTTTTCCAAACTCCACCACATGCTTGCCTTTAATTTGCAAGAAAAGTGATCACGTTGTGTGAAAGCCACACATTAAGTGGTGCAGTCACAAAAATGGAGCACTAATTGATAGAGTGATGCATGAACAGCCTGCCAAGGAAAAGATAAATGAGGGCAGGCAAGGAGGCAAAATGCAAAAGACAAAGGAGAGCCCACAGCCTTCATGAAAGGAAACGAGATCATGGCACAAGGTCTGGTGGTGGCGTTTTCCAATGCTCGAAAATGGGCAGAGTAGAGCACACTGATGATGGTCAAGTACAAAACGAGCCAACCAAGGCGCTAATGTTAAACGATGGGGTGGCGAATACGGCAAGATGATGAGATGAGAGCCTAGAAGTGGAACTGGCAGTGACATGACGGGCACAATGACACATACCAGGCAGTAGCCCTGAGGGACAGGCGACCTGGCCCCTCCAAAGCGGCTGGGGCTATGCCCCTGGTTCTGAGTGCAAGGCAAGGAGAGAAAGAGAAAGAAAAACAAAAAAAAGGAAACCAAAACTCTCCATCAGACACCCTCTTGGTAAGAAACACGCCAACTGCAAGTACTTTCTCATTTACTTTACTAATCTTAAAATATGGCTGAACAAACAAGAATTACTATGTTCTTCCTTGATTCATAGCATAGCCTACTGCTTTTCTGTATCATATGCAGCAGACTTCCATTAATTCGACTCTGGTTCATTGGATCTCGATTTAAACTCGCAGCTGGCACCCCATGCATTCTTATGAAACCAAAGCTATCGTTACTTGATCTTGAAGTTGACCTTCATAGGTCTAAACTTGGCCGGTCACCTTACACATGCCCAACTGCAACAGCGACTACTGCGACTGTTCCCATATCTGCAGTGTTCCAACTTCATGGCACTCGGGGAACAGTGACTTAATCAAACATGCATTACTTCTAGTTAAAAATACCCATTTTTCAACTGCCCCAGGGAGATTTCATTGTGTAAATGGTAGCTTGCAATGAACTGCTAAGGCATCTATCGTGTTCCTATGTGTGTTATCATAGAAAAGTTAGACCAAGAAGTTCCTCACGCATTTCATCCCAACACTACACCACACCTGCACCCACAGCGATGTAGTCGGAGCCAGCCTGGAGCCACCATCGCCATTGACATCATAAGATGGGGAACACCATCCATTGCGCTTAACGATGACATACCGCATTCAGTTGAATGCACTTTCAAATGGTAAGTTATTTTACTTGTTTGCCTATCGGGCCCAAGTCACGTCACATGCTATTGCCATTCTAGAAATTTGCATGCATTGCAAGGCTCACTGGTTTTGGTCTTTTTCCTACAGCCACAATCAAGAGATGTGCTGTTTTTCTTGCTAAAAGGAGTCAGGTGCACGTTTGATTTCGACGTTGTTCAAGTGCTGCAACCTATCTCTGAGGTTCATTTTCTACATTGGACCCAGAAATGTAGTTCTATTCTTGCTAAGAGTTGAAACCATGTCAGATACTGCTGAATGAGCCAGTAGCATGCAATTTGTTCTTTCTCCTGCTTTTTTATTCCGAGTCACCTGATAATTCAGTTTTCTTGTTTCCTTCAATGTCAAATTAATGGAAGTCAACTGCATATAAAAAGTGAACTGCATTACCCTTGACGATTAAATAGAAACTTACAGCCAAGGTGCGCCGTTTTGCTTTAAAGCATGTCTCCAATTTCTTACAGCAGTGCTGAAGGCCACAGGCAGTTTCTGTCAGAGCTGAGCAATCTGCAACTAGCGCTCCAAAACCACATCCTTCTCAAATGGATTGTTCGACTGTATAGCATCTGGTGTCATTACATAAGCTGTCCTCTGGAGCTAATCTCAGTAGGTCCCTGCTCCTGTGCCTGCTCTTCTCATAAGACTAGTATAACTGTGACCACCATTCAAACATGCCTCATAGTCTCAGTGAACACTAAGTTGATACATGCACACCCCATGAACAGAATTTGCTACATGTTTGGTCTTTGTTCACTTATGCACCTCGTGCTTGGCCAGAAGCCAAATATTACAGCCAAACAAAAACCAAATGCATAGGACATTTTGGCCAAAACGCACATTTAACTTCCAGTTCACCAGTGGCTAAAAAAGAACATTGTGATACAATTCACAGCTCAATTTATTTAACTGACTGTGAATGCAGTGAATCAAACCTGAAAGCATTTGTACCTACATTAAACCACTGACCTGAACTTCAAGGCCAGCATGGGAGTGTTCAAGGGTCACCGGAAAATGTGCTACATTCCCAATCAAACAAGCAAAGTGTTGTTTTGAACAACAATAATCTCAAACGTGTATTACATGCCCTTTCCTAAGATATTCTTAATAATGTCTATTAAGACTTCCTATGCCACTAGAAAATTTCATTTCAGGTCAGTTACCGATGTGCTCCAGAATACATAGCACAAAAAGTATGGTTTGTGGGTACTACATCAATGCTAAGGAGATATGGCAAAGAAGACCACATTCTTACAACCCCTCTCCATTCCCCTCTTTTTCATAGCTACTGCTTTCTTGTGCTTGTCTCCACCACATATTGCCTGTCTGCACAATTCCATCAGCTTGTACCGCGCTTAGTAAAACAAGTGACATTTTCCTTCAACTAAAAGAAATGAAACCAGTCCTGCTATGTTGTGCAGCCCTGCTTTACATCATCTAAAAGATGGTTGAAACAGCTGATGCTGTACTGACTTGGATGTCTGTGCTGTGAGAACTAAATGGTACTTGTGAAAGAGGTTAGTTATTGTGCTACTTGCTCCCCGAGCAATATGCTCCTCTGAAACATCCCAAGACATCAAACTGACAGATACACCAGGCAGAATGAGTGTTTGGACAAAGAACTTTAACACCTTATCACTGCCCGATACAGCACAAGGACGTCTTTCCAAAATTATGTCACCACCAGAACCACAGATGCCACTTGTCCTCGAACATGACAACACAACAAAGCAAATTATGTGGCCAGTTGAAAATCACATGAATGCGTTAGTTTTTTTTATCTTCATTCTCTTCTGCTAGAACAGGGATCTTGCATTTTGTAGCCTAAAACAAACTGCGTCCCAATCCATAAAAGGTGGGAGAAGCAATGGCAGACCTACCTTAAAGTATTCATTTATTTTCTTTGGGTTCTCTGGAACCGTTGTTCGAGCTCCTTTTGCTGGGCAAAACAAGAAGGACAACACTCTGATTATTCTATGGAACCTAATGTATCAGGATAGCAATGATGCTAATGAGGCAGCAAGGAGAACAACGTGAGGCACATTCACACCACATCAAACCTGATTATATGACACTAATGAGCTTTCTAAAATAAAACTACTCAACACCTCTACAGGTAGCCTAGGTTTACAGTGCACGCGGCTAGTCAAAGTTAACACTAAAAATATGGGCGTGCACGCATCTTGGCTGGCTGGTACACGACCAACGTGGACAAAGCACACAGGGACACACATCACTTTGATGGCCCAGCCTGTTGTTAGTCCCTTTTTGTGCCCCAGAGTGGTGCTTGCACTCTAGCTACAACACAAACACAGATGATGGGGTTGGAGAAGACAGGAAGATGATCCAGTGCTACAAGATGAAGACTTACAATATCTTAACCAAGTCATACCATCAAATTTGTGATGAATAGCTTAACACCACTATAAGACTTGTTTGCTGTTCCTTTAAGCAAGAACATAGCAGCATCCTGACATAGCGCTGGGGCCATACCCTACAAAAACTATGGACCTTAGCCTGCAACTCTAATCCGACACACTTCTGAAAACCTAAGACACAATGCGTGTCAACAATATACGTACAATAACTAAGAAGTGACATCCTATAAACACAACACTAACTGGTAGGCTACTGCTGACAAAACTTAGAAATCAAGCTACTACCGGGCACACTGACCAGTTTCAAACTACTTTATATACCCGAGGGTATTTGAACACGTGGCAAAATCTAAGCAGCCAAGTGTTGTAACTGCACTTGAACCGAACCAAAAAGCCTATTTTAGTGAGATTAGCAAACCATATGACATATGCAACAGCAATCCATTTAGGTGAGTGCACTAAAATACTTAACCTTTCTTTACACCATAAGATAGTTTTCTAGTCCTACACAAAAAACAATAGCGTAGAGCATGAGGTTGCCTGCTGAAGAAGGCCTGGGAGTAAAAAGGTGTCGCCGAATCCTAAGAAGTGATCCAAGCTTCAATCAACACTACTAACCGACACTGACCAGACGGTCCTGCAGAGGGCAAAATAGCCATATTTATGCTGGACTAACAGAATGTCTTTCCTGCTCCTCCAGTAGCAAAACTGACATACCACAAGTAAGGACAAGGTTCAGCTCTAGTACCTCCAGTTGGAGCAGCTTCCTCTTTCATCCGTTTCCTTTTGCGTTCTGACTGGGGAGGTGTCCGGAGGTGCTTTTCTGGTGTCTGAGGCTGCAGAGGTCAATGTGAAAATTGCCCATTAGGAATGTGATTCGGTGGCCCAGCTTCAAGCACTGCGAAGAACACCACAGCTCCGCACTTTTTAATTGGCCCTCAGACACACTTACATTTACATTACTTCCACATTTCAAGCTGTCTGCAAAGGCTTCCTGTAATTGCTACTGCGCTGCAAGACACAAGGATAGGACAACTGCACCAAGTGCAGGCGAGTGGCCTGCCCTATAGGCACATTTAGGCAGTACCTACTAAATTAAGTTATCTGTGGTTCATCTGAGCACTGCTGGACATTTGAGCTTGGAATTTTGAAGACAGACAATTCTGTCCCACTTTTAAGAAAACTGGTCTGTTTTCAAAGCCAATCTTTCAATCTATCACACACTTGTGCAACATACAACAGTTAAGACACAGTTATACATAATCTATTTTAAAAAAAAGGACATTTTAAACAATGTCATTTAGTAATAATTACTACACGTCCTGCAGCACACTGCAGAGAAGTCAGGTGCGTTTACACACTACCACAGGAAAATAAATTTTGTTCTGATGAAAACATTGCTTATATTCTTTCTTATTGCAACAGTCGTGAAGGGGTCAGGTTCTATTTTGAAATGTAAGTAAATTACAGACCAGTGTTTCATGGCACTTTTCCTCAACACTCCATGAAAGTCACATGTATGCACATTCAATACTTACGGCTAGTGGACAGCAGTTTAATTCCACTCCAACCAAGAGCACTGCCTCAAGACCTGTTAATTACCTACAAAGATCAGCTAAGCATGGAACGCTGCAGAGGAGCAAGCAACTACTGCTATCAGCGCTTTAAATTACAGTGCTGTTCTTCCATTCAGTTTCAATGAGTACAGCTGGTGTCGATGGAAGAGTGTGCATTCAGAACTGGCGGGGGGGGGGGGGGGGGATCCCATACCACCACTGCAAATGTTTCATCTTATCTACTCTCGCTTGAATAGGCTCGTAAGCTCTCCCATGACGTGATTTCCCCATCACATCCCGAGTCTCCTGCATTCCTAGACATCTGGTAGCAAGGCCCATAGTGTCCCACAAATGCTCACTGCTGCTACTACAGCAGACATCATGAGATGCGTGATAGTCAAACCAACATGCTTGGTCGCACACCTCGAGTTCCTTATCGGAGTGCTGCGACCCAAGGCTGGTGTTGCTCATGTTCGAGTCCTGGTTGTGGTTGGTGTTGTTTGAGCTGCCCGACGAGGACACGTGGCCCAGTATCTGGGAGGCTGGCACGCCCGCCAGGGGCCCGCTCACTCCCGCCACTGCTGCCGCCGCCGCCGCCATTGCACCACCAGAAGAGGACTGCGACGTCTGACCCAGGTAAGCACCACCTTGACCCAGGTTGCACAGTTGCTGCACCATGAGGCAAGGTCATCATGGACCAAGTGAACAGGAGCTTTTCAAGTGAACACACATCAGTTGTTCTCAAATGGGCAATGAGACAAATATGGAAGGCAACGAGTATGCAACATGTGTCAGCTGCTGGGCAGTGACTCACCCGATTCCCCAGAAACCGAGCCTCAAGCAATTCTTGTTTTCGTGGGTCCAGACTATGGATGTTGTCCATTGTCTCAGGCTCCCACCTGCACAATTGAAGAGCAGAAAGGTTTGTCGTGCGTCAGTTGAAGTGTGGAATAGTTAAGAACACAAAGTGAAAGAAGACCGACACGATAAGACAATCTAGCCTGCCGGCCAAATAAATCACACCAGCGGCAAAAAACCTCTCTCCCCTTACCCCAGAGGGGGCGGTACACCGCATTTCGCAGCTTGTCTAGTGCCGCAAGTGCGCTGCTTAAAGCGGTTACCGACAGCCAAGAAAATGCTTGTAAGAGGAAGGAAAAGCTTCATCGGCCGGATTCACATTTTCGAAGGGCCAAGGCGGATCGATTCGAGAGGCGAGGAAAAAAAGAGGAGGCGGCGACTGGCCTGCCGGCAACCGCTCCCATTACGGCGAGGCGGCCATGCCACGCGAGCCGCGCTAGCATTGCCTCCAGCACGCCACAGCCTCCTCCGCGGCCGAGGCAACACCCGCGACGACGCCATATCGGAGCGCAGCTCACGGACTACACGTTCTTTATTTGTTTGGTGTTTAAAAAAAGGATCCGCTCTGACACGCAGGCTGCCTGAGGTTAAAACGCACACTGCATCCGTAACTCGAGAAACAAAGTGACAGTGCCGGGAATGACATACGGGCATAATTTACAGCGTTGCGTACGAGCTGCAGGGTGTTTCGACTTTTGCGCCGACTTTCGAGTCAACGAGGATGTCCTAGCATTTCATGGAAGTAATCTTTTAACGCACACACACGCGCGCGCACGCACACCATACACAATGCTTAAAAAATATACTTTCACGAAAGGCCGTACACAAAGCAACGCCAAGAATGCGGTCTAAACGAATGAACGAATGAGGTGCTCTGTCCCCAACATGAGTACGACTAGAGTCGGCAATACTCTTTTTTTTTTTCTTTTACCCTACCGCACTGGCGCAGCCCCACTGCAATCTGGGTGACTCGGTACTTTTCCATTCGTTCCTGTCACCAACAGACCATGCGACTGGACCAATGTCAGTTCCGCGAAAGGTATTATCGGGCATTCTTTTTTTTTTTCTTTTGTTTAGGTGTGTTTTTATCGTTCCTGTAAGCCGCCCTTTCCTCCGACCAAGCACACGACACGTGGTACAGAACACCGGCTACGACAATAACTTTGAAAACAAAAATCGAGAAGAGCACGCAATGGTTAACAACGCATAACGCCTGAACGAGGAACAAGGCACTAGATGACACGAACTCAAGCCTCCCAGACGTGTGTACCGCCCTTGAAACATGCATCACGTCTTTATTCCGCTCTTCAAGTCAAGCAGCGATTAATCTGCGAAGTAATCAATTGAGGGCGCAAACAATACAAGAATCATCGCGCTCCAAGAGAGTGGCCGCCGCCATATCCAACAGCGTGACGTCAGACGCGCCGTTTTTGAACCAAGGTCTGTCTGTAGAAGCGATCTGCAGGCGCCGCCCATGCGTTGTAACTAATGGTCGACCCTCCTCGCTTTCTCAAGAAGAGCATTGTACCCCGACTGCTAGAGTGTCCAAAGCCGTGGAAAGCATGAGGGGCCACCCGGCTCCTTCCCTTCACATCATTTTTTTTTTTTTTTTGTGCGGTGGCGGCTAAGTGCCTCGAAACAAGTATGGCAGGCTCTGGGTTCAGTGGCTAGTACTTGGGGCAGCAGCGGCAGCCAGCGTGTGGGAAGACATATGAGCAACGGAGAAAAGTAGCTTTTCATGCCTACAATATTGTGCGAGAGTCACAAAGGGGGGAGAGAACACCGAGGAGAGCAATGACAGAGGGGAGAAGGAAATGGGAGCGGAGAAAGAAGGCTGTCGTGGGCAGATGGGAAGCAACGAACACCCACAAACAGAGCTGTAAAAAGAAAAAAAAAAAACCGGCCAGAAAAGAAAAGCACAACGTGCCTTCCTCCACCGAAACGAAGCCCCACGGGAGCGGCCGCCATGATGGCAGGAGCAGCAGCAGCACACACGCAGAGGCCACGCGTCACAACAGGCGACCCGACATGACGACCCTCCAACAACGGCGAGAGCACACACGCACAAACACCGCCGTCGCAACGGCACGGAGCCAAGGCGACGACGTCGACAACGACGGGAACGCCGAAGAGCCGCAGCGGCAACCGCGGCACACGCCAGGGAAGGAAGGAGGTCTCTCACTGGACGAAGACGACGACGAGCCTGGCTTCTACGCATCCACCACCACCACCACCTCGCTCGTTCGTTTCACGGCGCATTCCAAAGCGCACGACTCTTCTCTGCCGCCTGCGTACCGTTTCGCCGAGCGAACCGACCCGACCGGAGGGATAGAACGGGAGAGAAAGAAGCGGCGCAAAAAAAAATGAGAAAAAATAATAAAGAACGACAGATAGCACGGGAGAAAGAACGACGCGCGAGCGAACGAACGAAACAAAGAAGCGAGCGAGAGAAGAGGAAAAATAAAAAATAACATAAGCAAAACAGAGCGAGCGAGGAAGGCGCCTAAACGCCAACGTCGCCTCCCTCGTCCGTCCAGCGGCGGCGGCGTCCACGCACACACACGGCGCAGTTGGGGTGATCGAATACTAGCGAGCTAGCTGCTAAGGGAGACGGCCCGACCGACCAGCCACGGTCGGATAGGAGAAAGGAGCCATCTTGAGCGAGATACTGCGGCAGGCAGCCAGACAACCCGTCTCCCTTCATTATTACTGCTGCCGCCGTCCACCTTCCTTTTTTTTTTTTTTCCTCGCCTCTGTTCCATGCCAGGCGGCGAATCGGATCATTCGGCAGAAAAAGAAAAAAAGCATCCACGCATCGTGTGCGAACACACACACACACACACAAAGGCGCGCAAAGCAGCCGCCTCGGCGCTAATAGGAAACGAACCCGCATGTACTACAGCCGCACGTGACGTGACGTAAGGCGGAGGTGACGACGGCGACCCAGCAGAAACGACAAAACAGCACAAAAAAAAAAAAAAAAAATCGCGCCGCTCTCTGTGTCTCGCCGAACGCAAAACACGATCCTTCCAGCGCAAACTGAAACATTGTGGTTTTTTTTTTTTTTTTCGCCAGGCGTCCTTTCCCAGAGCGTTATGGATGCAGTCCCCATTATAGCCATATACGCTAGTTCGATACAGTTAAAAAAAAAAAAGGAACGCATAGATCAATAACAAAAAAAAAAGTATCGAAGTGACTTGTATACGCATCCCGACTAACATAAAGGTGCCATAGAAGAAAGTAACATTCCGCATCGCATTTTAAGCGTGTTCCTATATAGACAGCATGCACCCGGGAAAGGCAGCATCAAAACTGCGATCTTCTCGGCCCTCGGTCTTCAGCAGTTGCACCTTCGACGAACGAATGACGACAGACAGCGAACGTCTTATGTGGTGGGTAGCAGGGTAGAGGGACTCCGTCGAAGAGATTGCATGACAGTGCCTAATAACCGTGCACGCTGTTATTAGGCGTAAAACTGCTCATTACATCCGACACATCCGGCACGGTCGATATCATCATTCGAAGAGCCAATTCGACAGCGCGAAACGAGCCGCCCATAAAGACCCGTAAAGATTACAAAAAAAAAAAAAAATGCAACAGTTCCCACACAACCGATGAACATATAGGTGTTTAATGCGGTGACTGCCAGAATGGATGTACGGCTGACGCGACGACTGCTCGAAAAGACAGCGGGACTCAAACGCCTATGTTATAGCGAACGATTCCACATTTCTCTCAGACGGAAACGCGTCTGACGCGTTGAGGGGCCTTTAAATGGCGAAGTTTCATCTCCCCTCCTCCGGCCGCCGCTCTCCGTTTTCTTCTTTATAACGAATGATTTAACGTATCAACGTTAGCATTTGTAAACGGAAAGTATTGTTACACAGAACTCCTAATTCGTCACCTCCAGACTTCTTTATATATTCTGCGGTACTATATACACACACCCAAGTTCAAACGCGGTCGCATTTAAAAATGAAGTTACCGCGATGAATCATGCTTTGTACACCGACGCCCGACAATACGCTCGATCACAGAAAAAAAAAAAAAAAAAAAAGACTGCGGCAGGCGAAGAGATATGTTTTCACCCCGCTGCATGGCGGCAGCCGGCTTCGAGCGTCATGCTTTGCGAAAGCGCTTTCTATCGTCAATGCCCACATGAGCGCTCTGGCAATTAATTGTACATTGTGCCGCCCGCTTCGCATTATTAGCTGCAGCATTCTTTCACGCCAAAGCTACGATTTCGTTACCAGGCACGCCCCGTGTTGGAGAACTCCGGAAACTTCGTTCCTCTCGGGGGTTCTTACACATAACAGTAAATCAATTTATACTGATAGATAGATTGTTCTTAAAGTATTCTACTGCCGTTTATCTCACATTCATGGGTGCTACATTAGAAGAGAAAATGAACGTCAAAGTCTGATTTTTTTTTTTTAATTTCGCGCCGAAACCTCTGCTCCTCAATGCAAGCACGACATCACGCAATTCAAACTCATTTTCGTATTTCGGCCACAAAGTCCCAATGGAATTTCATGAAATTCGTTACGTCAGTTGTTGGGCCACCCAAGAACACAATGCAATTAATTTTCACCGCTTAATAATTACGTGGGTTTTACCAGGTGCACCTGCGTTATCTATTTGCGCGTTTTCTCGCGGCAGTACCGGTGCTTTTGGAATTGTGAAACAGTGATTCATTCACGCGAGAAAAATTGTCCTGCTCTTTAAAAGCATTCGTCCCTTTAAAACGTGAACTGACATGGTCACAGTGCAAAAGGGCCTCTAGCATTTCGCCGCGATCGAAATGCAACCGCCACGGCCGAAATGGCACCCGCATTTTTCAAACCGGCAGTCGACCTCCGTAGTGCAAACCCTTTGGAGCAGTTACACTGCTCCAAATATTCTGAAGATACCGATTAATTTATAATAATTTTTTCCAAAAATGTAGGTGCATTCTCTCAGCGAGCGGTGCATTATATAAGTTGATTTTGTGTGTGTGTGTGTGTGTGTGTGTGTGTGTGTGTGTGTGTGTGTGTGTGTGTGTGTGTGTGTGTGTCGCCGCTCGAATAGATGAGGTTTCGGCAAGGTTCCTTTGAAAGTACACGCAGGAAAGTTGTATTTCGCCCGTCTTTTTTCTGAAACTCGCAAGGACAATGTGACGTGTAAGAACAATCGGTTGAGTTCACGACGTGTAAGAAACTAGACGTGACAATGAGCAAGCCTTTGCTATGTACAAAGCGATAAAACAGGTTAAATGAGGGTGTTGACAATAACCAGTCGGACATATAACGCATTCTCTCTGCGTGGCGCGCGCCGTCGCTCCTGCAGGTGCCTTTTATTGATTCATTTTTTCAGCGTTATCAGATGACAAACTACTTGAAAAAACGTGGGGCAAGCGTCGTGGTGGCAACATCACGCAAGACGCACGCCAACGATTCTACGCGCGATCTGACGTAGGACTGAAGCAAGAGCCAGCACCTTCACGAATGTTGGCCCGGCAATATTTCCACCGCATGGCGCGTTGCATTAACATAGCATCAATTTCTCACGCAGCATGAAAGGGATGAATAAGCCATTAAAACATTCAACTCGCAAAACGGAAATTTTAGATAGCTGTTCCATATTTTGTAGTACATAACTTCAGAAAGACCCAATGTGCATGAACTCCAAAAAAACGAAATGCGCGACTTACAAGTGCAGCAACCTCGTAGACAATGTGGCGGCGCCACATTGTCTATACGAACATGCTCCTTCAAAACTGCTGGCGCCGTAACAGCAAGTGGCTATACGCAAACGGAGTCAGCGCACTGCGCGGACGTGTCGACAGGAGCCAGAACTAACAACCATATGATATGCGCCACAAATCTAGGCGAATGTGCCCTTGATGCGAGAGCGAAGTCTGGATATGCCTTTAAAGGGACCTTGAAACGGTTTTGACCATTTTGTGCAAACATTGTGATCCGGCAGAGCGAGTCATTAGGATTATTAGAGGACAGATTTCAGCGCTCTGCGTAAAGTGTTTAATTTACAATAAGGTTTTGAACACGCGCATCGCAAAAGATCGCAGCGGCTCGCCAAAAGGCGTTTTCAAACGCCCGCGCCATCGAACGATGGATGGGGAGGCCGCTGATTGGCCCCTAACCAGTGACGTGCACGTACTCTTCCCAACCTAACTGCGAACAACGTGCTCCTACAACGTTCTCCTTCGTTTCAGCAAACGGTATAGTCGCGGCACCTGGCGGCGTACACACGAGTCGCCGGCACTCTATTACAGAGGCTAGCACTGCCGAGGCGGGCGACCTCAGTAGCGATATCGCGGCGCCATGTCGCTACGGTGTGTGTGTGTGTGTGTGTGTGTGTGTGTGTGTGTGTGTGTGTGTGTGTGTGTGTGTGTGTGTGTGTGTGTGTGTTCGCCGCTCGAATAGATGAGGTTTCGGCAAGGTTCCTTTGAAAGTACACGCAGGAAATGTGTATTTCGCCCGTCTTTTTTCTGAAACTCGCAAGGACAATGTGACGTGTAAGAACAATCGGTTGAGTTCACGACGTGTAAGAAACTAGACGTGACAATGAGCAAGCCTTTGCTATGTACAAAGCGATAAAACAGGTTAAATGAGGGTGTTGACAATAACCAGTCGGACATATAACGCATTCTCTCTGCGTGGCACGCCGTCGCTCCTGCAGGTGCCTTTTATTGATTCACTTTTTTCAGCGTTATCAGATGACAAACTACTTGCAAAAACGTGGGGCAAGCGTCGTGGTGGCAACATCACGCAAGACGCACGCCAACGATTCTACGCGCGATCTGACGTAGGACTGAAGCAAGAGCCAGCACCTTCACGAATGTTGGCCCGGCAATATTTCCACCGCATGGCGCGTTGCATTAACATAGCATCAATTTCTCACGCAGCATGAAAGGGATGAATAAGCCATTAAAACATTCAACTCGCAAAACGGAAATTTTAGATAGCTGTTCCATATTTTGTAGTACATAACTTCAGAAAGACCCAATGTGCATGAACTCCAAAAAACGAAATGCGCGACTTACAAGTGCAGCAACCTCGTAGACAATGTGGCGGCGCCACATTGTCTACGAACATGCTCCTTCAAAACTGCTGGCGCCGTAACAGCAAGTGGCTATACGCAAACGGAGTCTACGCAAACGGAGTCCAGGCACTGCGCGGACGTGTCGACAGGAGCCAGAACTAACAACCATATGATATGCGCCACAAATCTAGGCGAATGTGCCCTTGATGCGAGAGCGAAGTCTGGATATGCCTTTAAAGGGACCTTGAAACGGTTTTGACCATTTTGTGCAAACATTGTGATCCGGCAGAGCGAGTCATTAGGATTATTAGAGGACAGATTTCAGCGCTCTGCGTAAAGTGTTTAATTTACAATAAGGTTTTGAACACGCGCATCGCAAAAGATCGCAGCGGCTCGCCAAAAGGCGTTTTCAAACGCCCGCGCCATCGAACGATGGATGGGGAGGCCGCTGATTGGCCCCTAACCAGTGACGTGCACGTACTCTTCCCAACCTAACTGCGAACAACGTGCTCCTACAACGTTCTCTCTTTAAATTTTCCTCATGCCTTTTAAATTTACTTCAACCAAATCAATCATACTATAGCAAAAACGGAAATTCATAGCCCAGTTCACTGCCCCTTATGGCAGAAAGTCCATATTTTTCCCTATAATTATTTTTGTCCGTTCTCTCTAGTTTTCTGCCACCAGTATTCTAACCGTCTCTTACTTATTTCAATCGCGGCTATGTTCAGCTTCCCGTTGTTCGCCCTAAAACCCAAGGCTTCCTGTAGGGTGGTGCCCAAACGTACACCTGGGGGGCTATCGGAGATCGGGTGTTCGCTCGAGAACGCTTTCCGAACACTGACGTCAAAAAGTGGGTGGTCCGCGATAGCTTTGAGCAATGCTTTGAGAATGGGAGGAGCGCGGCCGGCGCGGCCAATGGGGAAGCGGCGCGCTCCTCGGATGATGACGTACTCCGTTTGTCGTCTGCTTCTGAAAGCCAAAATGTTTCTCCTGAGAAATTAAGAAATTTGCTCCTTTTAAAAACGGTGCTTTCTTCTTCTCAGACGTAAACACGCTCTTAAGCATCAATATCGTTCTCTGCAGGTTCGCTAAGCGGTGTCGCGGGCGCGAAAAACAAGAAGCGTGCGCGTAAGTGGCGTCATATCTAAATTTCGTGTCGTCGTCTGCTGCTGCCATGTCCTCGCACAAAAACGTGCATCTCGGCCCGCGGGTGCTCAGAGGCAGAGGGAGCTCCTTCTCGCATTTTTGGATGTGCACCCCAACTGTGAAAGCCCGACAAACTCTTCACTACCGACAGCGCGCTGGAAACTTCCAGGAGCAATTAAAGAACATCAACATGCGCAGCTCTTTTCTCTCCGTCGAAATTCCACGGGCTCTTTGGCACCCGATTTCCGATCTCTTGACCATTCCCTCGCCTGGAGCGTGGGACACCGTTCACCGCGACTCAAGCCTGGAGAAACAACTCCAGGCTATCAGACGAGCAGAGGAGGTGGCGGCGAGGATTTTTTTTTTTCCTAAAATAAAGTTGTTCTCTCTCTCGGGATCAAGTTCGGCGCACAGCCAACGTACTGTTCGCTTCGACAGACGAAATTGAGGCCGGAATTCACTTCCTGTCAAATCCTCAAATACATCGCGAGCCTCCAGCTGCTCCGCGTCCTATTTCAGCGACGACAATGCGAGGACTCAGCGCCCAAGTGGACCGCCATTTCCCCCTGTGACGCAACATTGCGCAGCCGCAGCCGCCGTTTCAATCCAAGCGGAGCCGCTGCCGCGGCCGCTGTTCGCAAAGTGTTCGTAAATCGTTCGCTGAGCGAGCGGCCTCGGGAATCGTTCTCCGCGTAGCAGACGACACGCTCGGTTTGAAAATGATTGACAGGGAATTGACGTCAATTTGACGACACCGAAATCTAGGGGCCCCGCAATGTTCGACGTTCCACAAGTCGCTACAGGTGACGAAAAAAACCAGCCGCGGCGCGTTCCATCAAGTTGCGCGTAGAGTGGAACTACTAACCTAGCCCCATATTTTAGTTCGAAGTTTTCCTCCTAGGGGCTCTCAATAAGGCCAGAAGGCGTAGGCGTCAAAAACAAAACAAACATGTTGCATCTAAACAATAATGATGATAGTACATGCAGTGCCATCTCTTGATCGTGTATCTTAGTTTAGGACGCCACCGCTACTTTTATTTTTCGTTGCATTGTCAACGGTACAGTTTCTCTTCTCTAATGTGGTTATAGTGGTTATAGGTAGGTGTACCGTGGGCACCCCCCGCGAATGACGACAGCGGAGCGGCGCTGGCCAATCGCGTGCGGCGATTCCGAACGCTCTCGCTAAAATGCCATCTCCGATAGCCCCCCTGGTTGGATATTTCCGCAGCAAACTATAGGGTGCCTCGATGTGCGCGCGCCTCGAGCACATCGAGGCACCCTACAGCAAACAGTATAGTCGCGGCAGCTGGCGGCGTACACACGAGTTGCCGGCGCTCTATTACAGAGGCTAGCACTGCCGAGGCGGGCGACCTCAGTAGCGATATCGCGGCGCCATGTCGCTACGGAGGGCTCGGCACAGCGGCTGACGCGGGAGGAGCAGTCGTCGCTAGCGCGCACTCCGCAGCTGATCGAGTTGAGTAACAGCAGTGATAAGGAGGAAGGCGACAGAAATAAGCCCATAGCTGCCTTGTCGCATGGTGTTTCGCTTTATTTATGGTATGAATGATTTCATAATTGTGTTGGCGAACCAATGACGCATTGTCAAAAAAAAAAGTTTCTGGGACCTTTAACAGCGGATGCGTCTGTCAAACACGGGACACGACCACAGCTCTCCCAAATGCCCTTGTGCGCGAGAATTTAATCTTACAATGTGTGGGGACACCTGTATTACATTTTCTGATTCTCCACCGACTCCACCACACACACGTACGCCCGCATCGTTGTACACACGAAGCACCTTCATATGCAAGGAAACAATGTTGGTGCAGAACAGCTGTCTCAGCGTGGATGCATTGAAGACGCGGAGGTGGAAGTTGCGGTTCCGGTTGCTACACGTGGCACTTTTTTCTTTCTTTTGACTGAGCGGCCGTGGACACGCAGTCACCTTCTTGGCTATACATCGTACACGTGTACGTAAATAAATAGTAAACAGACATGTACCTTAGCAACGCGCTCTGAAACATCCGCGACACAAGCGTTATTAGATGAATCATCGGTGTTTACAGAAGGGGGCCGTTGTTCACGTCTTCGCGGACAGGAACAGCGGCGTACCCACGGAGTGACGTCGTTTACAAAGATAGACAGTTTGCACCGTTCAGGCAGTGCAGTCATCATGATACCGGCACACTAATGTGACGAACATCGTCGAAAAGGAAGTTTAATGCTCTTGGGAACAGTTTGCGGGTCGCAGATCGCCGCTCAGGGGCCATTAACCAAGGAAATGCGCCCACGCGATAGTATTTCTGAGTTAGCGGAATAGCGTAACACCGAACACACTATTGGCACCAGTGCAACACCAGCTCTTGATACTTCGTTTTTTAACAGTCCACGACGCATTACAAGCGCTCCTGCGCAAGCTTTGATCAGGCAGGCAGGGATAAAAAGAAAATAAAATCCAGTACACGCTAATCATCGCCGCCGTCAACGTCTTTGCGTCACGTCGGACAGGTAAGCAAACACGTAAAAACGCTTGGATAAGCAAACATCGGGGACGCAAACGTGGACTCGAGAGCGAACAGCAGACCGTCAACAAAATCATGACCGCGCAACTTACCACTATCCCTAAATTAGACAGCCTTAACATTCTGCCCGTACTAACATAGGGGGCAGAAACTTGGAGGATAACAAGAAAACACGCAGCGCATGTTGCAAAGAAAAGACAGCGTAACATTATAGGAGATACAAGGAGAGCAGATTAAACCAGAGGACAAACAACGGTAGCCTATGCCATTACTGCCCTTCAGAGAAATAGGGAGAAAAAAAACAGATGAACTTAAAGGGACCGACAACCAATTTTTAAGGTACCTGTTTCTTTATCTGAACGGAAGGCTCACCGGTCAAGGTGTTCAATCATGCAATGACAACGGGAAAAACGCTGTGTAATATATTTTATCAGAGCTTTTTGCCGATGGAGTCTAGAACGCAACACATGTTGAAGACGGTGGCCGAAAGATGCTGGGTGTGCGTGCGCCAGGTTCTGCCGCGACAGGGCGCATGCGCGCGCTGCCCCGCAGACGCCGCGCGCATGCTCCGGTTTTCGGGTGCCGCGAAGGCAGCGCCGCTTCTCAGCGTCGGCTCCTTTTACGGCGTAGAAACTAAATAATACGGCGCGGAGGCATTTTTTACCTATCGGCTGCAATTTTGAGAGCAATTTCAACCACGAATATGCTAATCTGAACAGCAGCAGACCACTTAAAGCAATTTAAAAGACTCCAAAATGCAGTACCAAGGCTTCACCACCAGGCTGCGCCACGTTTCAGTTGCCGCGATTTTCAAGTTCTATTTAAAAATACAAATCTTATTCGAAGCACGAAAGGGTGCTCGATTCTATCACCAATAATTCAAAATCTTTCCAATTGCACAAAAGTCCGTTCACGCGTTGTCGGTCCCTTTAAGCGTGTGTCCCTAAGACGCAGACAGTCGATGGTAAACAAAGGATGGGAAGCTCAGCCGAAGGCGGCAAGGAGCTAAAGTATAGGTGATGAAATTGTCGAGGCCCGCAGGCGTAAAATGGAATCGGCTCGCGCAAATCAGCGTGAACTGGAATTCATTCGGAGAGCCCACATGACCGCCGACTATGCAGGCTCATTCGTCCTGAAGCGGACATAGAACAGGCTGCTGATGAAATGTGGTCGTTGGAACTGTACGGTAATTAACGACACCAATGTTACCTCCTTCCTTTTCTGTCTCTTCCGTGGACCCATTGGAGGCATTAGTCAGGGCTACGTGCGTCTACGTGTGTATACTACGTGTGTCTACGTAGGGACATACTGATTGATTTCAGGGGTTTTTACGTCCCAAAACCACCGTAGTGGTTTTGGGACGCCGTAGTTGAAGGCTCCGGAACTTTCGACCACCAGGGGTTCCTTAACATGCACTGACATCGCACAGTACAACGGACTAAACATTTTGCCTCCATCGAAATGCAGCCGCCGTGGCCAGGATTCGATCCCGCGACCCTCGGATCAGCAGCCGAGTACCGTAGCCACTATACCACCGTGGCGGGGCACGTAAGGACGTAGGGCAGCACTGCGTATTCACAAACTTTTGCGGATGTTGCGTGTTATACCGTTATTAAGGAAAACAGAAAGGAGGGGGGGGGGAGGAAGAGGGTATGAAGGTACCCCCCTCCCCCCTCACCGCATACGGAGCGCTCCTCATTGCCGGTCGCAAAAGCTATCCACTTGCCAAACGGTAGATCAGAAGAATGAATACGTCAAAGACAGTCGATTGTGACAATATCCGTATAAGATTTCACGACTGCCTTCTTGATAGCTGTACTTCCGCTCGGCCTGCAGTGAAGCTAAAGTATCCGCAACACACGTTGCCACAGGCAATTTTTGTCACTCGAGGACCATTTCAAGAACGCCACGCTTCACACAAAAAAGAAAAAAAAAAAGAGCAGTGCAATCAGTTGCGCGACAATACTTTTTAATCGGAACTCTATCAGCGCCAGCACAATCTATGCAATGAAGTTCACGTATTCTATACTTCAAGAATGGAACCGCAAAACCACTGGACGAAAGCCGAGAGATCCTTCGAGATGCGGTAATTCAGCCTTAAATGGAAATCTAAACAGCCACATTTCCCTACCGAAGACAAACTGCCGCAGAATCTTACAGGAATGCTGCCTCGAAACGGATGATCCGTAGCATTGCGAAGACTATTCTCTGTGTGGTAACGATAAGAAAGCGCGTGCACGCCTTTTCATCGTTGGGTTGTTCTTGCCTTTTGCCTCTCAATAACCTTATGCGTTACAGAAACTGCACTCAGGTGCACAACCTAACACATAGACTTCATCGTTTCCGTTTCGTAGAGACCCAAATGAAAAAGGTTAGTACTCAGTGCGGAAAGTGAAGACACCGTGAGGGAGCACGAGAATCATGCCAGCGAATAGCGTCGGTCAACCTTCCCGTACAAAACGCAGCTGCCGTAGCAGCAGTAAGCGTGCGAAACAGTGACGGTTTGCACCCGTCACTTTTGTAAAAGGGAACGCGGGAGTGCATGGCCGATGCTCCCATGCAGCAAATGGCGCAGCAAAAGAGATCGCGTTCGCCGTTTGCCGCAATCCTTTGACAGGCGGAGTAACCGCCGATAACGAAGCATCAGCTAGGTTTCATCCCCACCTATCGCTCTTTTAGATACGAAGCAGCTTATGGTCGAGCCTGTTCCGTCCCTGCGCCGTCCACACCTCCACTGCGCACGCGCAACAGCTGGCCCAAGATCCCAAGGAACGAGAACGCGCCCTCGCCTGCGAGCGACAACGCTGACGCAGGCAGCATCTGCTACCGATTTTCTTGACTGAAAAAAAAAAAAATCGACTGGGCTCGCGCTGCACAACCGTTCACCGGCCACCCCGTATACATAAGGCAGTGGATCTTGACCAGCAATGTAGTGCCGGTGGAAGATTTCTCTTGTGCGTAGTTGAACCATAAGGATTCGCAGCGTGCGCATTAAATAAAATCCGGAACTCGGCACGATCTACGACGTGGGAGCGCAGGAACCTCATAAAGACCAGGAGCATAAATGACAACGCGTGTGTATATACGCGTGTGTAAATATACACACACGTTGTCATTCATTTACATGCATGAGTGGGTAATGTCATGGGTGATTTACGGTAGCACCGAACGATCCCCAGTGCTTCGCCCACTCGTCATGGTTCACTTCGTGGAGACGCGTGATTTTTTTATTTATTTATTTATTTTGTTTGACTGCTAGTGTAAAGCACTGGCAGTGAAGAGAACACTCACGCGACTAGAAGGAAAATTCATAGCAATTAAGTAAACTGCCGAGAGATGTCACTACCAGTCCTGCGTCTGCCGTAAACGCCTCCGGTAGACCGGTGTCCGTAAACTTAAAGTCTGCAGACAAAGTAAAATGCTCTATAAAAGGGGAACACGCAAGGAACTACATCAAGTGCCCAAGCATGCACCTGCAATGGAAACCTGCACGAAACGCCACAGGGCGGACACGTAAGGAAAGTCGAGCGTCGCAAAGGTGGGAGAGACAAGGTTCCAGCTCACAGGCAAGAAAAGAAAGCACAAGGAAGTCTCAAGCGTGCCACTAAGCACCGAGCCAACAAAAGGCGACACACAGTGTACACACCTTGGCAGAGAACCAAGCGCGCACCACGCGAGAGGAGGAGGCGAGGAAATAGAATGAAATGAGCCGCGTTTCAGATCATTTCTATTATTCTGCGCAGGTACGTGCCGCTTCACACGTGCGCAAAGTGAGAGCCGTGGTCATAATATGGCCGAGTGCGCTGCGTTAAAGCGACACTAAAAAGCACCCAAGAGCACGGAGTTCCGCTTGTGTACCCTGAATTAGGACAGGCGCATCAAGGCGACGCCGCGTATTTCAATGTATTATCTCGTACTGAAGACTTTTAGCGCTGATGATGTTCGCAAATCTTCCTAACTTAATTAGTTTGCTTACAGAATGCAATGAATTATCTCTCTCTCCTTCTTTCTTTTGACGGAAGCTTGTAAAGGCGGCTTGAAACGTGCCTTCAAGCTTCCTGTAAACGCTACTGCATCTTCATCACTCAGCAGAAACGAACAACAAAAAACCGCGTCTTGTTCATATGCTCCGTAGTCTCGCCATGGCGCAGTGGTGTATACTTTCGTGTCTTTTCGTTAGCAACAGGATACTGACGCTATACTCACGTTCACATGAACAACGCAACGCGGTGCCATACGCGCCGCTTCAAAGCCGCATATACGCAAGTTTCATAACACCAAACTCTCCTACACGACAGGACTGTTCCAGTTTCAGAATCGCAATCATCCTCCCGGCTCCTACGAATTTGCAAGAAAGGCTATTTATCAGACGGGCCTGGTGCGTCTGTTCCCCATTCGCCCGCTGTCCCACTTAAAGGTCAGCGGAAGCCTGCCTTTGGGAAACAGGCGGTTTCTTCGTTCAGTCGTCGTCAACCGACATCCGAGAAATGTAAAGTGCACGTGGGCTGGACCAACCGCGCTGGTCTAGTGGCTACGGCATTTCAAATGCCGTAGCCACTAGACCAGCGTGGTTGGTCCAAATGATTCACCGAGTCAAATGATTTGACTGCCGACAGCAAGGTGGCGGGATCGAATGCCGGCCGCGGCGGCCCTGTCTCGATGTAGGAGAAAATGGTAGAGGCCCCTTCTACTGTGCGTTGTCAGTGCGCGTTAATGAACCTCGTGTGGCCGAAATTTCCGGAGCCCTCGACTACAGCGTCTCTCATAATCATAACCACAGAAATTGCTATTACGCACATGTGCTCAGCTCTCACACACGGGAACACGGTTTGGCCCACGGCCTCGCAAATACATAAAAAAATAACTACTTACATTCGCATATGCTCAGCACCAAGAAACGACCTCACATCCAGAGATAGGAAACGAACGAGTTAAGGAAAGGAGCAAGCTGTCACTATTCATGCACAGCTGCGCACACAGCCTTTGCTCGAGGAGAGGAGAGCGAAGGGCTGCTAAACGCTAGGAGCGATCAGGATTGATTTCATTGATTCCTGGAGTTTAACGTCCCCAAAACTACGATGTGATGATGAGAGCTAGACGCCCTAGTGGAGGGCTCCGGAAATTACGACCCCCATGGGGTTCTTTAACGTGCACTGACATCGTGCAATACACGGGCCTCAACATTTCGCCTCCATCGAAACGCAGTCGCTGCGGCCAGGATTCAAGCTAGCGACCCTCGGGTAAGCAGCTGAGTGCCATAGCCACTGTCACAAAATGGTGCCCACTTCGTGAAAGAACTCGGCGTCAAGTTACAAACCGGAGAGCCGAAAAACAACAAAAACAAAAACGGCGTGCGCCTCACGGGATTCAACGCGCCAAAGATCATGCAACAGCTGGCCGAAGTCTACACGGCGATGTTCTGGAATGTGCTCAGAAATCGCGGAACGCAAGCCAAGGAGATCATCAGGGAAAGTTGGGAAATGAGGGTGAAGAGTGCACGATAACCGTCTCTCAGTGAGGACACAACCGGTCAACGCGGCAGTGAGTCATCCTGTCACGGTGGGTGAGCGCGGGAGTCAGACGGAGAAAGAGAGAGGATGCGGAGTGTGCGTACCGGCACTCGTCGCGACAGGTGAGGAAAAAAAAAAAAAGTTGCCGCCCAAGCGGCGAAGGTTCCGGTTGCGTCAAGTATGTTCCCTCAGCCTTGTGTGCACTTAGACCACGTGGCCCGCGCTGAACCTTCGAGAATGAGTGCCGAAGGCAATATAAAGAGTCGACCACGGGCCGTCAGCAGCAGTCTCAGTCGTATGTGACTCAGTGAGAAGAAAGAAGACGTGCAACGACGCTGCTGAACCAGCCAATCGACGACCCCGGCCTGCAAGCTTCATGTGGACAAGGCACTTCGAGAGACTGTGGTGAATAGGACTCTTGTGTTTTATTCTCTATCGCAGTGCACGAGCTTGCACACTTGGTGTTGGTTTCGTGTAATGTTGTAGCCCGTTTGTGTTTGTGCACGTGTTTGTGTAACTGCCTGTTGAATGAGAATACATTTATTCTGTTTTTTAACACCCTTGGCTCTGACTCTGTATTTGAGCCCTGCCGTCGCTTTGCTAGTGCGCCGAAGGAACCCAACACTTAATTAACAAGCTTCCGCGGGATCCTTTTCAGGGCACTGATACGTCGGTTCTTGGATTGCGTCCCGAGTCTCACAGCTCGGGATCGGTGACAGCCACTAGACCGCCGTGGCGGGGCAAGCGATAAGGAGCACCACCCGTAAAACAAACATTCGGAAGCGGGCGAGCGTCTCGCAGGAAGCAGTCGCAGCTCGATACCATCACTGCATGCCGCCGCCGGGTGCGTAAACTCGAGAAGGAATACATTCGGAGGAATCAGAAGTTAAGGAAAACCCGACGATTCCGGTCGCCGTTCCTTTCTTATCTCAAGGAAGTCGCCTGAAGATAGTATGCACGCCCAGCTAAGGGAAGGGAGGGGCTAGATAACGAATGAACGTGTTGGCAGCTTTTATACACCTTTTCACAGAAGGCTCCCTCGGCGCCGCCATAACCCCCGCTGGGCTGTGCTAAATATGCGTGACCCCCAAAAAATCACTGCATAGTGTTTGTAGCAGCGATTTTGGCGAGTTGGTAGGTCCACATAATAAATCTACACGCGAAAACAAAGGGAACGAAACACGACACGAGCTTTTTCACTGCAGTGCACAGCCCAATATGGCAGTGCTCTATGCCTCCTGCGAAATGGTCTATAGTTCCGCGCCCCTATGTCCAGAACCGAGCGACTGCTTGCACCACCGAAAACTCATCACATTGCCGTTACGTTCTGGACTATTTATTAATACACTTATTCACAAGCATATATACATGTATATGTCGAAGACATGAAGGTATTACAAATGACGCACGCAGAATTATCCAAGGAATCGTACTTATAGCGTACTTTAAGTTACAACGGAAAATTTTGTTGAACGTTGAATACGGCCAATTTGCAAACTCGCCGTTGACGTTTCAGGAACACAGAAAACATCAAAGTGAAACACCAAGGTGGTTCAGACTGAAAAATTATTCTGGGAGGACTTTGTTATCGTTAGTCTTCGATATGCTATGTTCAATATTAGGTGAGAAAACGAAGGTTTCATCCGTGTTTTTAAATATCGCACCGAAACTTACGAGTACGAGGGCCACATTTCCTCCCCCCCCCCCTTTTTTTTCCCTCCGGTTTCTGGCCACAATGTCCTCAAATCATTCACTGAAACACCACATCTCGAGTGTCCCGACTTTTCTTTAGAACACAATTTCTCATTTTTAATTAATTGTGTAGGGCTTAGGAGACGTCGTCAAAATATATGACGTCACGCGTATTAGTGCGGCAACCTCGAGGCAGCTTCGCCACCTATGTACTGTAAAACATCTTTACTTATCCGAGAAAGAGCCCTTTCTTTTTTCACTCTATAGTGTACTAATTTTTGCAATAACCATTTACATGACCAATGAACCGCTTATTCGCAGCCTCCCGAAGATACTGTATAATAGCAACGCTGCTATCATCAACGTTTGTGGACAAATCTGCGGCATGAGTGTAGTACAAAATGCACGTTTGCGAAGATGGGCAGGGGGTAAATAAGGGAAGAGGCGACACGCTGAAATTAGAAGAAAGTACAGACCCGGCGCGCTCCAGCCGCACGGCTTCCCTGGTCGCGCAGCCTAAACGCAGCAGGATAGAAGTTAAGAGCTTGAAACGAACTAAACCTATAGCCCCCCCCCCCCCCTTTTTTTTTTTCAATACGACACAGCCTGAAACCGAAAGTATGCGCCCACAGGCATCCGTTCTTCACCGCCGTCACGAAGGGGAACGTAAACAAGCCCGACTGAACATAAGCGCGCTCCGTGCATGCGGCGCTCCAAGGAAGGATGCATCAAAATAATCAGCCAGCAATTAAAGAGAAAAGAAATGGCTATTGGGGCGGGGGGAGGAGGGTCCCTCTATTGTCCAACGCTAATCTCCTATTGTATTGCATCCTTCTCAACGGAAGGATTAGTAGCTGACACCTACAGTTCAGATCACCTAGAATTGGTCACCTACAGAAAGATCATTTTCCTTGATGTAGAACCGTAACCTACTCGCATGCATTCAAACCCAGAACCACATACGAATGGACTGGACTGCCACAATCAGCTACGGCTGTCACCGACACATCACGCTTTAAGGTCTTTCTTTCTTTTTGCTAAATACGTTTTGACTTTGATCCTGCTTTTTGATTTGTATGCAATGTTTCTTATTCACTTGTTGCTTTTCCCTTGATCTTTGTTTTAGTTCTTGAACGTGAGTTACAAGCATTATCCCAATCGCTACATTTTTTTTTTTTGTTGACGTGTTTGACTCGTCCTATTTGTATATTTCTGTAGATATTTAAAGTTTTGTTCTGCCTTTTTGTATTAAGTGTTCTTCCCCATTTTGATATGTGACATGCTCCGCCTCTGTAATGTGCAAAGCCTGAGGGTAAAATAAATAATTAAATAGACACCACTCAATAGCTTTCGGCCCTTCGCGTGGAGCTTGGCCATAAGCAGAGCATTACGCTACCTTGGGCCGTATTCTAAAGGACATGATGAAGCCGCCACTAGAAGAACATACACACAAAGGTAGAAACACAGCAACAGTACAAGCGGCTACCTATTACCATCGCTTTCGTGACGTGTATCTTCCCTCTGGCGTCTGCTTTGGTGCAAACGGGAAACCCGCCGTCACTTGTTCGGTTTGTTCAAGCAGCCAATCACCACCAATGGAGACACCTAAGTCACCAAAGCGATACTGTCGCATTTAGCGACACATCACAATACGGTCCCCCATTTCAGCCTTTTCGTCGATGCGTTCCGATGCCTTTTACATAGCACTGGCGTAGGCGAAAACAGAAACTATGACGCAATGCAGGCGGCTTGGTATGAGACCACCAATCAGTCAAAGCACTCCGCCTTGCAGTTGCGACGTCCCACGGACGACGTCTACTTAGCAAGAAATTCAAAGCCAATTAATGCTGCACGCAATGGCATCTGTCCCGATATTGCGCCGTGAGCCTTTCAGTTTTCCGTCGAACACAATGCTCGAAGGGTCTTCCAATCACCATGCCTTCCAACACGACACCCGGCAACCTACACGAAAAAAGATTTCGCGTCCTTGCAATAGCCTCGTCTGCCACGCAGAAAGCGGGCCACGTCGCCAGCCGTGGCCGCGCTAAGTCGAAAGCATTTTGAGCAGCCCCTACTACACCACTGCGCCGTGCGTTCTTGCGCAAGGACCTCGTTGGGCGCTTTTCTTTTTCTCTCTTTAATTCTTCCTGGTGGCTGCTTCTCCCAGGTGTGGTACGTGGTACGCTCGGGCACGACGCGTCCCCAGAATCCTACATCTTTCTCGACTTCGAAACAAAACAGCAAAGAATAAAGAAATGAGAGAGTAAGAGCGGAACACTGGCAAATGTAGGGCGACCGTCTCGGACGAGACAGAGAGCCTACACAAAGCACACAGATGGAGGAAACACTGGATGGACAATATTGTCACATTTTCGTGAAAGACGTCACGCGCGCATGCGCAGTCTGCTCAGATAATGAAGGCTGAGAAAGGGTAAACCCACTCTGCTATAATATGGGCTCAAAACACTACGACCAGCAATACAGGTGAGATTTCGTCACCATGATCATAATAATCACCAGCGTATTTTAAGTCCACTGCGGGACCTCTCAAAATGATTTCCAGTTTACCCTATCCTGAGCGAGTTGGCTCCACTTTACTGGTACCAGCGAACCTCTGAGATTTGGGAAGGCTAAAACGAAAAGCAGGAAGGAAAAACGCATCACGTCGCTCGCACATGTTGAAGCGTACAAGCTCTAGCGTGTAAGTGTCCAGAGCACGGTGTAATGGTCCGGCGAGATAAGGAAGGTGCTGCCCTTATCTGCACCCGAACGCAAAGTGCACAAGTGGGGCGCACGACACAAAGGCGCATCCTACAGATAAGACGAGATGATGATCGCGCTGTCAAGTGTGTGCCTTCTGCATCGCTACATGGTTCGCGGGTGCGGGGAGCTTTGATTGGAAAACCGCCCTCGAAGGAAACGCCAGCATATCGTCCTACACGCTTTAATTTCTAATCTTTGTCGTCTGCCTCTTACGTTTTTCTTTCTTTTTTTTTTTTCTCGTTCCTGTTCAGGTACGCGCGTTCATCGATTCAGTCGCGATTGCCACAACATGGGGGTCGTACTCTTGTAGAACTTCCCGGCAGAGATGAGAGGTCAAAGCGGCAGGCCGATAAGACGTCATTGGTGCTCACGGGAAGACATCGGGCGAGGCGCCAGAGCACTACCGAGACTTATAAATTACTTTAACGTAATTCCCATCCAGTGAATACAAGGACGAAAATTATCGGGGTCGGAAAAAGAAAATGTAGATATTCGACAACGATACACGTAAAGCAAACAGACCAGAATTTTGGCGCGGAACAACACGTTTAAACTTCAGATTTGGCACTGCCTATCATTCACGGCATTTGAACGATACCAGCGCTGTGCACATTTCTCTCTCTCTCTCTCTCTCTAATATATATATATATATATATATATATATATATATATTGTGGGACCTGGTCCCGCGCGACGCCATGTTTTTCGTAGGAATGTCGCCGCATCCCCCTTTCCCGGCTGGACGGAGCGGGGGCCCACCCGCTTCGCCCATGTGGTTTTAACATAGGCTGCCATTGGGCAGCGAGAAATTCCCAGAATGTTTGCGCGTTCTGGCGTTTCTGGTTTTGGAGATGCCTGGGGAGAACACGCTGGGACTTGGAGAAGTGCGCACGTACTTTTGGGACCCTCCGGCCGACCAGGCCATCGGTCGGATGGCGTGCTTCTGCGAGCCCCAGCGACCACGGCGGCGACCTGCGACCGACGCCTCTGTCTGTATGTTCTTCTTCTATTTTCCTTTTCTGAGGGCTCGCGGTCGCGGGTGCGCTAGCCGGGGTTAGGCTCTCCTTCCCTGCATGGTTATTTTTGTGTGTTATTCTGTGTTCGCGTGTTGTTCTTTGTTACTGTCCTTTGTTTGTGTTCGTGTGCGTTCGCGTGTTGTTAATCGTTCTTGTCCTGTCCTTATATTCAATTCGACTAATTCGACCTTCTTACTGTTTGTATTGTTTTAATGTTTATTAAATTACCATGCTCGGAGAGATGCGCCTAATGTTCTCCTCCTTCGTCGCGTGCGACGGTTCGCGCTGCCCTGCCTAGAGTCGGGCCGCGGGCCGAAGCGCGCGGCAGCGCGGCGATGGCATGGCTGAGATGGCGAGCGCGCGAACGCGACGACCTCATTCTCTGCTCGTTGAGTGCTCGAACCCACGACAGGGGGTTGCTAGCGGCGATGCCGCTGCTAGCAGTAGTAATTAGTAGAAGGTCACCCCTACATTTTGGCGCCCAACGTGGGGCCAGGGGCCTTGCCCTTGGTCGCTCAGACGACGAGCAGGTGTCGGCAGAGTGGGGAAGTTGTGTTCGGTTCCCAGCGTAAAATGCGCTTTGGTTGAGCGCGGCCGTCTCTGCCGTGTATCGCCCGTATCTTTTTCTTTGTCCTTTCTTTTTCTCTGTCGATGTATCGTGGTGTGAGGAGAGGCAAATGTCACTTCTCAAACGGATTGGTAACCCGCTTCGAAGTTGTGTGAGGCGAAGCGTGGACGAGGAAAGGCGTGATGCAAGTTGCCACCGAGGTGCAGCAGTTTGTTCTTGGTGGCGGAAACTCGTTGGATTTACCAAGGCTTCCATCATGCCATGGCCGGGAGATTGACCATCGTGTCTCCCGTGCGACGTTCAAGTCGGTGAGTCCAACGGTTTTCTTTAGACTTCGCGTCGTGCGCGTCTTTCCTCACTAAATTCAGAACCAGTGAAAGAGTAGCTGACGCACTATTTCTTGCCCGGGTCGCCGAAAGTCTCTTTTCTTTAAAAGTTGACGGCGCTGTTCGGTTGCACATGGCCGACTTGCACCGAGGGAGGCAAAGATGGCGGAAAGGCCGCTGTGCGGAACAAAGAAGTAGAAGGAGTCCCTTCTTCCTTGAATAGCCCTTTGGGCACCTGTGTCTTCGCGCACGCAGAAGGGGAGAGCGTTCCAGCGTCCCCGCGGCGGGAGAGAAGGAGGCCATTGTGGCGTTAATCAGCCGGCCGGTCGGGGGAAAAGGATGAAAGAGGGGGTCTATCCTCACCGGGCTCTCCTCCGGAATCTGGTTTTTTCTTGTTTGTTGTTCTTTTGCTTTTTTCGTTTGGCCCGAAGAGCGACGTAGTTGACGGCAGAGTGACCCATGTGTACATAATGTAAATAGTTTCTTTCGCGGTTTTGTTTTTTCGCCTCCGGGAGGCGAGGCGCCTGAATGTGTTGGTACTGCACATGGCGCGCGCGCGTAGTATCGCTGTCTTGTATTGCGGCGAGCGCGGGTTTTGGGCTCGAAGCGGCTTGTGTAGCCGTGGCCCTGGAGAGAAAGGGGTTCACTCTGCGCGGTCTGTACGAGCTCGGCCACAGTATCAAGCCACCTTCGCGGTTAGCGCCGTGTTTACGCGCGTCGGTAGTGGCACCCCCCCGACAGCAGAGGAGAGCGATTGCGCGCCCCTGCGTTAATTCTAGCCAGTCGTCAGAGCGGAAGACTTTAGTTAAAGTTACTGTGCTCTGCGATTTGGCACGGTGCAGTGTGAATGCTCAGCTGTCGCCGTCCCTTCCGCGTCTGTTCATTCCGTAGGCAACACGTAGTGGATTTCCCGTTTCGTTTGGTGTCACGGATGAGCAGTGTGCGTTCGTGGAAGGATTGTCCGCTAGTGTAAGGTCATGCGGCAGCGCACTAGTGAAGACCACGTTTACATTGGTTACTGCCCGACTGATTTCAGACGGAGAGATAACCTGACAGAGACGTCTTTCTCTTTTTCTCTCTCTACCTCCTCTCTAGTTTCTCTTCGCTGTTCTAGTTTCTGTACGAAGTGTTCCTTTTTGTTTACGTACCGTTTCTTTCTTTTTGGGTTTTTGGTTTTCGCTACCCTAGAATTGTAGTCTCGCGTTGTTTTATGGTTCGTTAGTTCAATTGATTTTGGGTTATTGTGCTGCGCGACTGTTTTTGCTCTTTTGTTGTTGTTTTCGTCGTGTTTTTCCGCCGCGCTGATTCGGCGGCCGAAGTCTGCGTGTCCGGAGAGAGGCGGCGTCGACGGCGAGGCTGCGGACGGAGCCGTGGTCGCGGCACTTGGGGCGGCCAGGAATTCGACAGGGTCGACGGCACGTGAGACCTGCCGCGGCCGGCGTCCAGGGTCCGGGTGAAGATGCCGTGGCGCGCGCCTGCTTCATCGGACACTCGAGAGATTTGCCGCGGTTGTATTGTCGCGTTTGTTTCCTTGTTTTTGTTTTGGTTTGTAGCTCGCGGATTTTATTGCGTATTGGCACCGTCGGTATTGTTTTTTGAGGGGGGCTTTTAAGGAGGGAGGGATGTGGGACCTGGTCCCGCGCGACGCCATGTTTTTCGTAGGAATGTCGCCGCATCCCCCTTTCCCGGCTGGACGGAGCGGGGGCCCACCCGCTTCGCCCATGTGGTTTTAACATAGGCTGCCATTGGGCAGCGAGAAATTCCCAGAATGTTTGCGCGTTCTGGCGTTTCTGGTTTTGGAGATGCCTGGGGAGAACACGCTGGGACTTGGAGAAGTGCGCACGTACTTTTGGGACCCTCCGGCCGACCAGGCCATCGGTCGGATGGCGTGCTTCTGCGAGCCCCAGCGACCACGGCGGCGACCTGCGACCGACGCCTCTGTCTGTATGTTCTTCTTCTATTTTCCTTTTCTGAGGGCTCGCGGTCGCGGGTGCGCTAGCCGGGGTTAGGCTCTCCTTCCCTGCATGGTTATTTTTGTGTGTTATTCTGTGTTCGCGTGTTGTTCTTTGTTACTGTCCTTTGTTTGTGTTCGTGTGCGTTCGCGTGTTGTTAATCGTTCTTGTCCTGTCCTTATATTCAATTCGACTAATTCGACCTTCTTACTGTTTGTATTGTTTTAATGTTTATTAAATTACCATGCTCGGAGAGATGCGCCTAATGTTCTCCTCCTTCGTCGCGTGCGACGGTTCGCGCTGCCCTGCCTAGAGTCGGGCCGCGGGCCGAAGCGCGCGGCAGCGCGGCGATGGCATGGCTGAGATGGCGAGCGCGCGAACGCGACGACCTCATTCTCTGCTCGTTGAGTGCTCGAACCCACGACAGGGGGTTGCTAGCGGCGATGCCGCTGCTAGCAGTAGTAATTAGTAGAAGGTCACCCCTACAATATATATATAACAAACATACAGAAGAGTAGGGAAACTCTCATAAGGTTGCTACAATCACGAAATTATGCCCACGTGCCGACGACGACTTTTTTTTTTTTTTTTTCCGAAAGAGGAAACACGCTCGAAAACATGTTTCCGCGACAGCTCTGCGGCAGAGCACGACAGACATCCTCGATGAGCCCTCGAAACACCGCATCCTGCCTTCCGCGTCCAACCTGTTGATATTCTTCACTCATGTCTCATGTACGTTCGCGTTTCTCCTTGAAAGCCGAGCCTGACAAGCTTACCTTGAAATATGGAGGGCCCCTAGCGATAACCGGAATCTCGCCCAAAACCTCATGCGCAATGAAAATGCGCTTGGCTGCACACGCTCGGCTCGATAGACTAATAGAGCCGCCTCAAGCTTCACCAAAGTCGCGTCTATAAAGTAAAATATGTTCGTTGTATGATACGTTCATTACAGGCATATGGTCGCTTACGTGTGGAATTACGTTCCCTGTTTACTTCGTAACTTCCGAGTTCGTTTCTCATAAGGTTAAAGCGTACCAAAATAAAGCAGTGCATCGGAACCCCAACTCCACTTCCCTATTCTAACAAACGCAAAATGACCAAACAATGTCCTCATAACACACCCACTAGAACAACGTGAATGAAACTTGCGCAATTAATATTTACGGCTATGAGGTGTTGGAAGAATTAACGGAAATCAGTGTTCCGCCGAATATAAGAGATTCGGATGCGAACGAACTCAATATATGATTTCGGCAGTCTACGTGAAAATTGCTGAAAGGCTTTCAAAGATGGCGCCGTTCATCAATTCTCAGCGCACGCAAACGATGCAGATAAGTGCCCCTTGAAAGCGGCGGTATCGCCGTTCCGTGCCCATATACATTACACCGAAAGCGCAACGTTGACCGCAACATATGTTCCAAGCTCGTACAGACACGCTCGATGTACGGATTACTGACACATTTTAAGCTATTGACTTCCCCCTAAACTAGCGACGCACATTACACTTTCGATCGATCGATCGATCGATCGATAGAGATAGATAGATAGATAGATAGATAGATAGATAGATAGATAGATAGATAGATAGATAGATAGATAGATAGATAGATAGATAGATAGATGTCCCTGATCCGGTATAAGACGATCTTAAGACGCGTGGACGGCGCCACCTTGGCCTGTTACGCGAATGATAGGGAGGTGCAAGGCTCATTTACAATAACCTCGTAACACAGTAGTTTCTCAAAGGCTTGCAGCTAATCTGCGACAGCAGGGGCCCAAAGGTTCGAACATCGCTTCCACAACAAGCGCGCATAATACAGCAGGTTCTCGAGTAGACAGACTTTTACGCCCGGAAGCAGCTGCTGCGGACCGACGCACCCGTCCGCGCCATGTTGCGACGCTCAGCGAACACGATTCGCGGCAACCGTCCAATGAATGCGCCATGCACCACGTGCCCTCGCTGCGCACGCCTAAGAAGCAACGAAGCATCGCCGGAGCGATAGCTGTGAATGGGAGTGGCTCAAAGACGAAAGGCATATACGGTTAAAACGCTCGCATTTGAAGGGATATTATGCCCATATACACTATATCCGATGCTGCACGTAACTAACGTTGGTAAGCGATGCACGTGACAAGCTTCACACTGCCGGATCAGCGTCATCAGCGGCACTCACGAACTCGACCCAGATACGTTAATGAATATACTGACCACCATAAAAAGTGGCAATGCGAGCTTGCTGCATAGATAACTACTAACTGCGGCGTTTACTCCGCGATATCTACACCTTATCGGCTGGGCAGACAGTCCCGACTGCTAGGCATCTGATACTAGCAAAAACGAAACGAAAATAAACGTCTCACATACACAGCATGTCGCGGGCGGACATACGCGCATGTCCGCCCGCGACATGCTGTGTATGTGACACCTCGTACTTTTTTCTTTTTCTTTTTCATAGGAGGAGTTCGGACGAGATAGTTCGAAGGGGCTTTGGCTGTTCAAGTTTATCTTCATCCTTGTGATCAACGCCTTCCCGTTCTCTCTTTGCGACCACCCTCTTTCCCAACGCCGAGCAGTAAGTCAGAAAGTTGACACAGGATGACGCCCCTCTCATCTTGTATGTTACAATCTCTCTCTGCTATGTGCACTTAATGCATGAAACTGTCACGGCTGCTGGATGAAAAGCGCTTTTCATTCAGCGGCCGTGCAACTGCAATCGCGTGTGTCGTCGCCAAAAGCTGCGACCAGCCGGAGCTGCCATTACAAAAGTTTAGCGTGTCCGGTAATCCGACACAAGCAAGGGCTTACCGGATAGCGTATAGCGTTGTTTGTCGCAGTCAAGTGGCGCCAGCTATTCGTGATAAACCCAACAAGCAAACACGCGTAGTCTATGTCCTCCGAGATTCCGGTAGCAACTCTCTAAGTCTACAGCCTCAATAACGTGAGCGTGGCTCTGAGAAACGGTGCCGAATTGTCACGGATACTTTACTGTCGAAGCCTCGTGATACAAAACTAACGCAAATGCAACCATCGTTTAGTAACTTGGGGGCTACAGAGCGCGCAACGGCCACTTGAAATATTCGAGGCGGACGGCATACGCTGTGTGGTCCCCCATGTTTGCCCATGCGCTGCTTACAACCCGGTATTCCGTTATACGCAAAGTGCTTTACCGGATACACTAAACTCCCTATTTTTGCGAGGCACCGTCGTACGGATGGATCGAACGTTGGAATATTCGCAGAAGAGTTAAGGACAGTTAAAGGTATAAATTACTCGTAACCTGAACGATCTAGCAGCCCGTGGCAGTTGCATGTATTAAGTGCACATAGCACAGAGAGATTGTAACATACAAGATGACGAGGTTATGTCCAACAAAAACTGATTGATTGATTGATTGATTGATCCAAAAACAGATCGAGAAAGGTCGTTCATGAAGAAGGTAAGAGTTACACGCCAGCGGAAAATGCCACAAGGCCACAAGCGCGAACGGCGAGTTTGATGATTGATTCTGGGGTTCTACGTCCCAAAACCAGCTAGTATTATGAGAGACGCCGTAGCGGAGGACTCCGGAAATTTCGACCACCTGGGGTTCTTAACGTGCACTGACATCGCACAGTACACGGGCCTCAACATTTCGTCTCCATCGAGATGCAGCCGCCGCGGACCGACGCACCCGTCCGCGCCATGTTGCGACGCTCAGCGAACACGATTCGCGGCAACCGTCCAATGAATGCGCCATGCACCACGTGCCCTCGCTGCGCACGCCTAAGAAGCAACGAAGCATCGCCGGAGCGATAGCTGTGAATGGGAGTGGCTCAAAGACGAAAGGCATATACGGTTAAAACGCTCGCATTTGAAGGGATATTATGCCCATATACACTATATCCGATGCTGCACGTAACTAACGTTGGTAAGCGATGCACGTGACAAGCTTCACACTGCCGGATCAGCGTCATCAGCGGCACTCACGAACTCGACCCAGATACGTTAATGAATATACTGACCACCATAAAAAGTGGCAATGCGAGCTTGCTGCATAGATAACTACTAACTGCGGCGTTTACTCCGCGATATCTACACCTTATCGGCTGGGCAGACAGTCCCGACTGCTAGGCATCTGATACTAGCAAAAACGAACGAAAATAAACGTCTCACATACACAGCATGTCGCGGGCGGACATGCGCGCATGTCCGCCCGCGACATGCTGTGTATGTGACACCTCGTACTTTTTCTTTTTCTTTTCATAGGAGGAGTTCGGACGAGATAGTTCGAAGGGGCTTTGGCTGTTCAAGTTTATCTTCATCCTTGTGATCAACGCCTTCCCGTTCTCTCTTTGCGACCACCCTCTTTCCCAACGCCGAGCAGTAAGTCAGAAAGTTGACACAGGATGACGCCCCTCTCATCTTGTATGTTACAATCTCTCTCTGCTATGTGCACTTAATGCATGAAACTGTCACGGCTGCTGGATGAAAAGCGCTTTTCATTCAGCGGTCCGTGCAACTGCAATCGCGTGTGTCGTCGCCAAAAGCTGCGACCAGCCGGAGCTGCCATTACAAAAGTTTAGCGTGTCCGGTAATCCGACACAAGCAAGGGCTTACCGGATAGCGTATAGCGTTGTTTGTCGCAGTCAAGTGGCGCCAGCTATTCGTGATAAACCCAACAAGCAAACACGCGTAGTCTATGTCCTCCGAGATTCCGGTAGCAACTCTCTAAGTCTACAGCCTCAATAACGTGAGCGTGGCTCTGAGAAACGGTGCCGAATTGTCACGGATACTTTACTGTCGAAGCCTCGTGATACAAAACTAACGCAAATGCAACCATCGTTTAGTAACTTGGGGGCTACAGAGCGCGCAACGGCCACTTGAAATATTCGAGGCGGACGGCATACGCTGTGTGGTCCCCCATGTTTGCCCATGCGCTGCTTACAACCCGGTATTCCGTTATACGCAAAGTGCTTTACCGGATACACTAAACATCCCTATTTTTGCGAGGCACCGTCGTACGGATGGATCGAACGTTGGAATATTCGCAGAAGAGTTAAGGACAGTTAAAGGTATAAAATTACTCGTAACCTGAACGATCTAGCAGCCGTGGCAGTTGCATGTATTAAGTGCACATAGCACAGAGAGATTGTAACATACAAGATGAGAGGTTATGTCACAACAAAAACTGATTGATTGATTGATTGATTGATCCAAAACAGATCGAGAAAAGGTCGTTTCATGAAGAAGGTAAGAGTTACACGCCAGCGGAAAATGCCACAAGGCCACAAGCGCGAACGGCGAGTTGATTGATTGATTTCTGGGGTTCTACGTCCCAAAACCAGCTAGTATTATGAGAGACGCCGTAGCGGAGGACTCCGGAAATTTCGACCACCTGGGGTTCTTTAACGTGCACTGACATCGCACAGTACACGGGCCTCAACATTTCGTCTCCATCGAGATGCAGCCGCCGCGGCCGGGATTCGATCCCGCGGTGCTCGGATCAGCAGCCGAGTACCATAGCCACTAGACCACCGTGGCGGGGCGCCCGAGCGGCGAGTGACAAACGCCTATCTAGCTATGTAAGCTATCTTGGATTTTAGCAACTTGTGGAACAATTATTACTGTTGCAAAGAAGGAACACAGCTAAAAAAAAAAAAAAAACCTTGAGGAGGACTGGCATCGCCGCATGTCCAGCGAAATCCTCCAAGATCGACTCCCGGCGGCTCCGGAGAGCTCAAGGCATCGGAAAAGCCTTTGGGTTTCCGATGCCTATATGTGGGCGGAGCCACCGACTTAGCCTAGGGGCTTTTGCCCTCGGGCCCTATAGTTTCTCTGGACCAGAGTAAAGTTCTTGCCCTGCCGTGCCATAACAACAATGCTCACTTTGAATTACGTCTGAGGTCTGCGTGGAAGCGGCAGAGCGGCGTTTGTGGGAGAAAACGAAAAAAAAAAAAAAAAAAAAAAACGCGGCACCTCTTTTGGAAGTTGTCTACAATAATGAACCAAGAAAAATATCTAGAGACATAAGTCTACATTTGAGTTAATAAACGCTTGCTGGTAATCACCTGCCGTTTCGTTATCGTTTTATGGCGATGTCCAGAATCAGACGCTTGCTCTGCGCTGCGGACTTTCCTGCAACGTAGTATTTTTAATTTTTTTTTTTTCCCTGCGAAGTCTGGGAGGAACAAGCACGGCATCAGCCAACGGCTTTCTAGGCTGTTTCGCAACGGTTTTCGCCGTTTCTCACAATATGCGTTTATTCCTTCTCCTCCCCTAGTGTTCGTCAGCGTCTGAGACGGCCTAAGCGAAGGCGTATTCCGCAACCCTCAATACGCATGTCTGGCGTGAAATCTTCGGAATGTCGGAATTTTTCATGTGTGCAAATTTCAACGCTCCATGTCGGCCGTTGTCCCAGTGAAGGCTTCGATTACATCACAAAATCTTCCATTAGGAATTCAAGAAAATTTTTTAAAAGCGCGTTGTAGGCCCGTTCCGAAACATTGACATGGTTCTGATATGTACATACATACACCCCATACATACACGGGCTGATATGTACATACATACAGTGGCAAAGTCTATGATACTATGAAAGAGAGAAAAAAAAAATAAGAACCCGGATTTGAAAAGCTGTAGATGTCATTTATATACATAGCGACGTTAGCAAGTAAGACATTTTCGAAGAGCTACACAATCCATTTGAGGGGCCGTTCGTATATGCGCGATCACGAGTGGCAGCAGCGACGTTCCGGATAAACATATACGGAGAGGTGGCGGCGGAGAATAAGCGGAAAAAACTTCCGCGAAGAATATTACTGTCGCAGGTGGTGAGCCTGAACAGCGCTGCACAATGTCTGCACGGCTTGCTCGGACACGCGCGGAACCAGGAGGCTTTCCAGGACAGCGAGGACGCAGTACACAACAGAGCCGAAATATGATTAATTTCTGGCGTTAGCAATAAATAAATAAATAAATAAATAAATAAATAAATAAATAAATAAATAAATAAATAAAAATTTCGCTATCGACTGAAAAACCTTTGTCGTTCAAATATCAGATGTACCTTCCGATATAACACACTACGTTCGTCGAATGGTACTCGCTTTCGTTGGAATGCCCGGCAAGAGCAGTTATTGGAGAGTAGCATGGCAAAGAGTGAGCACTGCAAGGCCGCTTCAAACGACCGTTGTTAACACAGATGGAACGGAAATACCCGTACATTCCTGCAAGGCTCCAAAAAGCCATTATAAACGCGGTTAGAAAAACGCCAGTTTATTCTCGGATGTACACTACAGAGTCAGTCTGCTTCCCCCCAATTCGAATTTTTATCGGACGATTGTCACGTATTCAGTCTCCTTCGACTCTTGCTTTACCTTATAATTAATTAGCAATGATAGAGGCATAACGCATTCAATTCCACATCTGAAGGGGATTTTTGTTTTTACCCTCTCCGCAGCTCGACGACTAAGGTAACGATACTGCACTCCTACAAGTGCGCTAAAGACGCCGCAAGAGGGCACGATAAAGCGAAGCTGGTATTGGAAGTTCTCGAACCTCACGAAACTCAGCGCAAGTGGTGGCACGGACACGAGAAGAAAACAGGGCAACTTAGACATCGCTGACACGCTCATGAATTTTTATTCAAATCTGCAGGATTGGAAGAAAACTGGCCGTAACACATAACACTAATACCGCTACGACGCACAGACAGCACGTGCGCACAGGAACCTGCAAATGCGCGACCGCCCGGAGATGGCGTCGCCGCTTATGGATTAAGTCTCAGTGTGTAACCGCCTATATGGCAACAGTACTCCTCGGTAAATATCGAGCGAAAAGCCAAGGAAAACAGACAGCAACGCGTTGTTATGAGATATCAAATTTATGTGGGGCTGTATACGTTCTAGATGAGCTACCACTAGTCTAAAAAAATTTTCGTTGAAATTTTTATCGATTAGTACCACGGCCAAGATACCAGTTATGTAACACGCAAAATGGCTCGCCCAACTCATTTCTTATCGCTGTTGTACGCTGAAGACTTGGCAGCAGTAACCGTGTGACTGCACCCACGGAGACCAAGGTCCGAAGTCCCGACAAATGCAAGCTCACGCAATGACGCAAAAGCGTGTCGACTCCGTGCGTTCAAAAGGTGGGACGTCGCGCCGGCACACGCTTTAAAGTGAAAGCCAAAGCGTGGCGGTTATATTTAGACACAAAAAAGCGTTTCGTAGTTACGTTTTGCCACCGCGAGTACAAGCGGCAAAACACGGCTACGAAACATGAGAAAGGTGCGTTCCGTATCTGCGTCAAAATAAAATGAGGTAAAAATACTACATCGCTATGTCACCGCGCATTTTGTAGAGTGTTAAGAGTACCGTAAACGTTTCGCAAATTTCGTAAGTGGGCGTGAAATCACGGTATGTTTCATTAGCCCTACTACCGCTGTATCATGCTTAACTATCTGCTCGTTCTCGTGAACACATTTAATTATTTAACAGCACTGAATTGAACCTGTTCGGCGCATAACGAAGACGAACGAACAGGTAGCATGGAGGAAAACCAAACGACGAAGCTAGGAGGCAGCGTCACGTCATACCGCTAACCTCGGCAAGGCAACCTCCTCTGACGCCTTATGGAACAGCTCGACTTTGTACGGCACGTGACAACATTTACATGCCTGCCAAGTTTGAAGAAACGGAATCCGAGAGAATCACTCAACGGAGGGGGGTACTGCGATGGCGATTATATGGACACTGCCAGCGGGTTTTTGCAATCGCCGTTGTTCTGCACGAGGTCCAAATCGATAACATTTACGCGCGAGTAAAAGCGCGCTAGCTCTGGGGACTAACGCGACTGAAGCAGACATGAAACGACCCGGCTGTCTCCGTTGCACTAAGGGCGCATGCGATAACATCGCTCCACGTGAGAGGCTTGTCATCGCTTGCTTCTGGAGCACAAGAGCAAAACGCCCAGCCCGTCTTTCGTCGCGCGAAGAACTGTGTAAGTGGCGCCGCGGTGGCAGAGAGACGGTCTGGCGCTATTGTCGCATCTCGAAAATGTGCAATGAACTCAGTTTCCTTTTAGGGGCGAAGCTCCGGTTGTCACGTATCGTCGTATCGTGTAACCTACACCACTGTTTATGAAGTGCTCACTAGATGGCGTGATGGCACTGCGGTGCTCGCTTCATTCAGATGTATGGGAACGCGTAGTATGGGAGTCTGTCTGTCTGTCTGTCCGTCCGTCCGAGCGCTGCGGTGCTGCTTAGCTAGTACGTGAATTGATCAATAGATGGCTCGGAGGCGCTCGCTGGGTGCTCAAGTGTGATAGGAGAGCGCTAGATGGCGACACACCGTGTTTGTCACGTCTTTGATGATGTACTGGGCAAGATTCACGGAAGATTCACGGTTTTTACCGATGAACCTCCGCAGCTTCGCCCACTCATCATCATTCACCTCGTGGATAGGCTGTGATCTTTTTAACCACGTTGCCGCACAACTTTGCCCATGTGCCCAAAGCGGGCAGGTATGTATTTAGTGGCGTCTGCTATTTCTAGACGCGTGATTTCATTCCAGAGACCGCAGGAGACCACGAAGACGCGTGCTTTGAATCCGTAGGCGCTCGGTACACTTGGCAACCGAAGTGGCACGCTACTGGCTGCGCCCCTGCGCGACGCCACGCCCTCACGCTTAGCAAAGCTCTCTCCTTCCGCCGCCGCCGCCGTATCCTCACATGGGAGACCCAGAAATTAGCGTCTTCTTCCCATCTCAAGAATCACTATATATATATATGCACTCTCGTACCGCCGCCGCCCAAGGGGAACGCGACGCGGACCCGTCGTGCTTTCGGAGAATGTTTACACGGCAGGGGTGGCCGTGGCGACTCTACACCGCTTGCCTAGCGTGTGACGGGGCCCCATTTGCTAGCTTCCCTTTAAATTTTCGTGGCTAGGCTTCAAAACTCATGCTGCATCCTATCTCTTCCTCCTCGAGTAATGGAGGCAGAGGCAGCGATCGCTCGCAACACAGCGGCTAGTAGCCAGCACTGCGTCCGTCGTCTTTCTTAACATCTCGCTGTTTGTTCTTCTAGTACATGGATCAGTTTCTTTGACATTCTAGAGCAGCAGTGCCGGTGCGACCGAGAAGGTTGCACTAGCACCTTTTCGGTACACAAGCCTAGACCATCTTGACTGAGAGACGTATTCTTTTTTTAAGAACTGAATACGAAACTATGGTCCTGTACGGATACGACAGCGCGGTTACGCCTACAGCATCGTGCCAGACTGAATACGACAATGGGGGGAAATCCTTCAACGATAAGGAGACACGACGACGTGGTAAGACACCGTAAGACGCGAGAAAAATCTGTCAATGCGCTAAGGTAACAGAAGGGTCATATAAGGTGTGCCGTGTACGATTTACGAGCTTAGTGATAGATACGACTTCGGCCACCTGGGTTTCTTTAACGCGTATTTAAATATATGTGTCCCAGATCGGGAGGTGGCATTCAGGGCCGAAAACCAAACCTCTTGACTCCACGCACGGCAGCGCAGGACACTGACCGGTGAACCATATTAAGAGGACAAAAAGACCTTTCACTGCACGGGAACACGCGGATTTTTGGAAGACGACATAAACTGACTGCTTAGTTTACGAAGGGTGATGCCAGTCAGGTGCCCATGCGCTCCGTAAAGCGGACACGGCTGCCCCATATGTAATGATATAGGGTAAATGCCGACACCTCCCCAATTGTGTCCACTAGAACACTCAATCGACGTCAGTACACGTTGTTAGAATACATAAAAGATGAAGGAAATCGCTGCTGCTGACCACATTGTAACTGCCCAGCGCTGACCGCTAAAGCCTGAAAATGGCGGTCAGAAATGAGACAGAGCGAGGGAACTCTGGCTGCTTACATAAGCCCATTACACGTTTACTTTGCGCAGTGAACTTTACGCCGGAGCCTACACTAGAACCCAACGACCAAGGCGGAAAGGAGAACCGGAGAGAGCTGTCATGCCAGTCAGCCGCTGTGGCCTTTTGCAGAGGCCTTTCGGGTATCGATCCGTGAACGGCGCCTCGTCATGTAGCGCAACCCCAACGGGAGAATGAGGAAAAAAAAAAAAAAAAAAACCGCAGCTGCCGCCGCTGCCTCTCAAAATAGCATTCGGCTGCCGCAGGTTCCCTTCATGGAAGGCCTCACTGCCGCAGTGGCGTGCCCAACAACGAGAGCAGACGGAAAGTGATGACGCCGCTGACGAGCAAAAACAGCATCGGCTAAACCTCTGTAGAAAAAGTGTGTGTGTGTGTGGTAAAGAGGCTAAAGGTATTGAAACCAGTTAAACTGACAAATAAGGAAATGGTCTGGAATCGAGAATATCGAGGATAAACAGAAAAAAAAAAAGGGGGAGGGGGAGATGCAACAGACGCCCGTAAGCTTAAACGACAATAAAGGGAAACATGGAGTCTATCACCGCTTTCTGCGAGGCACGCCATTAAACATTTTATTCATTATTTTTTTTGTGCGGAAATCTATTACTGTGAGTACTTTCTGTCAACGTTCAGTCTGAATCACCCGCGGCGAAGAGAGGATTTTGACGTGTCACGATCTAGGGTGCAGTGACACTAGGGTACAGTGAGCACGGCCGTAATATGCAGCAACAACTGTGGCTACTGCACCATTTATTGCTCATATTGATGCTACTGCATCCATTTATTGTCAAAGCTTATCTAATTCATTCTTCGTTTATAACGTCGAGCAGTAATCGAGCATTAAAAGTAGGTGAGCTGACGTGATACCCCCAGAGCGGGACAGAGGGCAACACTCCCAATTTCTTTATCTCGTCATTTTGATAACTTACAACTGCTCTGATCCAACCAGGAATGACTAGGTGGTTTTCAGACAAACTTAATCTTTCAATCTTAAGCTTAACTTCATATTTGCCTTTAGTGAACCTGTAAAGAGTCACAGACCCCAAAATTTCGCTACTGAAAAGTCCTGCGGGATCAATTTTCGACAAGCACATATCTAGAGAGTCTCAACAACGAATACAGCTATAGGAAGGCAAATTAAATGACCACTGAATTTCAGGTGTGCAATCGAGTGCTGCACGCCGCACCTCGTGACATCGACAACACGAAAGGTGACGGAAGGAGGCTCCCAACTTATGCGACGCCACCACGGCGGCCGAGAAGTGCAACCAGCAAGGATGACGTCACAACCACCATTGCCCCTTTGTCGCGTTTGCGTCAGAAAGCTCCCGGCGATACCATGCCTCAAGAAACTCGTTGCCACCCGACAACGATGATAGCGACGACAACGCGCAGGATGTGCGACAGGAGAGCGTTGCATGCAAGGCGGGCCCACGTGGGCGAACTTGTTTGGCCCGTGGCAAACACTAGGTGGCGCTATTGTATATATGACTTCCTCTCCCGGAGAAGCGGGCGAGGGGGGACATCGAGGCACTTTATCGGTCGCTTGTTTTCGGATCCCTCCGAAACCCAAACTGACGCTAGTCGCTATATATATATATATTGCTCCCGTGTGCTGTGCGATGTCAGTGCACGTAGGTGGTCGAAATTTCCGGCGTCCTCCACTATAGCGTCTCTCAAAATCGTACCGTGGTTTCGGGGCGTAAAACTTCACAGATCAATCAATCAATCAACATATTGCTATCGGAACACGCTGTCTAGACTAGCTTGACACAGTCACGCTGGTCTACGCACCGCGATAACAATTTCGGTGAAATACCACTGCATTAAGCTAGCAATAACAATACTGAACGCCTATCACAAAGGGATATCAGGTGTTCCACATGGTCAAGCCACTGAAATGCATGCCGATAAGATCCTGGGGCTGCGAATGGCAGGGCAGCACTTTCTGAATGCCTGTGAAGAGCGTGCGGGAACACCGGCATGGTGACAGGGGCGCCGACAGCGCTGCCCAGCATGTAGTTGACGATGCTTATCCTGATAGCGGATGTTGCCGCGACAACTCCTGCAATTTGCTTTAGTAGTTCCGTGCAGCACTGCGGAAGCTACAGGCCTCTTCGGCCAATCAGGAGGGTGCACACGTTAAACGTGTCTTTCCGATCCATGGTGCCAATGGGGACGATGCAGCGGCAGCCTTGGAAGGAAGAGGTGTGAGACACATATTAGCAAGAGCGGCTCACAGGTGCGTGTCCGAAGAATGGCATTTCATGCAGCAGAAACAAGGCCTCCAAGCCTTGGCTCCCCTGCACGGTACTAGTAAAACAGAGTACAGTCTGTTTCAGGAGTTCAGTGCAGCAGAGACAAGGCTACGAGGCCAATGAGCGCAGAATTCTTCCGAGGCGAGACGAAGTGCCATTGTTCGGCCACGCACCACCCCCCTTCATCTTCCTCCTCCCAGGACTGCAGCGCCCGCCATTGGCAGATGACAGGCCGCGGAAGGACACGTTCAACATGTGTTCGCCCTCCGGATTGGCCGAAGAGGGCTGTAGCTTCCACACTGCTGCACAGAACTTCTGAAACAGGCTATGGAAGTAGTGGCGCGCTCATCATTGGCCATTACGCCCATGTTTGCCTGTCTCGACAGCTTGCGTAAACTAGGAAAATCAGTCGGTCTTGGCAAGATGGGTGGATCGCATATTCAATCTTCGTGAATGTCCGTGTCACCTCGAATATCAAAATACCTCGTTTTTTAATCGAATCCTAATACTGAAAAATATTCGACGAATATTCGCACGCGGCACACCCTTAATTTACTACCAAATGCTCCTAGTATACCACGTGAAGGTACAGCGGGGAGTCAGTTCCGTTTCGCGTTTGTGTCAATTTGGTATATGTTCGCGGTTCTGCGTTTGTCTGTTTTTTTTTTATATTGTTATTTTCTTGGACGTTTTCCACAACAGGTGCTTTCTTAACGAAATCTTTCGCCGGAGAAGGAGTGTTTGACTCGGGTTCCGATAACCGTTGCTTTGCGCGTGTCAATGACCATCTGGCGTAGCCTAATCTTTCTCCGTTTGCATTTCAAAATTTTAGAACAGAGTTTTTATTCATGGTACTACACAAGGCGAAAATCCCGTGAACAAATGTCCGCAACAAATTTATTACGTGGCCGTTACTGTGCAGGGTTGAGCATCAGAGGGATAACGAAAGAAAAGGGCAATCCAATATATAGCGTGAAAAAGACAAGACTACAAAGTCTTGATAAATAGGTAAAATAAGTAAATAAAAATTGATAAAAAAAAAAGAACGCTTCGCAGAGATAATGCGGCTCTTCCGACGCATGTAGCTCGGTAACTTCAGACCGCTGGGAAAGATGCGCACACTTCAATTCGCCCCGATATTGATTCGCGAGCATGGAAGAAAAAAGGACACGGGGGGGGGGGGGGGGGGGGGGATTTCGCAAAGCAGGGGAGGAGCTGCCTGATGATGATGATGATTAGGTTTACCTCTTTGTAACGGGCGGCCACATTTAGCGTCCTAGCCGAACTCGGGCGCCTTAAGTGCACCTCCTGGTGTCAATGTGCCGTCACAAAAGTAAGACTTTCAGAATGGTTGTCATTGGGGCATTGAGAGGTGCTCATATTGTGGTGCTTGGAAAGGGTGCAATTTTGTTTAGTTCTTCCGTTTCTTTTTAAAACCTCGCCGGTAAGAGCACCTTGAGGTACCCGCCCGACACAAAGGAGAAGACCACAATCATCATCAAGTGAGCCCCACTTCTTCGGCACCCAGACTCCACCATTTTATCGGCCATCAAACAATAATTTCTGGTGTTTTACGTCCCAAAGCCACGATATGACTATCAGGGGCGGTTAGTGGAGGACTCCGGAAATTCATACCACCTACGTGCATTGACATCGCAGGGAACACGGGATTCCAACATTTCGCCTCCGTCAAAATGCAGCCGCCACGGCAGGGATTCGATCCCGCGACCTTCGGATCAGCAACCAAGTGCCACGGGCACTCGAGCACCATGGCTGGGCACCATTTTATCAGCTCGCGCCGGACAGGGCAAATCGATGGTCACTGGCAGACGTCTTCGATCTTTATTTCTTTTCCGGACCGACCTTGTTTCAACTTGTCAGCGCGACGTTACTAGTTTTATCTCCTCATTGCTAAAAAGCGTTTCATTGCATGCGATTCGAATGACGAAAGGACGCGACATTCTGCCGTCCATATGGGGAGCGTGCGGCTCAGGGTCGATGGGGGCAGGGGAAAGTGAACGAAAGAGTGGAAAGGAGGAAAAGTCGTAGCGGGGGTCTTCGCACACCTTGACCGACTGGTGTTCTTTTTAACGTGACCCTACATTTGCACCAAATTCAATGTATCTTCCGCCCCCACCCCCTTAATTGCAATTCCCGGGGAAACCCTGGCACTAGACAAGCTGCAGCGGACCATTACATATGATCAACGGCAATTCACGTGGTGCAAAACGGAAGAGTGCATGCTTCCAACTAGCCCGCAACTCCCTGCTACAAACACTGAGTCAGTTTGTCTTAAGGTGCACGAGGGCGTGTTGTGTGTTCCCCACCTGTTCTGAGTATTCTCGTGCATAGAAGTATAGGCGTAGTTAAACATGACCGAAATGAAATGAGAACTTATCGGAAGGGTGTGATTCCACGACGACTATCCCAGTTCCGCATCCTCGCGCACAAGAAAGCAGGCTCACACTCCGTCGGCGTTCGCGGTGCAATTTACGAGCACGACACCCGAAGCGCCTGGAGATGTGACAAGGTTCTGCTGTTCTGCATTGCCGCGAACAGCGTTAAAGGAGTACTGACACGATTTTGCGGCGGTTTAAAACGTATAGTTTTCGTTTTCTAGCCATGTATTGTTAACGCCCTTCGCACACGGAAGCCAGGAAACACGTACAAAATATTTCAGTTTGTTTTTACAGTTTTCGTCGCCCAGCACTGCAAGCTAGCCCCCCAGCGCAATGGACACTACAATGATGTATGAGCACAGTCCATTAAAAATCGCCGAAATCGCTGTCAAGAGCCACTGGTGACGACCGTGAAAGTGACCACTGACGACAGAGTTGCAGCGATGGTATCGCGAATTGCTCTCCCTACGTGACTCAGACGTACGTCCGACTATGTTCACACGTTACTAGGAAACCGCCCCCTCGAAATCGAAACCGAAAGTGGGCTATTAAAGAAGCGGTATTAAAAATATATTCATTGCCTTGCGAGGCACCATAATACTCTTTTGGGGGTTCTCCACGCCAGTGCTTTCATTTACAGCAATAATACAAGAATGTCAAAAATTCGTGTCAGTGCTCCTTCAAAGCGCACGAAGTGCCCCGAGCAGTACTTCCATGCATAGCAAACCACGGGAACAACTGGCGTTCGATAGCTCCACCAGGATCGGCGTTAGCTTCGCATTCCTTCAACGAGGCGAGGAACTCCGCCGCAATGGCCGCTTCGATTAAGCCTATAAATCCTTGCAGCGTGACTGTTGCCAGGAGAGCCAGAGTGCCACGCCCACCTCTTCGCTCAATAGAACAGCTTCCCCATTCGCAAAGGCCACGAGGTCGCGATATGCTAGAATAACGTGCATACAGTCGCGTACGGAAACCATGAAAGTAAACGTACACACTGAAAAGCGTCTCAAGGAGAGAGAAAGAGAGAAACGCTGACGCAAAGACGGAACCGTACAGGCGAATGGTTTCAGACTGCGAGGCAGAGGAATTCCGCCATTGTATATTCCACGGAACTGCACGCAACTTCGCATGACTCGGCCCGGAGATCGATATAACCCTGGTCGGATGGGCGAAAGCAAGGTGTCTATATGAAGAACGCACGAGTGGGTGCGCATCAGCGGGAGCAGGCTACGACTGTTCCGGCGCGTAATGAATATAACTGCCTGAACTCTCTAGTTAAGTACATAAAACGAACGCTCCCAAAGCAAAAGCGCAGCAAACAAGGATCTCGACCTTTCCAGCTGATTTTGGCAAATGCGTAGCAACGAGCCAAAAGGAAAGCAGGGGACAGAATTTTCCGCAGAGGCGGTAGTCGCCTGCGCACCCGCAAAACATTCCGCGGAAAGAAACAGAAAAAAATCCATAGCGGCTTCTGTGCTCCTGCACGCGGCGCGGTTTCAGCTGGCCTCGACTAATCACAATACTTCACTATCAATTTCTCCGAGTGAAGGGCGATGTTTGAGAAGAGCGAGAGAGAAAAAAAAACCTGCTACAGCCGCGCATTTATGGAATCACCGTGCGCGTCCCTTCCACTCGTCGTCAAGCGAGACACCCGGCCACAAGGACGAGAGCGGAGTCGGCAAGCAAGGGGGCGGTGGAGGGAGCGTAAGGGTTACGTCACTTCCCTCAAAGCGGGACAAACGTCACGGCGCGCTAACGGCGATGCGCCGAGAGGCCGCACTTTTTCCGCCGCCTTCCTCCTCCTCCACACCTCACGCAACAGGGATGGCGTTGGGAGGAGGCCCTCTCATCGCCGTGCTGCCGCAAACTAAAGCAGAGAGGTGCCAGTCGATAGGGAGGAGGAAGGGAGCAGATATAAGAGGAGCCCTCGCCCCTCTTTCCTCGACGAACCGGTGGCCGAATCAAGCGCAGCCCTCCCTCAACATCTCCCTTCTCCGCGCACCAATAGGCTTCGTTGCGCCAAAACCCGAGTGCGAAAAAGAACCGACATCATTTCATCGCGGACGATGCTAATCTGAACGCGGAGCGAGGCACGCGGAAAAGGAATGACACTATCGCGAGCGCTGTTTCACGGATCGTTTCAAGCCACGAGATACAAACAACGGAGTAGGAAGCAGCTGTTCTCACTAGACGATTTAACGGCGCGGCGATCACCTCGCTACGCCACTGAACAGCTCAAAACGTTAAGCATCTAGCCGTTCGTTACAACTCGACTCCAGGTACGCCAGTGAGGTGTGTTACAAGCGGTGCATGGACGACGTTCAAGAAGCGCGATTCGATGGAGCTGTACAGCGGCGCAAGACTGCCAAAAAGGCAGGGAAAGCCGTCGGCTTGCGTCGTCAGAAAGGCGAGTGTTAACGTCGTCGACGCACGGGTCAGTTGCTCCGAGGCGCGACGAAGGATAAGGAAGGGGGAGGGGAGATATGTATAGAAACAGAAGGCTCGCCACAGCGCCGCGTGCGGCAGCCGCTTCTTTCACTCGCTCGAATCGAAGAAAAAGCGCAACGAGCGGTGTGCCTGGCGGAAGCATGTCCGGCGCCACAATTGATGCAGCAACCGGCGAAAATTGAAAGAGTACGTGCCGCAGAGAGACAGACGCGGGGAATCACTAGCAGCAAGAATATAGCGCCTCTTTCCCATCTATCAGAACCACTTTATATAATATGTTGCCAATGGTTTATCGAGCGGAGCGCCAACGCCACGAGGAGAGGCAGTTCGACACATACAGTACTTAAACGCATTCGCAAAGACAGAAAAAAAAAAAAAAAAATTAACGGCATGATGTCGCTGTCGGTTGCGGTAGCACCCTTCCCATTGCCATATAAACAGGGCCTCCCCTCTGACCACCCAGCGGCCGCCGACGTCACCACGCCCCGAGCGTGTCGGACGACCAACCGAGCGATCAACCGTGCAACCCGAACGAGGTTCCACGCTGGAGGCGCGTCCTGTGCCTGTATCGGAAACAAAATGTCCGCTATCGCGCCGCCCGGCAGCCAACCGGCTGTCGCCAGGCGCCGCGGTGGGGTACCTCGTTTCCCGCGACGTTGACGGCATATCCATGCGAACACGATATCCAGGCGCCAGCGGGCGCAGCGTAATCCTGATGATGGTGAAGAGGCCCGCAGCGTGCACGCTAACTGTTGGCCGTGAGAGCTCAACAAGAAACGCAATGCTACGCGGTAACACTTCCTAAAGCACGGCAGAGGTGGCCACAGCTGTCACTACCCTGCAGACACACACACGCACACACAAGAGACACACTGGAAAGCGATGGGGGTCGACGGTGCGCACCTTTGGAAAGCGCAGAGCGGCGCAAGAAACATGGGCGCAGAATCGCTGGGTGTCGTCGGTGCGCCGGCAGTCGCCACGACCGACGAACATCCACACCAGGGTCGCCGCTGTTGTGCCGATATCCTTGAGGGGTCGGGTGTTGCCGCGGCGGATGCGACCGACTCACGCGGACATCCCAACAGAGGAGGACACCACGCCACAGTCAAGGCTAGCCCGACGAACAGCGAGAAACACCGCGCAGGCTGCCACTCCCGAGCTCGAGCCGACCGCGACACATTCTCTTCGGAGGCCCGACAGAGTTGGGAAGCACAGTCGTTCCAAAGCAGGAGGAAGTGGGCAAAACAGAGCACACGGGAGCTGAAGAACGGAAGGCTATCGGTGGCGCTGGGCGGCGCGAAGAGCGCCGGGGCGGAAGGTCAGTTCTTGACAGAGAGAGCGCAAAATGGCGCTGCTGGCGTGGTCGTCGTCGCGAGAGGCACACCGCCGAGCCGGCGCGCACAACAGCCGCCGCAGGGAGATCAGCGGCGCCGGCGACACGACCGGAGGGGGGGATACACTGCAGCACACGGGCCAGCCCACAGACAGCCACCTCGGCGGCGAGGAACGTAGTACGACGCGGCAGCGTTCCTCTCCCCGCCGAAAAACTCAGGCGGCGGGGGCACAAACACGCCAGGCGCGCGCGTTTACGCACGCACACACGCCGAGAGGCCAGGCCGAGCAGCTAGCGAGTCGCTGCTGCTAACTACCGGAGAGCAGTCGAGAGAGCCGATTTCCCCGCGCAGCTGAAGGAGAGGTCGCCGCTTGAGTTCGTGTCTGTCTGTGAGCGCGGCGCTACGCGTACGCGCGAGAATGAGCCAACCGAAGAAGGAGCGAACGAAGGAACGACGCAACGCACAGAGCCTGCTGTGCGCCCCCCCCCCCCTCACCCCCTACGCTGTCCGCCGAACGAGCAGTGCCGCCGGCGGCCAAGATAGAGAGAAGGGGACAGCGGCCCTTCCCCCCTCCAACGGCGCGCTCGAATAAAGACGACCCCAGTCAGGAACGAAGTGCGCGAGGTTTTTTCGTATGGCGAAGGAAGGGAGGAGGAGGGGAGCGAACGAAGTCACACGCAGGAAGGATTGTGGACGAAGACGACAGGACGGCCCCGGCGAGACGGGGAAGCATGCAGCTCGCACGCAGCTATAACTGCAGAGGGAGAGAGAACACGCACACCGAGTTGCCCCAACAACAAAAGACCGCAAACTCAAGGCGTGCGATACAGACACCATGCGAAGAAAGAAAAGTAGTCCCTTTCCTCTGCGAGCATCCGCGGTAGCGCACCGACATACACAAGAGCGCAAGCCGCGCCACCGACAGACAGACCCTGGGCAGAGAGCAGCGCAAGGAGTGAACGAACGAATGAGGACGAAACGCGCGACGGGAAGAGGGGGAGGAGGCGCCTCGAGGTACAGGAGCGGGGGGGGGGGGGCGGTATTGAGGGGGCACGAAACGATGGCAAAAGAAAAGCGCCAGGGAATGAAGCGAATGCGTCAAAAGGAAATCAGGAAGAAGGTGGGGCGAAACACACGCATACGTTGCGGGGAGGAGAGATCGAGACAAAAAAAAATAAATTAAAAGTAACAAGGAAAGGAGGAAATCGTCACAGCTTGCACAAACCGCACGCGATGACTCCCAGGGAGTGCGCCGGGCTGTGCCAATGCGGCCTCCCTTCCCTTCTCGGTGAAGCAGCAAGTCATACGACCTACGTTCGTTCCGTGGCCTGAAAAGACCGGCGGTTCAAGAACCGAGGCGAGACGGTTATCCTCCAGAGGTTTACGCGCACAAATCAACGGCGCTGCGCTTAGGGTATCACCGCCCGAATGTGTTAGCGACAACCGTCGATTCGATCCCACCGCCGTGTGTTTTCGCAAAATTTTAACGATGAACACGTACGGCAATCTAAACATGCGTAGTAGTGAGCTTGTATTTTCTAGGACCAGCTGCGGAGAAGCCCCGAATAGCCGGTCGTCGAACATGTTCGGAAGCGTTTACGGGTCGATAGAAGGTATTCATTGGACAGCTACGTGTTCACAAAAGTTCGCCGACTGCGCCTCCTTGCGAAGGCTGTTAGGGGCACAGGGAAAATTCCAACTCGTACTAAAAAAGGGCGCGCTCCAATCGCGTTGGACGTCAGCGCGAGAGCGAATGCAAGAGAGAGCACGAGGAAATGCAAACCGACGCACAAGTGTCGTGCATCGTCGCTTCCTGCCTTGACGATAAGCAGAACAAAGAGACGTCGCCGCTACCTTATACTCTTCTGTCTTCCTGGCATCAGACACCTCTACGGCGGAGCGCAGTTTCCCACACGAGGCGCGCTCGAGGATGAAAGACAAAGCCGCGAAAAGTGAGAATCATCCCAGAAAAAAGGGGAGCCTGTAACTAGATCGTAACACGGCGCAACTGGCGTAACCCAGAGGCAACCGCCAGTGGCGGAACAACAATCGCGCAGAGATGCAAAAATGACAATAAATACAAAAAGAGCCGGCGCAATGGCGCCATCTTTCCGCTCGCCAAGCCTCGATCAGAAGGGCCGGCCGATCCCTCCCCGCGCTGCCAAACGCAGCGCACGGCACGCTCGCCGTGCTGCTGCAGTCGTCGGAAGTGGTGGCGGGGGGGGGATGTGAGGCCTCCCGGATTTGCGCGCAAGGCGCCGCCGCGCTTCGATTCGTCGGGCCGCCATCGCAGTCTTTTCTCCCTTCTCACACACCTTACACCTTTGGTTATATAAAAAAAAAACACCACAAAAACTGCGGGGGCTGTATGACAGAGGAAATACGACCACCAATGTGTGACTGCGTGTAAATGTTTTACAAGAACGCGCGCGACAAAGCACCAGGAAGTCGCCGGCTTGGAAGGGACTGCACAAAAGCCCTCATTTCGTATCCGCTAATCACGCTATAGTACACGAAGACGAGTATATAACCGCGTTTGGGAACCGTGCGCGCCATCACTTGAACGCGCGCGCTCCCGTTTTGAGTGCGGGGAGGATGATGCGGTGTTCGTTTGTTCCTCGACAGCGAGAGGTGGGATGCCGCCTGCTGCAGCAGCTACAACCGCCGCAGCGCCATATTCGTCGTCGCTCGCTGTACGGGCGAGGCAGGCCCGGCGAAGGGACGCCTGTCCGCGGCCTCACTCAGCGTTACCTCACACTCCGCTGCTGTCTCTCTCTCGCTCGGCCAGCGAAACAACAGCCGACAGAAACGACCACGCTTCCCCCTTCTTCCTCGCTCCCGGAGAGCCGGCTAGGGGTGATGCACTCAATAAAACAGCTAGTCAGCGACAGTGGAAGGGGGGCGGCGGGGTTGCACTCGCTCTACGCACCGGTTTCGAGCAGCAGCGTGCGCCAGCAAAGGACGTATTTGTCACTAGGTTCTCGGTTCGAATCACCTTCCAATCAAATATGTTTTGTAGTTTTTTTAAAAATATTCTTTCGAAGAACAGGACGGGGAGATGATGTCGCGCTTGCTTTCACAGCAGCAAATAACGACTACGCGGAAACTGCAATACCGATTGGATGAGAGATGGAAGATAGTCAGGCCTATCGCAAGGATAACCTTTCCGTGCACGAATAAGAGTTTCCTATATGCCTAACTTACGGAGTATAAATGTTGACGAATTTAATCATTCCCTTCAGGTTCGCGAGTATAACCGGTTTCAGTATTCGACGCCGTACACAAAACAGTACTTTCTCAAACGGACTTTTTATCATTATTATCTTTTAGACGCGTACGGGAAGCCACTTTCCGCAGAACCAGGCAACAAAAGAGTTATGCAACGTCCAGCGAAGATGGGTTGCGGTCACCGTGTGCAGACAGGGGTGGCTGCAACAAACACGCGCACATTTCAGGGGACAACGGACTGCAACTGGGACAGAGGCGTGAAGCCACGTAGGTTGAGAGAGGGAGAGGGGGATGAGAAAGGCAATGTCGAATGCACGGGCGGAGCAGCGGGCGCGTTCCGGGCGGCGGAATGCCACGCACAAAAGCCGAGCTAAACGTTTCATTGACCCAATTGCGTTGCCAAAGGAGTCCGGCGAGGCACAACAGAAACGGATTCAGTTCAGAAAATCATGATGCCCGCCATTCAGGCTTGTCAGAGTTCTCTTGGCTGCTAGGTCCCCTACGGCACAATGCCAGGAGATCCACCATATCAGCATAAAAATAATTGGTTATACATTAAAAAGTGAAACACGGAAAAAATGTTCGATTAATCAATTTTGGGTGGAAGGATACATGTAGGGATATACATAGACAGATAGATCATCCAATCACGAAAAGAGCTTGTGAAATAAGAGAACGCTAGCGAATCCGCCATGTACTGTTGATGACAATGCGTACATATGTGGTCATATGCTTAGCTTTCGGAAGGGGAGGGGGGGGGGGGGGCAAGCAGAGGGAACAAAAAAAAATACTAGGCCTACGTTTTAGGGCGATAACGCTCTTTCAGTGCCGAAGATTTACACGAACCGCGAGTCCTCAATTTTAGGGTGCAAGCGCTGAAGAAGTGTACAAGCGACGGGCTTGATATCCGTATCGTATTGAAGCGCGCTATAAAGCGTCCTTACCCGCGGCGGCCTCACCTGTCGGAGGCCGCAGCAACAGCGCCATGCCGGTCGCGTATAAAGGGGCGGCAAAGAGGGCCTACCCTCGCGGGAGGCTACACACAAAGCGAAATGGCGGCCACCACGCGTCCCCCCGCGCGGAAGTAGCGGAGCAACCGAGCACCCCGCCGCGGTCATGAACACGACCGGCTGCCGAAACTCGGATCGACGGGGAGACCTGCCCGAGGGCATGCGCGTACTTGCGACATCGAACCAAGTTGCATCGCCTCGAGTAAATTCACTACGCTGTGGTCACATGACGCCATCTTCTCATCCATAAAAAAAAAAAAAAGCACGACTTTATGAATAAACAAGTGGCAAGCGAATGTAGCCGGCCCATGCGATTAGTACTAGATTATCTGTCATACCAATGTTGCCATCGCGAAGAGAAAAACGCGCGCGATGATACGAGTTCCCCACTTTCGGGCAATAATAATAATAATAATAATAATAATAATAATAATAATAATAATAATAATAATAATAATAATAATAATAAATGAAATTTTAGTTTCTCGCAACTCTCTCGCAACAGTCACAACACAAGAACTCTGCTGGGGGTTGTGTGATGAACCCATGATTCAGTGGCTGAATGTATTACGAGCAATCGCTTGCCCGAAGGTAAGTGAACGAATCTGAGATGCGTCGAAGATACGGGTAATAAATAACTAACTAAATAAATAAATACAAAAACGACAGCCAGATGGAGTCGAATATGAAAGGAGGGGGGGGGGGGGGCGAACACCGAAGTTGTGCCTTAGCAGCGATAAGCATAAAAAACGAGGCAGAAGTCAAGGCAAACGCGACAAAACTGAACTGAAATGGGAGAAACCTCTCACGTAAGTTGCTGCAGTAAATGAAAGCCTGTTTACAACAGTCCCAGCGAAAAGTTCACTGTACCGGGAACTTCCTCCGACGGTTTTTCCTACATCACGCTTATAATAACGTCGCCTCACCCGATAGGCGAAAGGTTCGATCGATTTAGTGTGAATTGCAGAGCTAGGCAGCGTGAAACACTGACAGACGGGGGGGGGGGGGGGGGGGGGGGTGTATGCTAGCTCGTTGCGAATTATCTGAGCGCTTTTTTTCGCGAAAACCCCCAAAGATATTGATAGTGTGCCATTACTGCACTGAAGCCAAATACGTTTACGTACGAAACAAAGATGGCACATTTTTCTCCCTATTTATTCCTATCTACGCGAGTGGTGTACAGATACATGCAAACTGAAGCAAGGAAATAAAAATCCAGTGACAGTCCACTCTGCACAGGTGGGTGGCCCGCAAAGCCGTTTAGCACATCACACAGGACGAAATACGGGTACGCATGCACTAATGCAAAAAAATAATAATAATAATAATAATAATAAAGCATTATTTGTCCCACGAAGCAAACAGTCGGGCGTTCATCTGTCCAGCCTCGGCGTTACCACCCAATGGCAAGACGATGTCATATGATGACGTATCCGCACAACGTCCTCTGATTTCGTCGCCCCACATCATCATCATCATCGACCCACGTCATGTTTACCGAACGCAGCGCGTACATGGATGGACATGCACGAAGTTTTCTGTACGGTACAACTGAACAATTCCATCCAGGCACGTCAAAACTCTACATTGCGAGAGCTTTGAGTGATGTTTACAGCACCTTCGGAGTTTTAAGTACCAAATACAGCCGGATAAAAAAAAGAAAAAAGAACCAGTCCCTACCGGCTCGGCGGGGTTAAAGTTACAAACGAATGCTAAGTTGCTGCTTCGCACTGGCCTTTGTACAGACACACACCGTTTGCAGAACATTCGTACCTAAGCGATAACGTGTACGACCTTTATTATGTTTATAAATTTGTATTTTCGACCAAGCTCAGTCTTACTGGCGTCGCGTGCTCTGCCAACACTGCGCACAGCACAGAAAATTTTTCTCGCATGCACGAACGCAATCGCGACTCACCGCCACGTCCAAGCACAGGGTGAAGTCTCTCTCTCACACACACAGACACACACACACACACACACACACACACACAGAGAGAGAGAGAGAGAGAGAGAGAGTGAGAGAGAGAGAGAGAGAGAGAGAGAGATGCTATAGAAAGCAGGGCATGAGGAAATAATGGCCGTCACAGGGTGTCCTACGCAGCCGTTCAGAATTCTCCACCAGAGAAGTGACGCATGCTTCGGTGCGTACTTGAGAGTCGAGACAGATTTTAGTATTTTCTCTCTCTCTCTCTCTATCGACTCAAGTGTGTACAGGAGAACGACGTGTAAGATACAATGAAGGCGTTTGCGTCATTTGGTGCATTCGCTCTTCTGAAGCACCTAAAAATATTATGTCATGCATATGACTACCTCAATGACCGATCTGATTATAATACCAATTAAAGCAACGAATTCGTTGTGTCGCGATAAATCCGGTAAACAAAGAAATAAGGTTAAGCACGAGCAAGGGGCGGCATCTTGCATTCCTTTTTTTTTTACTTTTTTCTTTCTTTGGCGGAGCGCAACACGAAATGAGATGTACGGATCGACAGGAGGCGACGGATAATACGCCAGCAATAAAAGCCGGTCGAAGCAGTGTACGTGGAACCAGACCGACGACAACTCGGAGAAAACGGATTGCAATGCTGCACACAGCGTCGCGTCCATTCTTAATGGCCGCAGCGTCAGGGCATGCACCCATCACGAACCGCCGCAATCTGCCGTGACGCAACGCGAGAAGCCAGCCTAAATGCCCTATCCCTCGCCCTTTTCCCCCCATCACGCACACACACAGAGGCGACCCACCATAACAGGACGGGTTCGGCCGGCAGCTGCCATTTTTTCGCCGGCGCGTCCGCATCGGCTCGCGAGGCCTAACGACATTGTGCAGAAAGGGACGCCAATCACGGCACGAGGAAGGGGAGGAGGCAGCAGCGAGGCATCGGCCGCCACGTGTTTCGTCGACGTTGCTGGAAAGATGCGAGAGCCGGCGACGGCAATGCGAGGACATTTTCGAGTGTGCGTCGCATCAAAGGCGCACTGTCGATGTCGGCACGACATTCCTTGGCCCGAGGTGACGAAACGGGTACAAAAGGCCGATATGCTGGAAGACCACGAACACGTAAACAACAATAATTTTCAAAAAAAAATATATATTGAGAAGACGGTCTTAGTTCCTATTCTCGCAGCATTCGTTTGTAGATTTACTCTGTAGGTGCGCGGTGGGACCAAACGAAAGACAAGCACAGAATCACATAGTGCGGCAACCTAATTGTCCATTAAAGTGGAACACCTTGAATCTGGATGCCTTCGATTCACCGTGCTTCAATTGCAGCGTATTCATGCATGTGACAAATTATCGATAACGTATGATCAAGCATACTAAACCCGCAGACATGAAAGTTGTACTCGTCATTCTATAACGCACCAGTACTACTGCCCACGAAGTGGTGTGGCACGAAGGCTAATCGTTGTTGTGTACACCCGCATGTATTGCAAAACGTAGCGATAATAAAAAAAAAAAATCGCGCTTGCACTGTTGCAGTGTCTGAGAGCGAATCCTGTTCCACTCGTACTCCACGGGGACAAGAGAAAATTCTTCAAACTTACAGCACCTCCCCCCCCCTCCGACTTGCACTGAAGCATGCCATATCTCACAAGTCACGAGACAAAGGGACGGGGAGGGGAAGTCGCATGCGGCGAGTGCGGCTGCAACGGAAAACAAGATCCAGCCTCAAGGACATACTCCAGGAGGCCACAGCATTCTGCGCGGAATAATGGATTCCGCGCTCACAAATTCCACACGCGCGCACAGCGAGCGGCCAAATGAGATGCTTCCGCGCCATTTCGCGCACTGCAGAAAACGTCGCCGCCGCCGCCGCGTGGAACGGACGCCATGACAGGAGACGGGGCTTTCGCTCTCTGCGCGTCCCCCCCTCGTCAGCGAATGAAGAAGGAGGGCGCCCCCCATCCGGCGGCGCAGACAGGCCATACACACACACACACACAACACGGCGGGTGCCGTCGTCTCAGTCGGCAGAGCGACGCATGCGCCGCCCCGTACGTAAAACCCCTTTGATTATTTCCACGGGCCCGCAGAAGAAAACGGTTTCGCCGAACGTCCGAAAGCAGGCGAGCAGCACTAGACGGGCACGCGCGAAGGCGGCACAGATCGCGATGAGGTCATGCATGCCTGCGTCCTTCAAGCGACGGCCGCGTACGGGTCAACCACCGCGGCCCGCTGGCGTCTCCCGTGTGTTGAGCCCGCGACGGCCGCTTTCCTCACCGCAAAGATGGCCGCCTCGGCGCTGAAAAAGAGACGAGGGGTCGAAAACAAAGAAAAAGAAATAACCAACCTACCACCCAGAGAGTAGCCTCTTTTTTTTTTTTTTTTTTCCTCGAGGCACCTTCTCCCGAGATGCACCTTACTCAAACCCAGCCGGCTACACGGCACCCCACCCAAACAGCCGAGGCAGCTGCGGTGCCGGCAGAAAAAAAGAGAGGTGACTTGGCTCCCTCCCTCCCCCCTCAACCTCCGATACCGCCATGTTGCGAAGGGACCGAGAGCGGCAAGCGCGATGTCTTCCGATTTGTCCGCTTTTGCTGCGCCGGAGGGAGGCAGGCGCTGAATGCCGCAGGTCAACACCGGTCGTGCAGGCTTCGAGGAAAGTGCGCAAAGCTACATGCAACGGCTCGTTGCTCGCCGGTCTTTGGTCCACCGAAGCCACGTCACCACCAAGAACGGCGTATCTACTCCAGTGTGCGCGTGTGTGTGCTGAGGAGGAGGTCGGCAGGATGAAATAATTTGTAGCTAGGCTGCTCCGAGATAAGTACCGCACAAGAGCAGACATACACTGATGACGAAGGCTAGAGAAAAAGAAACATTAGCAAATGGACACACTTTTTAATGATTAGTTTAATGACTTTTAATGAATAATCAGCGGCCAGCACAACGTCTCGCTTGCGTTATCGCTGGACCCGGCGTAATAGGAGAACAGCAACGCACGGCGCCCCGCCTTTCCGTCAATTTGTATGGAGGGTAGGAAAGCGGGAAACCGGAAGAAGTCACGACCAGATAATCCAGGCCGTCGTAGGCATCTTGCAGATCGATGTACGCATGTTATGTGCAGACATGCCGGCACATGCTGACCAAATAATATGGAAACATCTACAGGCTTAACTGGCAACTGCGGAGTCGCTCTAGACGGCGTAGTGGTCCGCATATCACACACGGTGGACGAGCGCACACGAACGCAGCTGAGATGCCGCGAACCATGATTGGTGTACCACTGTGGTGGTCTGCTGATGAACACGACTCACCGTCTACGTGGCAAGATGACTGATGCAGAAGCAAAGCGTTTCGATCGTTGTCTTGGTCAACCAATAAAGCTAGAGAACTATCACGTCGCCTCTCCGAATGCGTCTCTCAGCTCTCTCCAAGTTTTGGGTTGGAGGTTGGAAGAAGGAACCCCCAAAGTAAAAACCGTCAGGGGGACCTCCTATCGACATTACATTGATTAAATGCACGGCAGGCAAGTGACGAACTCTAGAAAAACATATCGAGGCCCCGCACTCGGCTTTATCCGAAGGTCGCGGGATCGAATCTCGGCCGCGGCGTCTGCATTTCGATGCAGGCGAAATGTTGAGGCCCGTGCATGTACTGTGTCATGTCGGTGCACGTTAAGGAAACGCGGGTGGTCGAAATTGCCGCAGCCTTTCACTACGGCGTCTCTCATAATCATAGCGTGGTTTGGGGCGGGGGACTCTTGAATCAATCAATCAAATCCTAACTCAACGTCATATGCTGACGCGCGAGCAGGATGAGCATACCTTTACTCGATGAGATTCAAGCGCACGGGATAGGGTTCGCTTGTCATGTTTGTTCTTGCCGTCTGGCCTCTATAAGGGGTGGTTAGACTAAATGTTACTAATATCTTAGCACAACATGAGGGGAGAAGAACGGTATCCACGAGAGTGCCTCGCCAAACAAGAAAACACCGAGAAGAATCCCTGACGCTATGCCTCCCTCAATACCGGCTGGCTCCATCCGGATGGTTCGCAGTTCGCATGGAATGCGAGCCGTCGGGCGAGGTCAAGCGATCCAACACACGCTGCTCACCACGATGTTAAGCGTAGATCGAGGAGGACTCACGAAATCCTTGTACAACACGATGAAGCACATGAAACCTATCTCTCTGCTCCAGTGACGTGATTACGCCAATCAGCATCAATATATTTACGAAAAAAAAATGGGGGGGGGGGGGGGGGGGAAGGGGCTGACCAAGAGCGCTGCGGATATGTTTTGGAGTACTATTTGCCGAGGTTTCAAAATGACGTACAGAGAATGCGCGCACGTCTCACCGGTCATCGCAAAGTGAACCTGTTAACGCAGCAAGAGTGCGAAAGGGCGAAGGGCTTCAAAGGTGACTGAATACACAGTGCACGCCGCCCACAGGCTGATCGCGCACGGAAAAGTACCTGCATCACGCCGCGGCGTCCCCGCCACTTATCCACGGACAGACACAGTAACCTCCGCCATGATGTGTCCATTCCTCCTCCCCGGGGCTCTTCTCAACAGACTCGCTTCGCACACACCTTTACCGTTTCCTTTCCCCTTTAGCGCTTTTTTGCGCTTCTCTTTTGCGCGCAGATACACACGGTTTCTGTCTTTTCGTTCCTTTGCTTACGCACCTTTTCGGGCCGCCTCGGCACCGGACTAAATCGAGCAGCACGAGGGAGGCTTGAGGAAAAACAGAAAAAGGAAAGAAAAGAACAGATGGATAAAAACACAAACGCAACATCAACCCGAGCGCGAATTGCAGAGTGAGGAGGAGGGGGGAAGGAACAAAGGGAGGCTAGAAAGCAAGCTAACAGCCAGCAGGCAACCTACCCCGAACCACCCTATCCGAGAGTGACGGAGAAGAAAGGCGTGACGTCACCAGAGAATCGCTAGGCAACCGACATCACGTGCCCAGCGGACACTGGAGGCTCTTCCTGCCTGCAGCCGCCGCTACGGGAGCCACGGCAGGCAGCGTCGCCTTGCAAAAGCAGAGAAGCCGCAGCGAGAATGCGCCCGCTAGTTCGGGAAAAGTCGAGAAGAGCCGCCAGCCACCAGAAGAAAATGGCGGCAGCAAAGAATGCTGGGAGGAAGAACGAACGACACTTTTCTCTCTCTCTCTCCCCCCCCCCCCCCCACGACATGCGGCAAGGTTCGCCTGGCGTCCACGCGTGTGTTCCTCCCTCCACCGCAGCTCTTGAAGTGCACCGTTTCCAAGTCGACTAACGACACTCGGTTAACGCTAGCACACGGTAGCGAAGGCCGTGAACGGGCACAAATACGGGGGTCTCTTCTTTTCTTGTTAGTGGGAAAGAGCACTCGACGAAACAAACACGTCCCCGTTCATTTGCATAAAGCCGAGGAGACACGAGGGATAAATAACACGGCCTGCTTCGATGCGGTTACCGCCGCCCTTCGCGGCGCGACAAAATGGCTACGTATTACGATGGGCAAGCACGAGCACTCTCGCTCGCATGCGGGTGCCAGGGGGCGGCACAGGATCCGGGCTACACGCGTGTGATCACGTACGGCGATGCCACGCACGAACAACGTGAGCAGCAAACCATGTGACGTCTGCGGCGGGAGAAACAGTAAATTCGTATTACGCTATGGGGGAAAAGGGTTGAATACTACACCGGAAGCGTAGTTACGGGCGAAGGGACAGCAGAGAACTAGCACGGATTTGCCTTCTGTGCGCAAGAGGTCAGCACAAAGTAGCAAGATTATCTAACGAGGGGTCCTGGACCCGATGACGGAATAAGAGCGTGTGCCATTATTCTCGAATCGCCTGCCGAGTGTGACCCAGAGCCTCCAATAGCATGTCCCTTACTATCAGCATGGGAAGCAAGCCTTCTCTATATTATAGATAGTACTTCTGTACTTCAGATTTGCTCTTGCCTGGTCTTTATCGCGAAGGCGTCACAAGCGCTAGCCGTCGAAGCTTCAAGGCCTCCAAATGCTCGATAAACGGATAAGAGCGAGCTGACAGCATGGCAAGCGCGGTAAGCATTTGTCAAAGCTTAGTGGAACGGTGCATAAACAGCAAGCCGTCAAAAGCACCACGGTTCAACTTCAAAAGGCAGTTTTCGCGGCACGTTGTTAGCGAAGCCCGGAAGAAATCACAAAAGCTGCTGTAACAAGGCCTAGGGCTCATTTTTCTCAAATTTGTCGACACCACACGTATGCAAACCTTTACTCGGATAGTTCAGTGACCGAATGGACGGACAACTGCCTCAAAAAATTGCTGAAACTGGGCCCATGCTGTGAAATTCACTATGCTCGCAAAAGACAAGTGGTTGGTTGGTGACCATGTTAATGGAAAACGGTCAACTCTACATCGACGCCTTGAAGCGTGAACTGAGCGGAATGAAGTACACTTTGGACCCAGCAGCGACATCCTGCCCCGCCTTTCTCGCTTCACGACGCCGCACAGGCTGCCTAGGGACATACGCAATTCGCGAGGCGCGCGCTAAATTTAATGCTCGCCGCTGCAATCAACACGTCCTAAAACGAACGACAGGTAAACACGGCCGTCATAGCATTACAAGCTCTCTCCTTTATTCTCCCGCAAACACCATACAACCACCAGAAACAAATACAGCCATGCAATGGATGTAAACCACGCTAATAAACAGCGACAACAAGATGGGGTGTTTGAAAAGCGGAGGGAACGCTCGCGGCGATAAAGATGGCCGGCGCTGACAGGTCCTCGAGCGCTCACGGGATTTCCACTCTTTCTCTCTCAGCTAGAGCTGTCTCGCAACGACGGCACAGGGAGGCGGCGGCGACCGGTCAAGCTGAAGCCGACCGCACGAGCCAAACGAGGTCAAAACGCTCTCAAACATGGCTCGCTCGAGCAAGCGCCGTGCAGCGCGCCGCAAGCAGGCAAGCGACGCACGGGACGGCGTCGTCGTCACCCCTTTCGGAGGTCACACTCAGTGTCGCTGATGCCGGCTGACTGCAAAACTCCTACATTGCCACTGCCCCGCGAAGCTCGGCACGCTGCCGCCGCGCCGCGGAGGAGACCGCCAACGGAAAAAGCCACCGCTCGAGCACACGTACGCACGCGCACCACAACCCCAGTCCGCCGCAGCCCGAACCAAGGCTGCCGAAACCACCGCCACTCGCTTTCCCTCTTATGCGGCCATTTTCCTTCCTTTTTTTTTTTTTTTTCCGAAACAGGGCGCCGCACCTACCTCAACTAACCGCCTGCAAGTGCAACTCTAACCCTTGCTTGGGAGAACGGCGTCTCCTTTTCCTTTCTCGCAATCCCTCGCCTCGTTCGAGAAAACTTGGGAGTGTTCTCTTCACATCACGCGGGCGCCATTTCAGCACGTGGTCCGGTGGGTCGCGCACGATAAGACAGAAAAGCTACACGCTCGCTTTCTCGCGAACATAGGCGTGCAGCAAGCCGGCGCTCGGCAATCGCGGGTGCGAAATCATGTCAAGCACCGGGGTACGACGCTGGCGACATGGGATCGCAGAAGAGCACATCTTTGCCGCCAAACAAGGAGTCCTCGTGTTACGTCGAATCGCCAGATGGTGCACCTCGCCTCGCCCCCCCCCCCCCCTCCCCTCCCTGGACTTTCTCGTTGTTCGCGTTATGCAGTCGACACGTCACGAAAAACAGGTTTTTCGTTCCTCTGGCGCAGTAGCGCGCACCGATAAACGCAGAACAAAGTGCCCGAAAGCAAAATAAATATACACCAGTATGGACTCGCCGCTACACACACGAGATCCGTCGCCTTATATACAATGATTCCACACAAACTAGGTCTGCGTGGTCGCCTCCATCGAAATGCAGCGGCCGCGGCCGGGATTCGATCCCGCAATCTTCGGATCAGCAGCCGAGTGCCATAACCACCTGACCACCGAGGCGGGGTTAAGAATACTACCGGTTGAACCCTGAAATCCCTACTATTTGGCGGAATACAGTAAAGATCGTTTTATTACGCTTAAAATATACAGGCAATGCGGAATTCGGCGAGCGTATCCTGTACTACATGGTACGAGTATACATGTACGCACAACATTGTCCGCCGTGGTGGTGTAGTGGTTACGGTACTCGGCTGCCACCCAAAATACGCGGGTTCGATCCCGGCCGCGGCGGTCGCATTCTCGATGGAGGCGAAAATGCAAGAGGCCCGTGTACTGTGCGTTGTCAGTGCACGTTAAAGAACCCCCGGTGGTCTAAATTTCCGGAGCCCTCCACTACGGCCTTTCTCCTCTCTATCTCTTTCACTCCCTTTCCCCCACCCCCACGGACGCTTAGCCGTGCTCCCTACATGGGCTGCAGAAATTAGCGTCCTTTCCTAACCGAACCACAATCATCATCATTGCTGCCTTCCGTGGGCAGGGTCAGCAAATCATCCGGTACAGGTCCGAAAGATGACATATCAACCAGAGATGCGGCTTTATCATTATTTTTCTCGTATCGTAACGGCCGACGACAACCACCCGTGGAACACCCGCAAATGCGACACGAAAGTGCAGCGTTCTCTTGACAACTCACAGACGATTTTGCATTTTTAACCATTGAAGTTTCTTGCAACAAAAGATTGTTTTTTCCTGCGACTAACATATGAGGAAACGCAGTAAATAAGTATACTTCGGTCAACCTTTACCCTTATATAGAAAAAGTAAGGGAAGCATGGGGAGGGTCATATAACAAATCACTCGATAAATGGAACTTGGGACGACTTGAAAAGCGATTATGGTTATTGACCTGGCCTCGTAAGTATATATATATATATATATATATATATATATATATATTATATTGTGTGTGTGTGCGTGCGCGCGCGCGCCAGGAAGAGAATGCCGGGAGGTAAGAAGTATCGCTCGTGAAGGCTATCGATCGGCGACAGCCCACCGTAGCTCCTCGGGGTAAAACGGCTTTCGCAATGAGTGACACGGCAGGGCCACAGACTGTTCTGTAACTGCTTGGCTTTATCGACCATATAGACGCCGCAAAATGGCGCTCGCTGACTCGCCCGCTCCTGCACACACACACACATGCACCGATCCGTTCCTCCAGGCGGGCGCGTCCCGCATTATTCTTACGAGACTTGTCACTTCGCATAGCGAAACGACACTTCCAAGGCACGTCACGTGACGTTCCTACGGCCTCAATGTGTCCTCGTTTCTGTCTACGATGCGGCTTGGACGTGACTCGAAACGTACGTACCTTCGCTACCTTCGCAAAATGGTCCACACGCAGCAGCGCAGAAACGTGTAACGCGACTTCAAACAAATGATACAACAAAGAAAGAACGAAGTGAAGAGGGGGGGGGGGGGGGGCGGGGAGGAGAAAAGAGCATGGCAACAGAGCTGGGGAAGACAAGTTCCAGGAGATCGCGTCTTTACGACCGCTTTCATTGGAGGATGAATGATGCACAACAATTAAAATCCACTCGTTTACCTAAACTGACCATTTATAACTGCTGAACAGTCTGGCGCACAAGCCTTGATAGGGGAATCAAAACCGCTTTGCGCTAAATAAAAAAGAAAGTCACTTCAAAGAAAAAAACAAGGGGGGGGGGGGGGGGGAATCATTCAGAGAAACGGCGCCATAAAGACAGTAAATGCTGTTAAGTACTGCTCCTCCTACTGCTGCAACTGCCGCTGCTACCACTACTACTGCTACTATACTGCTACTGCTTGCTGCTGCCGCCGCCACAACCACCCCTACTACAACTGCAATTGTCGGCAGGAGCGTGCAAAGACAATCCTCTTCCCAAGACAATCCTGCCAACGCCCATGACTAGTAACTACCGTTCGGCAGTAGTAGTAGTGGCAACAGTAGTAGTATCGGCAGCAGCAGTAGCGTAGTTAATGTGTAAAACTAAGGCGAGCCCAGCTGGCCGCAGGGCAATGCCACACCAAGCCATTTCGATCGCGATCAATCCCGATCGAGATTGGGAGTGCAGTGTGTGAAAAATCTTAAAGAAGAATAGTTCAAGACGCGAGCACGGCGCGCGAACAAATGGCTTCCATCTCGCATATACACACCGTCTGCGCATATCGGAACTCTTGCACGTATAATAGAGCAAGGACGTTGAAAGAGGCTTCAGGAGCCTCTATTTGTGTGTGTGTGTGTGTGTGTGTGTGTGTGTGTGTGTGTGTGTGTGTGTGTGTGTGTGTGTGTGTGTGTGCGTGTGTGTGTGTGTGTCACAAGTTAGGAGTGGTATGTTTGTTACTTGGGCGATAAACTACAGCCAGCTTCGAATGTTTAGGGTGTGTTACCAGCTGTCCCTACTGTAGAAGAGGGACGGGCACCTGTGCGGTATCTTCGCAAAAATAGAAAGGAAAAAAAGACAAACAAGGAAAACAATCGCGTAATCCACGGGCGACACAAGAAACTTACAAGCAAAACTAATCGCTTAAAGTGGCGCTAATCAGAACCACTCCCGCACGCTGCGGATATACACGAGAACCACCTGAACTTCTCAACAGGACACGGTTATTTAAAAAAAAAAAAAGAAACGTCTTTTATATGCCTTATATCCCATAAACGATCTGGTGCTCAAACTTCGGCGCGAAAATAAAGTATGAAGCCTGTACCTCAATTTCCTCTCCTGATAATTACATCATGATAACAAAATTAACAACAGTTCTAAAGAAACAATGTATCTGTCTAAACTTTATTAAGTACTCTATTTGAGTGTCCCTTAAACAAAAGAAGAAAAAGGCCTCACCGAACCATGCATCGCAGGGTTCGTTTTCTCATTTTCATTTCTGACATATTATTAAACAATACCATACTTTTGGTAGGTACCACGTAAAATGAGCTAGATAGCGATCGCTTCCGACGATAGCAATATACAAAGCAGACGCGGAGTCGAACATCCGCAACGGATGGCAGGCTTTCTGAAGTAATAAAATCCTCCATCGCGATATTCCGCCTTTCTCTCCGTCCAGCAAGCGCGCACAGCTTATCTTGTTTACGACTCCTTCAGGGGAGCACTCGAACCGAACAGTGGAGTGGTAGATTACTTACCCTGCAAACCGCCCGAAACCGTTCTTCGAAGGAACGCGAGTCGCTTATTAGCTGGGCAGTGTAAATAGTCGAACAGCAGGGAACACTTATAAGCGATATTCGATTTCGAGAGCTCACTGTTCGAAGTCGTAAAATTTCGGTTTCTGTGGGTTTTAAGCGCGAGTCGGTTAGCCGCAACTACCGGGGGCACCATTTCCTGTCATTCAACGAATGAACTTCGTGTCTTTAGACATATATTCCGAGTCTGCAGCGGTGGTACATTGGTTACACTGTTCGGCTGCTGAGGACGAAAGACTTATAGCTTTCATTCCGGCCGCGGAGGTTGCATTTTCGACGGAGGCGAAAATGCTAGGGCGTCCTGTGCTGTGCGTTATCGGTGCCCGTCAAAAAAATCCACGCGGTTCTTTGACGTGCATTGATACAGTATACGTTAAGGGAATCCCATCAGGCAGCATGTGACCGTTTGGTATTGCAGAGAAAACAATAAAATTAACTTCTTTCTTTTTTTCAGCGGGGGGAGGAGGGTGTGCTCTTGAACAAGATAAGATTACTTCGATTCTGCTTACGCAAACAGCGCCAACGTGTCGTTCCCTTCGCCGTCGGGCGACGACTCTTTGGGCAAGAAGCAAAAATGAGGTAGGAAACCCGTAAATCTGAAATGGCCTGCCAGCGAGGAGTACAAGCGCGGCTCAAAGGTCGCTGTGTCGCCTGCCCGCGGCAGTGCCGGGTTCGCTCTAACGCCACCTCTGAACTGAGACCGCAGCACTATATACTCCTGCAAGGCGCCGCGCCGCCAATGGCTGACCCGCAGGGTCCAGTCCCGATATCACCATATTAGCTGTACCGAAAAGAAATGTTAACCCACTTAATGTTCTTCAGAAAATACCTAGTACTTCCCCGTAATGAGGATGTACATAAGAAATTAAAAAAAGAAAACATACTTCCTGTTTGACATACTTTCTGATAAGCTTCCTGTTTAGAAGTTGTCGCCAAGGTATTTATAAGACTGATGTTCCGACGCCAACAACAACAAAAGAAAAAGATAACAGAAACAAGAAGAAAAATTGAAGGCAGTTCACGCCTGAGCAACCAGAGTAGCAGCGTAGCTGGCAAGCAAGCGCCACCACCGTGCGAACGCAGGTTGAGTTCTCTCTTCATGTTTCATCATCTTTCTTAGTTCGGGTCTTTCTACATCTTTTTCCGTCCTCTCTGCCAATCTTCCTTTCCTTTTATCTCTTTCTCATTCCATCCTCTCTGCCTCAACCTCACTTCTCTTTCCCACCCCTTGCTAAATTATACCGTACACGACTATGCTATATTGCTCAGTCTTTCACCCACTCCTTTTCCTGCTCACCATCACTATAGAGTCCTCACCATTTCGTTTCCCCTCGCTAACCTACTGCACAAGGCAATGCCATGCTTTACCCTCTCCCCACCACATTTCCTCGTCACTTTCACATTACTACACGTCACCTTCGCTTCTCTTTCCCACCACCTTGCTACACTACACTAAGAGGCTATGCTATGCTAAGAGCTGTTTAGCACATACGTACTTTCTGTAACGCATAAAGTATACTACGCAAGGCTATGCCGTGACTTTCCATTTCCCCTTCCTACTCACCCCCTTCCTTCTCTTTGCTATGCTAAGCTAAGAGCTTTTTGGCACGTACCCACTTTCTGTAACGCGTAATGTATACTACTGTCATGAGTAAAAGGGGCCGACGCACGGGCCACATGGCGAAAAGGAGCGATCAGCAAAGTGGCGCGGAAAAGCGTGCGCCACTAGTTGTCACGTGTGAGAACGATCTCAGGAGCGCTTGCTCATATGAACTGAGAGAGAAACGCTTACGGCACTGGAAGAACACACGTTACATTATACATACAAAAACAGGAAACACATCAAGCAATAGAAAACACAATTTTCACAGAAGAAAAGGAAAACAAAAGTACACTATCCCCACAACCCAATTCATCTCTATAGTTTCTCCGCGTTAGGCGCAGTCCCAATGGGAGTCCGCCAACAATGGACCTCGCATTCAAGTACGCGATGGTTACCCGAGTAATGTTGAACGTTCTTACGTTGGTCGAAGTGCGCGTTCGAAGACAGTCCTCTCGGCGGTGCCGCGTCCAAGCTGCCGTTGTCGACGAACAGGTCCGGTGGTAGCCGCCGTTAACGTGGAGTCCTTCAGTCTCCGCCGCCCGCCCTCCCGGCTGACGTGGCAGTCAACGGTTCTTTGCTAGGCCTAGCCGTAGCCTCGGCCTCTCCCTTGAAGTTATGCCCGATCTCCCAAGAGACCTGGCCCTCTGCTGTGACTGCTCTGCGGGTCGTCCCGTTCTGCCGGCGAAGGTACAGAGCTGCGGATATACCGGGAACCGCTGCAATTCGGCCGCTGACACCCCGACCGTAAGCCTGGTCAACGGCCACACCGCAGCCCGGCGCCCTCGGCTCCTCGTCACCAGTCCGTAGCTGGCAGGACAACCTTCGTCAACTGGTGCCACGCAGAGAATGCCAGCTCAACCTCTTCCAACTTCGGCCACGGCTCGGGTCGCGCGCCACGAGCCCGCTGTCCACCAATTACATGCATGGACGTGTCCACGGCGCGTGCTTTTCCGCGCCACTTTGCTGATCGCTCCTTTTCGCCATGTGGCCCGTGCGTCGGCCCCTTTTAGTCATGACAACTACGCAAGGCTATGCTGTAATTTTCCCTTTCCCCTTCCTCCTCACATTCACTTCTTTCCCACCCCCAAGCTACACTACACTATGAGTGGCTATGGTATTAAGGGTAGGTACGTGCCAAAAAGGTACGTACCTACTTTCTGTAACGCATAAAGTATACTATACGCAAGGCTACGCCATGATTTTCCCTCTCCCCTTTTCCTCACTTCTCTTTGCCACTGCGTTGCTACACTACACTATGAGTGGCTATGCTATGCTAAAAGCATTTCGGCACGTCGACATTTTCTGTAACGCATAAAGTATACTACGTAAGGCTATGTCGTGATTTTCCCTGTCCCCTTCCTCTTCACCCTCACTTCTCTGTCCCACTCCCTTGCTACACTATGTACGGCTATTCTATGTTAGGAGCTGCTCGGCACATACGCGCTTCATGTGCCGCATATACCCGGCCTCTTATGTGGCAGTGGGCCGAGGGCAACAGCGCAAGAGAAGAAGTGTGCGCGCAAATGCCGCACATGAGGCAGCTGGGCAAAGTTCTAGACCACACCACGCGGGGTTATGTCAAGCTTAAACAGCTGAACTGTTACAGGCAAAGAAAATGGGACCGTTAACTGGTGCTGTAATGAAATAACGGCGTCGTCACGTGGCCCTCGCATGACCACTTGACGACGAGAGCCTTGCATGGGTACGTTTGCATATCTAAAACTACCGTAAAGCAGAGACCTATATAGCTTATATAGGTGGGCAGCTGAGATCAGGAACCTTGCGGGGTAAATTGGGCACAGTTAGCACAGCACATGGATAATTGGAGATCTATGGGAGATGCCTTCGCCCTGCAATGGGCGTAGACAGGCTGATGACGATAGCTTCAACCACATACGGCACACACTTATGGTCATGCATATGTGCCAAGAAAACTACTCTGCGAAAGTGCAGTGCTTGGTCCACAGCCCCAACTACTGTCTGCAATGTAGCGCTAACCTGGAGTCTCTTCATGCCAAAACTAACCTCTCTCACACATCTCATTCTTTTGTTGTTCTTTTTATCATTCCTTGCCGCGCTTATATTTAGAAGCGGCGAAGCGCTCCAGGCACGCGCAGTTGTGGATTTCCTTCCCCGGCGAACAACAAGGGTGGACGGCGACTGCTCGCGTGGCTTACAAAATGGCGGATGCTGAGAGAGCGAAGGGCGGCAGCAACCAGCGCGAGCATCCGCTCCTCTGACACCGCCAAATGAGCAGCGCACGCTCGCCTGCGGTCTCACGCGGGAAGCCGGAAGGTGGCGTCGATGACGTCGCAGACACACATCCCACATACACCCCGCATCGACGACAAACCGCCCACTGCCGCCGTCAATGTGATGCGAGCTCGGGTAAACAGGCAGGTCAGTGTGAGGCTATAGCAAAACCGAAAAAAAAAAAAAAACACCTCCGAAGGGTGCGCACGGCCTTCGCGTTATCTAATCGGGGCGTAGAGTATCTGAGTGGTCATCGCGCGACTCTAACTATAGCGAGCCGCGGTTCAGAGTTACTATTTTGAACACGTACTGCGGCTTTTTTCCCCCGAGAGTGATTATTTCGCTGCCTCGAATGTTAAGGCATCGATCGGAACATGCAAAGTCGTGACTCCTGAAACAGAACGCTACCTTTGTAGCCGCCGCAGGCGGCGGCGGGATCCGATTTGTCTTACCCGTATGTACTACCTACCACATTTAGCGAGCCATAAAACCAAAGAGCGCGTATGGTAGGCAATGAGTGATCGCTCAAAACGTTGCCAAATTCCTGCGCTCGACCAGAGACAAGAGCTGCAGCCAAGACGGACGTCCTTCCAGCCGAAGCCCGAGTTCGCGCGGTCACGCAGGTAGCATTAAAAAAAAAAAAAGATTTTGGAGGCCACGTTACCCTAAAACACGCTCAAGCAATCCGCGTGTTCACCGCGCAAATCCGGCTGCCGATCGGAAGCGCGGCGCGCGCTATCTACCGAGCCCTTGTCGTCTCAGTGGCGCGCCGAGGGGATGGATGAAATTACGAGGAGCGCGAAGCCCAAGGGAGAAAAAGCACCACACCTCCATTCCATTCCTCTCGGGAAGGTGCCAATATGGCGGCCGTCGTCTCCTCTCCGGCGTGTCAGTGCGTACGTGTAAGTGCGCGCGAGCTGGCTCAGTTCTTCGCGCTCCTATCGCGCAAGATAAAATGTAGAAGGACAGAATTAAACGATAAGCGACAGAAAGAAAAAGGAAACGTGCAAACGTTTCCGAGACTGAGCTCTCTGCTGCTGCCGAAAAAGAACCCCCTCGACCACCGCCGTCAAACACAGAGAGAAAGAGAGAGAGAGAGAAGGAGGTTAAAGAAAGGGGGATAGAACGAAGACAGCCGCCAAGAAAGAACGACCAGACGTCGAAGGGTTCCCGAGGAGAGACAGGGTGAATAGAAGACGGGGAGACGCCAAAGGCAAGGGAGGCAGTACACGTAAACGAAGCTGTGGTTCAAGCACCGCGCCACAAATGCGTTTGCGCCCAGCAATAGAAGACAAGCCGCGCCTCGCGTGACGCCAGAAGAACAGGCGCAAGTAGTGTGCCCCGAGGATTTCGCTCAAGCTATGCGCTGAAAGGAAAGTGAAGAACACCCTATTCTAACTGCGCAGAAGAAATTCATGCTGTTCGTGCGCCGAAATGTCCGGCGTAGCGCCCGCCGAGGAGGCAGGTTCGCTCGAGTCGCAATAAGTGAACACGCGCCTATTACACGAGCGAACAGTTAGTTTCACGCAGCGGCACGGCATTAAAGGACGGCCTTGAGGGCGAACGCCGCTGCCGGCGCAAGAAAGGACGCCGAATGCGGCCCCTTCCAAGCAACGCCATCACGCGCGCTCTTTCCACACGAAGGAGACACGCAGAACGTCCCGCCAGTCACTCAGTTCCCCCCTCAATGCTGGTGCGCAGCTGCCACGTCTACTTCCGGTCAGTCGCCGTCGCGCCTCGCTAAGCTCTCCCACTGCGAAACGGTCTCGCAAAATCTCGCACAGCGAGCAAGGGCGTAAGTTGGACAGACTGAAAGAACAAACCAACACTCGCAGAAGTATGCAAATTGTTGAGGGCCAATGGCTTCTCGGGTAGACCGGTCGATTCCTGCACGCGCGCAATGAATGGCTTTTCGTGATGGAGCCTGAGCACTGTCAATGCGCACAGATAAACAGACTTTTCGCGTCGTTATTGCCTTCTTAAGTAAAATAAATGCCAGAGCAGCGGAGGAGAAAGCATACGTTTTGTAGATGTCGTTGCACGGGCGAGTCACTACGATTTTATTTATGCAGGAAAGAACTTACGCAAAACGAGAGAAATTGCTGCGGCAATCAGTGCAGCGCATTCGTATACCTCTGGGAAGAAATCAGTGGATGCTCTTAAGAGACGGCCAGACTGGCCGAAAGAAATGTGTCGCTTATCATTACACAATAAAGTGCAAAACAACGCAGACGGTGCGTCACAAGGTCGAGGCGATCCCCATGCAGCCATCTGCGCGTCGCAGCTCGGGCAGGGGAGAACACGATCGACATTTTCTTCCTCGCATGGACGGATACGAAAGCAGGCAGGCAGTCACACACACATAAAACACGCCACGCCATGATGGCGGCGGTTAGGGCAGCGCAGAACGGATCCAGAACGCCGCAAGCACCCCCCTCCTTCCCCTTCTACTTTCCAACCTCCACTCCATCCCCGAAGCGGTCGCAGCAGCAGATACGTACTACGTGTGCGAGGCTAGCCTGACCCTACAGCACGCCTGCGCCGCGCGAGGCCCCAGTCGCTGCTATTCGTCTGTGCGTGCGTTCGTGACCGCGTGCGTGCAAGCCGAGCCAAAGGAGGCGATGGCAGGCAGGCCGCCGCACGCACGCACACGAACACACACACCGCGTCGCCGCCAGTGCGCATGCGCCGCAGGGTACGGCGCCGGAGACGACGAGCTCTCTGAACCGAGCAAGCAAGCGGCAGCAGCGAGTCAAAATCTCGCCCAGCCACCAAGAGAAGAAGAAAAAAAAAAGCAACGAAAAAGAGAGTCTTACCTACTGCGAACAGAGAACGGCAGCGACACGAGCCGACGAATGGGAAAACAACAGCACAAGGCAAAGTACAAGATAAGAAAAAAAGACGCTTCCCACGAAGAGGAAGAAAAAAAAAATAAAGCAGGAGGGGAGGGGCGAGCCAGAAGTACGATGAAGGATACGGTGGAAATTTCCACGACGGAATAAAAGAGCTTCGGCAGCCGATGGCGGCATTTTGAACATAAATTTCGCCAGGCCGCTGCGGTGCAGCTTCCTTCGCAAGTGTAATGCCGCGCGAAAGTGGTGGCCAGCTGCGCAATTGTGACGTGGCAACTTCCATCTAGTTTCAACGGAGGCATCAAAGTAGGACGTGACAAAGCGAAACGCCGCAGTTGAAACGTAGCCTCACAAGGTGCCCCGTTAAATATCGCGTATTAAATGAATTTCTTCTCAGTTACGCTTACACAGGACAACGTCACTTTCCCAAAACGACAGAAACCTAGCCGAAAGCAAACAAACGAGGTTCTTCCAATTAAATAGCATTTCCATCTCGAAACGCAGTTCACTTTCTGCTAGCCCCTGCAGGGGGCCATAGCTTTGTCAAGCTGGTCTTTTTCTTTATTTGCCACCCCTATATTTCTAAAGACATAATGTTCCTTTGATTTTGCAAAACAATAGGCTTCAAAAGCGACGCGACTTTGCGACCTCGTGAAGGCCAAGTCATATGCACCGGCTTTTATGTGCAACGCTTAGAGCGCAGATATGTTCCGAGTGTTCGCTCCAACCGACCGCGTCGCATTGCGGAAAACGCGAATCCAGCAGGAACCTCAAAGGCGAGTCGCTATTTTGTACGTTCAGCGTTAGGTGTCCCGCTTGTCTTTCAACACCCCTGCTCCAAAGAAAAAAAAAAAAAAAACTACAGCGCACGCCTCTTGCCAAGACGAGGTCACCCTAAGCTGCACGATGCAGCGGTAGAGGAACGTTCCGCGCATCCTCAAGGTGCACCGCGGCCATAGACGAGGCAGCACAGCGACTTCATTCCGCGCGAATATGCGCGTCACACATTGCGCATCCAGGCACAAGATGCGAGAGGGGGCGATACGTGCGTGCCTTCCTCGGCGAGGGTGCTTCTTCAAGCACGTCGATAATTCGCAGCGAGTGAGCGAGAAACGATATTTTGGGCCGCCGTTGCAGGTACAGAAGGCGCGGGGAGAGAGAGAGGAAAGGGTGGGAGAGCGAAAAGGGCCCGAGCACCGTTGTGTCGTTGTCACCGAGCGACCACAGGTACCGGTGTGTAACAAGAGCAGCGCGGAAAGAGGGGGACTATTGAAATGGGCTTAAACAGTGTATAAACTCGGAGGAAACGAACGTCGCAGCGACAACAGAGAGAGATATAGCGACGAACAAACGAGGTTTCATAGCATGAGGCCCTGCCAGGGAGGCGAGAACAGCGGTGTTACGCCACGCAATGCAGAAAAGGAAACCTGCCAGCCGGCCTATCGCGGAGAAACGGGAGGCCGAGGTCAGGCGCACAAGGCGGACAAAACGTCGACGCTGCCGCACAGCTAGGCTTATAAAAGCACCCGGCGCACGAGCTAGCAGTCGCCCACTCAGCCGCAAAGTAGCAGCAGACAAGCGAGATGTGCGTATGAGAAAAGATCGTTCGGGGGGCAAAACCCCGTGGTGACAGGAGTATCTAGCAGTAGCCAACCGCGGGGGCTAAAATAAAACACAGGCAAAGAAGCTGTCGAGACCCAGTAGCGCAGCGATCCCCTGGCTTCGCCTGGGAGATTTGCGCTGCAGCCGCTTCTTCGCCCGTGGCGCGCGCGAGTGTGCGAATGAGGGAGGAAGGGAGAGAGAAGAGACGGCGGCTGCAGCAAAGCAGGCAGCGACGGCGGCCAGCCAAGCGAGCCCCCCTTTCCTAACAGATCCCAAGACGAGAACCTTCCGTTCTACCCTTCCTCACTCTCTCTTGGTCGTCGTCCCGCTAGCAAACACACAAGCGCGTACTGCCTTCGCCCTTCCTCATTGGTAATCGATTCGGAAACCACGACTAGAGAAGGCCTGGCTGGCTGCTCGCTCTGCCTCGGCTACACAGCCGTGGCCTCCTTTTTCCGCCCATTTCACTGCACCGAAACCCGCGATTTCACCCAGCCCCGGGCCCCAGAAGCCGGTCACCTTGTTTCTTTTGTGTAGGGACCAACGCCCTTTTCTGCTACTAGTGTGCGAGCTGTGCAGTGTACGGGCAGACAAGGGGCGAAATAGAAAATGAAATCGACAGCCGGCCCACCGAGGCGGCGCGAGCCAGCGGAAGGGATTCCTTCCTCGCCGGCTCACTCCACTGGGCTGCGCTTGACGACCTCTACGCTGAAATCTACTGCGCCGTCGCAGACGCCATCGTTCAACGAGGCGCCAAGCCCATCGCGACTGTTACGGGCTCCTCCGCGACATGAAAGCCATTGCGCCTGCGAAGCACGCTAATCCGCGTAATTTGGCACCACAGCTTCACTTGGTCTTTCAATAAGCGAATCATCTGCTACTCCATCACGAGAACATGTTCACATGTATGTACACACCCTCTGTCTTGCAACATAAATCATTTATCACTGTAACTGTGCTAGAATAACCGGCCGACGTCATACAAGAGACCAATAGCAAGACTGCAATACGATACGCACGCCAGTTTATGGAATTTTACAAAGCAGCGTCCATCCGCTGCAGCGCCAATGAGCATTTCTCACCGTCTGCGCACACATCAACTTGTCTATCGCTGACGATAACTTCGAGCGACAAGACCCACGTAGCATGATTCAATGGAGTTCCGTTTCTTTCGCCGTTGAATACGTGGCGACTGGTGACCGGTGTTTCGCACTCGTCTGTTTTCTCGTGGCTCTTTGGTTTTTTTTTTTTTTTTGCTTCAGTGTTAAACACTTGTCGACGGCGTCAGGCAAATGCACTCATTTCCCCCTCCAGCCTCCCACACCCCCTCCACACACACACACACACACACACACACACACACACACACACACACACACACACACACACACACAGATCCTACGATATCCACTGCGTGGCCTGCCAAGGGCTAATCACGCCCAGGAAGGTAGGCGGAAGCAAACTGCTCCAGGAAGGAATTAGAAACGCAAGCAGGCTCAAGCTATCCTGCACTCCGATGCATAGAGAAAAAGCGTATGATCCGAGCGCTTATGTAGGCAAACTACACCGGCAGCGGATTCCGGTGCTCACGTTCCCGACCGCGGGAAGGGCGGCCACAACGAGCAGGCCTTATCGGTACGCGCATGCAGTATGTTCCCGCGAGCTGGAAGCGATATGACGTCAATCTACTGCGAACCCGTTACCCCGAGAAATTCGCGACAGCGACTCGCCGCGGCAAACCATGTCACAATGAAACGAGCAAGAGGACAAAAAAGAAAAAAAAATGACGTAAAGAAAGACGAAAACAGCAGCGGCGAGAACAGAGAGAGAGGAAGAGAGAACCGCTGTGACGCAACTTGTGCGCCGCCCGCCGGCGACTTCCACAAGGGGGCCGCAATGGCGACAGAGGTCGCGTGAAGGACATTCCTCGAATAGTCTTGCTTCGATGGGCGTTTCTGAGAGAAACAACCAACTGCGCTGCGGAGCACGCATATAACACGCCGTGCTCGACCGAGCAAAGGAAAATCAGGAAAAAGAGACCGTGCGCATACGCTGACGCGAGGACACTCGGAAAACACGAGAATAAAAAAAAAAAAAACACAACGTCCAGCCATAGTGAAAAATAACTGGGTCGAATGAGCTCAACAAAGAAACAAACGAGTTCGGACAATGAAAAATAAGCAATACCGCGCGCGATCTCGTGACCCACATCCATCGCCGCCCGCCAGCAAGCGTGTACTACCCAACTAGGCAACAATGCAAGCGGTCATCCCGCATAACGCAGCTTGACTTGGAAGGATACGGCACGCAAGGCCAATGTACAAGGAAAAAGAAAAAGAAAGCGCGGCAAAATATAATACTGCACTAAATCTTTCACAAATGCAGGGTGCAACCTGACGTAGCGCGTCTCAACTCGCCACTAAACACACGGCGAGCACTCAGCCACGTGAAGTGGAAGGCTTGCGTGCGGTTATATCACATGATGTAGTAACTGTCTCTCATGTGCTTTTAAAGGACGATAACGAAAGGGAAGGGGTCAAGGGCTCGTTCTTTATTTGTTAGAAACAAGTTAATGAGCAAACAGACAATGAAGCCTAGGAAAGCATAGGGGAAGTTACTTGTGGTATTTTAATTGTGGAGAAAGTAGAAAGGAATTAAAGTGGACGAAAAGACAAACCTGCCTTCGGTGGGACCCGAACCCACGACGATAGTCTTTCTTGGGATACTTGAACGCAGAAGTCTTTCTGCACGGCCAAAGTTTAAGCACTTGCCTAACGCCCAGCCATCTTGAACTGGTAGCTGCGTTCATACTTGTGAACACTGTCGATCAAAAAGCAAATATTACGCATATCTGAGGCGTAACATAAATAAGTAAGTATTAGGTGGTGTGTTCCTGTACTAGAAAATACATAGATACGTAATTCTAAGGACCCTAGTGCTTAAAGACCCTAGTGTTTCTTAGGCTGCGCTAAAAATGCGACGCTATGCACGAAAAAGGCATCTGCCGACGATTTGGTGCTGCCACCTGGAAGCTGCCCCGGTATTCTGCACAAGCTCATGTTTCCCGACGGCGCTGCCAAATGGCGTTCATATCTCACGCAGCGTAGTACGGCCAGCAGAAGACTATCGTCTTTCGATGACATTTGCAGCGAAGCACGCAGCTACACGGTCACATTTCTTTTTCTTCTTATCAGTTCAGGAATCTCTCTCTCTCCCAAACACACCCGCCCATTAGTTGCGTTGACGTGGTGGGCGGATGTGTTTGGGAGAGAGAGAGAGATTCTTGAATTGAAAAGACGAGAAAAGCACAGGAGAGGCACTTACTATCCTGTGCTTTCCTCTTCTTTTTAATTCAAGAATCCCTCTCTCTCTCTCGCAAACACACCCGCCCACCACGTCAACGTATAAATCGTGGCGGTTGCTTAATCCCAAACGGCGTTCCAGGCGTTAGACGTAGCACGCGCGCAAACAGTAATGAAAGAAGGTTTTCGGTATGCGCGGCATGGTAAATTCGTTTCAAGCGAGTTTTTGTTCGCAGATAACGTGCTGTACAACGGTCCTTCTAGAGAGAGAGAGAGATGTGCAGGGCGACTGTTGGTAAGCGTCCTTTGCCCAAACCACATTTAATCACCTGCAGATGAAAATGTGAGAGGTCGGAACAGTGCGCAGTCAATCAACACGAGTGCCGGATACGAATTTCTCAATCCCGACTCGCGTGCCATTTCCAGTTGCTGTCCTGTCTGTGTCGCGCCTACGTTGGCGCGCCACTTGCAGGTACGCTGCTGAAACCGTCGGCGATTAACGCTCCGCTCCGACAATCAGCGAACGTAAAATAAAGGTGACAGTAAGTGGCCGTGTACTAGGCTTCGGCGTAGTTGAACTGCGGCCGTATGTGTGCATTAAAGTACGCAAGTACTACAGTAGAATTAAAAAAGCGCAGTTTTGTGCTGATTGATAACATCAATCCATAGCATATTTGACAAAGAAAAATCAGATGCTTGAACTGGCGACGAGTGGTAGGGCGCTACGTCGCTTTACATTACAGGGCTAATAAGCTGAAAACATTTTTTTCCCCTCTCCTATTAGTAGGTTACCTTTTCACAATGCCAAGAATATCACTCTTGCAATGAGAAAACCCTGAGTAAGCTAACAAGAAAAAAAGCGCATAGAGAAAATACTGCTTGCGACGTTGCTGTACAGAGAGAATTCGGCAAGAATACTAAAAAGAAAAGGAAATTTACATTACACTCTACGCCAAAACCGAGCGAATTGGGAGTAACTGCTGCCGTTCGTCCCCACGGCGTCCAGTTAGTCCTCAAAGAGGTGCCGTGTGCCGCGTGGTGCCGTGTGGAAACTGAGAGAGAGCAACAGTTGCACCGCGAGGAGCAAGCGGTTGCACCCACGGAGGCTTTCCGCGAGTGCACGCAGCCGCCAGAGAACGGCCAACGGCCAGCATGCGCGTAAGCAAATAGTCCGCTGAAAAGAATATGCTCTTAGCAGTTTATTTTAGTGTAAACGGTCGTGGACACTGCGGTGTAAAAGAAGTGGTGCCGTTTATGTGTCACTAGAACAAAAAAATTCACAGCATATCCACGGAGTGAATGATGATGAGTGGGCGAAGCTCCGGCTGTTCATCGTAGATCGTGCCGAGTTCCGGATTAATTTAGTTAACGCGCACGCTACGAATCCTTATGGTTCAACTACGCACAAGTGAAATCTCCCACCGGCACTTCATTGCAAGTCAAGATCCAGTGCCTATATATATATATGGGTGGGTGAACGGTTCTCCAGCGCGAGCAGTCAGTATTTTTCAATCAAGAAACTCGCTAGAAGACGCTGCCTGCGTCAAGCTTGTCTCTCGCAGGTGAGGGCGCGTTCTCCTTCTTTGCGAGCTGGTGGAGCGTTCATCGAAGAACGAGCGTTTCCATAGTCAACACGCGCCTTTCGCTCTCTCTCTCTCACAAGACAGCACATGGAAGAGAGAGAGGTGGTGGTGGTGGTGGTAAAAAACATTTATTGCAGAAAAAGTTTACTAGAGAGTGCCGGCGTGGTGCTTCGGCGTGCTAGAGTGGCCAGACCCTATTCCGGGACGCCAGTGGAGCTGGCAGCTGCCCGTGCGCGCTCCACCAAGGAGCGTTGCGCAGCCAAGGTAGAGCAGCCGAGCAGGTGCTCCTCCCAAGCCTCTCTAGTTGGGATAGGGAAAGGGGATGAGAAAGGGACGGGATTAGCTGGGCACGATGCTACGACGTGATATGTGTCGGCGAGGACATGACAGGTCGGGCAGGTGCCATTGATTTCCGGCAAGAAGTGCCTGGCGACCGCCGGACTGATAAAGGTGTTCGTCTGCAGGCGGCGTAGTAGTCGTTCGTCCGCTCTCTCCAGACCGCGTGCGGGGTCCGGGTAGAGGCGGCGCGAAGCCCGATAATAAGCCAAAATTTCGCGAAAGCGCGTTAGGTTGGTGTTGCCAGATTCCGTCTCGGGACATGGAGGGGCAACGGCCCGGGTAGGAGAAGCGCGGGCAGCGGCATTCGCCGCCTCGTTGCCGGGCAGGCCCGAGTGGCCTGGGGTCCAGACTATACGAATGGAATGGGGGTTAAAGCGCCAAGAGGCTGCCTGAAGCAGGCGAGCCGCCAGCGGGGCAATGGAACCCTGAAGGTACTGAGAACAGGCCGAGCGCGAGTCCGTCAGGATGGTGCGTGAGGCGGGGTGAGAGGCGGCCAAAGCTATGGCAACCTCTTCAGCGTGCGTTACTGTGTCTGCTCGAAAGGAGAGGCCATCGACGTGTTTGCCCTCTGTAATCACGGCCGCCGTGAAGTGACCCGAGGGGGAGAGAGAGAGGTAGCGCGCCATTCGGTCCCGGCCGCGGCGGTCGCATTTTCGATGGAGGCGAAAATGCCAGAGGCCCGTGTACTGTGCGTTGTCAGTGCACGTTAAAGAACCCCAGGTGGTCTAAATTTCCGGAGCCCTCCACTACGGCCTTTCTCTCCTCTGTATTTCTTTCACTCCCTTTCCCCCACTCCCACGGACGCTTAGCCGTGCTCCCTACATGGGCTGTAAAAATTAGCGTCCTTTCCTAACCGAACCACAATCATCATCATCGCGCCAGGAGGCACGCGCCGAGCGCGAGCCGCCCGGCGGCGCGAGGTGGCTACATACATACGACGACGACTACTACGACAGAGGAGGGAACGACCCACACCCTAAGGAGCTTCGCCCCTAAAAATTACAGCATGTCCAGGGAGTGAATGATGATGAGTGGGCGAAGCTCGGGAGGTTCATCGTAGATCGTGCCGAGTTCCGGATTAATTTAGTTAACGCGCACGCTACGAATCCTTATGGTTCAACTATGCACAAGTGAAATCTCCCACCGGCACTTTATTGCAAGATCCAGTGCCTATATATATATATATATGGGTGGCCGGTGAACGGTTCTCCGTTCCTATGTATATATATGGGTGGCCGGAGTCGGTATTTCTCAATCAAGAAACTCGCTAGGAGACGCTGCCTGCGCCAACGTTGTCTCTCGCGGGTGAGGACGCGTTCTCCTTCTTTGCGAGCTGGTAAAGCGTTCATCTAAGAAAGAGCGTTTCCATCAACGCGCGCCTTTCGCTCTATCTCTCTCTCTCTCTCACGCAAGACAGCAGATGGAAGAGAGAGAGAGAGGCACGTGCCGGGAGGCACGCGCCTAGAGCGAGCGCGTGCCTCCCCGGGAGATACTGCCGGTTACGCCTGACGCAGGACAAGGCTAGACTAAGAGGAGCTTCGCCCCTAAAAATAAATAATGCTATCCATGCAGAAATTTTCGCTCACGCCAACTTTGTATCAATGCGCAGCGTGCCGGTTCTCTCGTCACATGTGCTGCAGTGACCAGCTATAGGCCTCGCTGGCCCGCGACGATGTTGGTGCGCTGTGGATGTATTCTTGTTTTCGTGCGTTTGGTGCTGTGGCTGCTATTGATCATGCCGTTCTTAATCATTTCTCCTCGTTGTGTTAACAGTGGTTCGTCGATCGAACGAAGTGCTGCGCCATCGGAATGCTACGAGCTGAATGGGACCTCGCCTGAAAGGTGCGTGCCAACAAAGCTTTGCTTGCTTCCGTTATTTCACTTGCATGTTTTTGAGGTGTCCCGCACATTTTTTACCTGCATTCTCATCTTCCCAACGAAATGTGCGTGTTTAATCACAACTCGTGCTGTAGAAGATTCCTAATGCTGCTTTACCCGGAAAGCTTAACGGGTTGCTCGGGTCAGCATGACATGCGTAGCCTCGATGGGGGCCAAACGTTCGCCGAAGCTAGCGCAACTTCCAAGGCACCCATTCGCGGTACTAAATTTATACGCGTTGTCTATGCCGAAATATTGCTGCCTTCCAAAAATGAAAACCAGAAGCGTGTACGTCCGTATCCTTCTTTCTACTTCAAAGTCTCTTTATAACCGCTTATACAGGGACTTTACTTCGAAGTATACGAGCAATTTGTATACGATGCTGTTGCCTAGTGCATGTCTAGCTTTAAGGTTTCATCTGCCTTTTCCTTCATTAATACTATATTTGTGTTTCTATATACTGTATTTCTTTATCAGATTATTTGTTTCTTTTTTGTATTGTTGCGTTCTTGTTTTTATCCCAGTATGTGTTTTGCATTATTTATTTTTTACTGTTCATACTGCTGCTAATCCTTGTATTATTTATCGGTAACCTTCACCGCGGGTCCCGCTGCAGTCATTGTACTTTGGGACCCTTGTCTGTATATTTTATGCCATGTAATTAACTTACATCACAATAAAACTGGTTGATTGGTTAACTGAAGATTAGCGCCAATAGCGCAGCTATCGTTCGCACCAACGAGCTGGTAGTCCGAGTTCTGAATTTGGTTATGTATAATTTTGAAGTTGCACTCTTAATTGTTTATTAATTGTATAAATTTTTATGATAACGTTCATGGCGCAGTGTTCATTAGTACAGGCGTTTTAAATCGCATAACAAAATTGAGCGTTTCAATAAAATGATGCCGGCGAGACATGCTAAGCGCATGTAATCTTTAGTTATAAATAAGCGGGCGGTCAAACGTGTTGCTGTCAAAGCTTGCAACGTTAGACTCTACAGCCAATTTCTTAAACTTCATAAGCACATTTAAGTTATTCAATTTAATTTTACCAGGTTCCCTGAAAGTGTTTTTCCTGTGTCTGACAGATTCGATATGATGTAGCAACAATTATTCGAACACTGCTGCCGCAAGTAATTAGTATTTCCGGAATGATTTTTTCGCAGAACACAAGGACTCCGGGTATTGCGCCATCCTAAAGATGTCCTCACCATATGGAAGATCTGGGTGTATCCTCAGCATCACAATGAAGATACCGAACTTTCTTAACGCGGCTGGACAGCATCCGTTTGGATACAGTACCGCCCTGTTGGAATCCTTCACTCGTTGCCATCGTTTCTGCCTTCGCAATGCTGATTCCCTTGGACTGAGCATTCGACATTAACTTTTCACCAAAGATGCCGAAGGCATTTGACTCGATATGCCGCATGGTTGGTGTTAGCTGTGGTGTGCGGTCAACTCCACTAGTGCGTGTGGCGAGCATGCTGCATGGTGTAGTGAAAAAGAGTGCTAAACTGTTTGTTTACATTTTGTTGATTATTTTGTTTAGATTTGTCCATATCACTCGCTCGAGCAGCTCACGTAGAGTGCCTATCCCGCAAAAGCACGTTTGAGATAAATACTCGACCTCTTAAGAAAAACTGCAAACAAGGAAGACGGAAGAAGTCGCAGCTGGGGAACAAATGAACTGATAAGCAGTTTGATTTCAATGGAGTAACTGCAAGCCCAACATTTAGTCCAGAGAAAGCAACTCACGCGTAACATTTAATCCCTGGGGAGCAATTGTGGAGACGAACATTTCATCCTCCAGAGTAACCGGAGGGACTAAATGTTCATGAAGAGATTAGCTGCTAGGAGACTAACCGTTCGTCCCCTTCCCGTTGATCCCCAAAGGGATCAATGGTTGTGGCAACACATTCAGTCCCTAAAAGGACTAACCCCTATGCCCCCGTTGATCCTTTTTGGCTTAGAGTGTATGATGTCATGAGGCCATAGTTCCGGCGCGAATTTCGCAGCTAGAACTTTGACACTTACTTTCTCTATTACAGAGCGTAAAAATGGAGAAATGAGTTCTCGAAATGCAAGTTATCAGCCTAAACCACTTTATCGTTTCACTTTATCGTTCTAAACCAAAATCCCGAAATTTTACACAGAATAGAATTGGTGGCTCGGTAAAGGAAGCACAACTATTTTCTGCAACCCTTACAGGAGCACGGCTCAGCGTCCGGGTGGGGTGGGGGAAGAAGAGGAATGCTGCTGCTCCGCAAATTCAGACCACCTTGGGCTCTTTAACGTGCGCAGACAACCCACAGCACACGGACCTCTGGCATTTTCGCCTCCATCGAAAACGCACCCGCCGCGGCTGGGATCGAACGCGCGTCTTTTTGGGGCGTTAGCGACCGAGCACCACACGTGCTCGTTCACACAGCCGTCAAACGGCCCGTCATGTCACCGTCACGGGCGCCCGTTTCGTCAGGGGAGAGGGTTTCCGAGACGTAACGGGTTGACGGCGACGTAGAGCAATGCTCTACGTCGCCGTCAACCCGTATTGCTCTACGTCGCCGTCAACCCGTTTTTAAGGAGAAAACGTCACGGAAACCCTCTCCCCTGACGAAAACGGGCGCCGTGACGGTGACGTGACGGGCCGTTTGACGGCTGTGTGAACGAGCACTAACCGCTAGACCAGGGAGACGGACCGCACAAAAGGCGCTATCTGAGGCACGCCACAGTCTGGTACTAGTGATTACTTGCCACCATTATCAAAACGCGACAACCCCGGCCGAAACTTCGACAGCCAGGGCATGTAGATGATCAGGATGGTTACGCCTGCGGCAACCTGCGACAGACGGCACTGTCGCTACATTTAAAATATCAATAAACACACGAGAAAGCGAGAGGAAGCTGTGGAGGAGGCAAATGTCACTGGTTCCCTGCAGAAGCGGAAACGCGGTATTTTTATAAAGAACAGGCGCCGATTCTGTAAAGTGGTTCACCTGCTAAACACAGTTATCTCTAAAGCACACAGACACTGACAAGAGCGTAGCAGATCTTATTAAAGCCGGTATGAAAGCACTAACGGAACGCTGCATCCCGACGTCGCTTCAACAACGCTGACGTACGAGGAAAGCCAGCAACAAACAGGGCGCATGCCACTGTAGGTGCACGGCGTTAAAAAGGGGGACAAGCCAAACCGAGACAAAAGGATGGGAGGTTCCGAACGGCGCTGCGGCGATCCGATTAATCGCGCCACGTCACGCCGAAGTGGCCAATGGAAGGCAGCTGCTTTCCAACCGGCGGCCGCTTCGAAGGGAAGGTGGGGGGTCTCACACAACCGACTCCCCCCCTCGTACGCCCGCCGACATCAGACCGCGCAACCTTGCAGAAAGTAAAGGGAAAGGTGGAGGGGGGAGAGAAGGCACGCAAGAGATCAGAAGAGGAGGAGGGGGAGGCAGAAGAAGAGGCTGCAGCCGCGTCGTCGTCATCGGCGTCAAGCAGTCGCACGATGATGGCGGCGTGGCTCGGCCCAACGTCGGCTCGGCCCGATTTCACCCGCCCGGCCGAGAGAGACCTCGCAGCCGCCATGACACCCACTCCTCCGCCGTCACCTTACTACTACGGAGAGGAGCCCCAAAAGACACGTGACCCCGTGCAAGCACTGCCAAAGAAGGACGCGGCAACAGCGGCGCACGAACGAAGGAAGAGAGAGAGAAAGAAGCTAGACGAAAAGCAGAAACAAAAGCAGCGCAGGAAAATAAAAAGAAAACAGGCCGTCAGCGGTTCCGCCATCTGCTGGGCAGGAATGCAAACCGCGATATTCTTCTCTCCAGCACAGCCGCGCAGTATTCTGGCCAGGCGGTGGACAATAAAAAACAAAAAAAAAGTGCCGGACGCGAAAAAGACGGTCGATATCAGGACCGCCGATGCCAGGCGACAGTTTCCATTAAAAGTGGTCGCGTCTCGAACACCTGATTTCTTTGTATTCATGGCTTCCCCTCTTTTTGAAATTATTGTCGGTTTCCGAGATTGTCAGGGACACAGGCAGCGGATCTTACTCCGTCAGAGAGATGGTAATAATGACAATTTAAAAAGATGATGTCGCCTCAAACACTTTCGGGCGTTGCATTAAATTCTAGAGGCCGATATACCATGCAGCTTGGAAGGTTCCGCTGTACGCTCAACATACGCCGTAACAACCATCGCAACACTAGATCGGACAGAAGCAACTCCGGAAGCCTCGAACACACATGCTGTGATGACGTGCACATGACACATGATGTGCACATGCTTATTCCGCAGTTCGCATAATCTCGTCTGCTCTAAATGCAGACACTTCAATACATGCTTGCGACTTGTAATAAATAAATAAATAAATAAATAAATAAATAAATAAATAAATAAATAACATCGTTAACTTTCACTATTGATAACCGCTAGTCGTTAGAAAATCGGTAGCACACCTAGTGATGCCAAACCAGGAGCTTAAAGTCGCTTACCATACTACAAAAACAGCTAAAGATAAACGAAATTAAATATGGCGGACTTATTTTGCTGTTTATTCGGAGCAGTTATTAAAAATTTCTGGAGCCTTCCGTCTCAAAACCTGTTTTCAAAATCAGGCGCGAGAGGTGGTTCAGGACCCCTTTAAATGGCATTTCGCCCCCAACAAAATGAGGCCGCAATGGCCGGGATTCGATCCCGCGACCTTCGCGGTCAGCAGTCATCCGCAGCGAATAACGAGCGTTCGCACGAAAAAAACAGGTTCAGTGCGTATGCTAAGGTGCCTGCGAGTGATGGTGATGTCGCTCCCGTCCAACAAGCGATCAGGACCGTACAGCTTCGCGGGACAATACAAAAAAATCGGCAAAGAGAAGCACTCAGAAAATGAATTATTATTATTGCTATATCGAGAGAGCATTCGTATTGACTAAACAATGTAAGGAACAGAAACACGAATATACTACAAACGCTTAATAATAATAATAATAATAATAATAATAATAATAATAATAATAATAATAATAATAATAATAATAAACAAAAGAACCACATATGGCGAGAAATGCTTTTTTTTCTGTCATGAATACTCAAAATGCTACCTTTAAGGCAGCAACCTGACTAAAAAGACGCTTTCAACAATTTTGTCATCATTTCAAGCATCCACTTTCCGATGAAATTTCTCGTCTTCTTTGTATGACAGCTGTGTGTAATTTTTTTGCCAAATAAGTGGACACAATGAGATGGCATGTTAGCAAGCGTAGCCAACTCCGACCGAGGACTATACACACGCACACACACACACACACACACACACACACACACACACACACACACACACAGAGAGAGAGAGAGAGAGAGATGACTAAGTCGACGCGCAGGAGTGCCAGACGCAAAATAACGTGCCCGAGACATCGTGAACGTCATCGCCGTCAACGGCGTGGTGAGACTCGGCACAAGGTTAACCAATTTGACATAAATAATGGCGCACATCAGCGCGCGATTAAGTTTGAGGTGAATTCCAAAGTGGCAGCGCACTGAGCACCCTGAGCACTGAGCAACTTAGTACGATACCGGGAGTTTGCGTACATCAGGTCGAAGCTATTTTTGCAGCTCGCTTGGAGCTTGTTCTCAGCTATAGCTGATGCTAAACTGGTCATAAGCAAGGAAAAATGTCTTTTGCGGTGCAATAAGTTACGTTTCCAGGACACCAAGTAGACGCTTATAGGTTGCCGATCTCCTTGAAGTACGAGCCGTAATGGAGGCACCAGCGCCGACTAACAAGCAAGGAACTCCGGTGCTTGTTAGTGCTATCGACTTTCTACATCGAGCTATTGTGGACAACGATACATACCGGCTCCTTCAAACAGAAGTTCCAGGGACTTTAGTCGCCATATCACCAAACGTCAATTGTCGCCCTAAGAGAACTGGTTCGCAAGTACACCATTCTATACGGCAAAAAGAAACCTTTTACTGCTACACAGCCTGTGACGCAGCACCATATAAGTGGGTGAAGCCCCCCACCCCACTTTTCCACAAGGTGACAACAGGAACAAACAGAAGCCCTGATCGCTTTCCCGTAGCACATCTTTTCGCAAAGAGGAATTACATGGAGAGGGACTCGATATCGTTACGCAGCTGATCATTTTCTCCAGTGCATTGCCCGCCATAACGAGGCATTTACAGTGGATTATCGGTCATTAATGGTGCTACGGATCATCAGAATCCAACGTCCCGTACGCATTGTGGGCCGTGAATGCGAGCACGATCTACCAACATGTCAACGTATACGACTGCTCGTACACCTCACTTGAAAGCACCTTCTCAAAGGTGGCGCAAAATATGAGGGAACAGCGACAAACACGCAGTGATGCACACAGCACAGGCGCTAACATCAACTGAAAGTTTTCTTGATCGCCAAGTCATATTTAACAGCTGCTGTGACAGGCCATGTATGCATGCGCAGAGACGAGTGATTTCTCGACAAATTAGGGGCATCGTGTGCAAATTGAAACACCATGTAGAAAAGCGGAACACATCACCAGGCTAACCAGTATAAGCTTTAAAACAGAGGACGCTTTCACTAACTCACACACACGCACACACACACACACACACACACGCACACACACACACTTGGTTTTTTGTAGTTCGGATGAGCAGCAGCACTGAGCGGCTTGTGCCCAGTCGCACAGACTTCCTCCTGAAGCTTTAGCGTGCTCACTGTCACTTATTCCTATAGCTGTGAAACACGGGAGGCTATCGCCGGGAAAGCTTCCAAGAACCGACGTATCAGTTCCCCGAAAATGAACCAACGAAAACTTGGACAATTAAGTTTTGGGTCCCTTCGGTGCACTGGCAAAAAGTCAGCAGTGGTTCAAAGATCGAGTCAGAACCAAAGGTCATCAAAACATAACAAAAATATTCTCATACAAAAGGCAGTTCACAAACGTGCACAAACACGGCTCTTCAATATACATAGATGGGACACGTCACGCGGGACCAACTACACCAAAAGTACAAGCCCATATGCACTACAATATAGAATAAAACAAAAAAAGAGTCCTATTCGATCACCAGAGCAACTCGAAATCGAGCTTTCAGGCCGATCTCGTCCGGCTGGTCCGCGGAGCAGCTTCGTTCAAATTCTTTCACTGTGTCATATGACGACTGAGACTGCCGCCGACCGCTCGTGGTCGACTCCTTAAATATTCTCCGATGGGTTTTCGAGACGTTTTCGGCGCGCGTCACGTGATCTCTGCACGCGCAAAGCTGAGAGAACACTCGATTCGACTGGTACCATGCTCGCTTCGGAGGCGCCTCTTTCTCCCTCCACATGTCGCGGCGAGCGTCGGCGTGTACTCTCCGCTTCCTCCTTCTCTCTCCGTCTGTCTCGCGCGCTCCCCAGCTGTGATGGGATGACTCACTGCGGTTCTCGCGCCGCGTACGCTTCGGCCAGTCGTGACGGGCGTTGAGGTTTCCGATGCACGCGCCGCTTTTTCTATAACGATGCCAGGCTCTTCGACGTAGTGGGCACTAGTCTGTGACACTCACTAAGCTGCACAGCGCTGAATGTCACCTCGGCCCCTGAAAGATTACGTCCACGCCAAACTTTTGGCCTACTTTGCGCGGATTATGGGCATTTCAGTGGAGGTACGGGATGACCATTCCTTTCACACCACCATGCGTAAGGTAAAAGAAAAAGCAAATCGGAAAATGTCGGAAACGATGGAAATCCAACAAAACGTCAACACATGCGTCAGCTGCCCATCAATGATTTTTTTCTTTTTTTTTTCAGAATAAGAGTGTCATGCACTAGCTGCATTTGTGATAATCCTAACTTCCTAAGGTCAATTTCGTTGGATGTCCACAAGAAAAAGGGGTGTGATTGATGTCGGTCCGTGGCCATGTGTGTGCGCAGTTATGATAGCACGAAAGTCACTTAATTATTTGTTATTTGTAATAGGTTCTTAATGCGTCTTCGTTTGCTTGTGTGTTTCAAACTTTGGTGATACCTTTCGCTTTTGTACGTGATATGTCCTTAGCACACGGTGCCTCTAATTGTTTGTAAAAGAAGTCACTGCGCATGTGTGGGTGTCACATCAGCTCCTCAAATATGACTCGCAGACCAATAAAACTTTCACTTGAAGTTCGGTGCCTGTGGTGTTTGAATCAACGTGTTTGTCCTTGTTTCCTCAAATTTTCTTAAAGTCTCCCATACCATGAAAACCAAACCACGCTATCGTTTGGTTTGGAGTGCCGGCGAAGCTTCCACTCACGCCTGACGCTACAGCAGAATCGGCACAAAAGTGCACAACATCGGAGGAAGTTAACATGGCACAAGGCAGCGCGCACAACATCGGGAGTGATAGTTTAAGCGCTTACCGCAAGCCAGCTGATCAATTGGGCGGCGCTAATGGCGACTGCGTAATTTTGGGATCACGAGTTGCGATTCCGGTAGCACTTCGCCAATGGAACAAGAAAGCCGCTAGCCCGCGCGCTTCATCGAGGCATCTTTGCCACAAAAAAGTGCGCCAAGAGCTACATATGGTGGCCCGGCATTGACCATTATGCAGAATGAAGGGTTAAAGACGGCCATTACTACCAATTCAATCACAGCCCTCCGCCCGGGGGCCCGTACTCCCGAATGGGAAGGACCACACACATCTTCTTATAACAATCGCATATTGATTTCATTGGACCTATTGAATGGTGCACATACCTGCTGGTCGTGGACGCATACACCAAGTGGTTTGAAGTGAGACAAACGACTACAACATCGGCAGTAGCTGACTCTCTCCGATCGTTGTTTGCAGCGTTCCACCTGGCGCACACGGTGTAGTTAAGCCAACGGCACTCCATTTTTGTCCACGGACATCCCCAAGTTCCAGAGCGACATTATCTCGTTCGCTGTCACTCCCTTGCTCTCACTGAACAAAACACACATGGCACGGTTTTTCTTCAAGCAGCGCAATACTGTTCAAAGAAGAACCGCAGAGCCAACGCAGGCGAACCTGATGCTCGGACTAGAGAAAAGAACCCATCCTACGAAAGCGCCTCAGGTGGCACAAAAGCAGTGACAGTGCACCATCTGCCCGCCAATTGAACAAACACAAACAAACAAGTGGGCTGTGACACGGCCGCTGAACCAGCAAGGTCCGCAAGGTCCACACACTGTCACCTCAACCAGCTGCTTCAGGCAGAAAATGGGGACCTGCTACTCAAGACAGTAATGCCAAAGTCAGCTTCGTCCCGGCATCTCGCACCAGATGTACTGGCGCAGCCGCTAACGGCTTCTGAACGAAAAAGACTGACACGCAGAGAACGCGTGCTTGTCTTAAATCGTTTCCAGACAAGAACTTAAGGAGCGAGGAAAATGTGCGCTCGCTGAGCCTCCGCTTCTACAGCCATACCTACGACGTTGCATTGGTCTATGCTCCAGGCCGGTTATCGGAAGCGCCACCACACAGGGACCCCACAACCCCCGTTTCCCGCGGGGCACAAGAAAAGATCCCACCCCTCCTCTAACAGTGCCAGACAATACACCAGTCTCACTTGTTCCAAGAATGTCTGCGTTATTGAAGTAGAACAGGGAATGTCCCGAGAGCCAACGTTTCGACAAGTGGACTTGTCTTCGTCAGGACCGCGAGTGCCTTCTCGAGCGTTCGTTTATGTACGCCATTGCACGCTCTCCCTCGTCCACAGAAGCAGAAGAGGAGAAAAGCGGCACGTGCGAACAACAACAACAAAAAAAAAAAAAAGGGGGGGGGGGGGGGGGCAAAGCTGGGTGACAGGCGTTAGCGTGACTAACATAAATGACAAGAACAAAAGCCTCCAAAGAATCCGCTCTTGGTACATATCTTGGAAATACATTGTGTGCGCAGTGCTAGAAAGCAGGATGAAGAAAGAAACACATATGCAGGCATTGCACCCATAGCATGTGTCCCACCTTGCACCGGGCACCACCCGCGCCACACCCTCAGTGAATTTCACTGAAAGCTTGTTGCTAAGAAAAGTGACTACACTGTTTAACGCTGTTGTTCTCGCCGAACTGGATGGGGGATCCGCACCTGGAAGCAGACATTTGGGATGAAACATGTTAGCTTGTACATACCCTACTTAACCTTTTGTCGTCATTGTTAACCCCCACCCTATCTAATGGACTCAAGGGCTCCCTTTGAAATGTTTTTGCCTGTAGGCTGGGGGGTATTGAACTTGTATATGAGATACGATTCCCTGTATTTTCTGTCTCTCGGCAAGCGGAAGTTTGTCTGAAGTATGTAGAGTTCGAGTTCGTCAAAATTATCACCTGCCATATTAAAATGTTGCGCCACTGCCTTCGCCAGGTTATTCGCGCTGTCCGCGGTGCCCGTTTATTCTAACATAAAGTGGTTCCCCAGTTTCGCCAATGTATTGCTTGTGACAGAGCGAAATTCCAACAAGTAAATAACGTTTGAACTAGTGCAAGTGAAACTTGATTTTATATGATGAACATAATCACTTCCTGTGCTTTCAACTTTAAGATCATTTTGAATATGCTTGCAAGTTATTACGCGGGCGGTCAGCTGATTGTTTACTTTGGCATGTACCAGGGTCCCTCAATACTGCATGTACTAACAAGTCCTTGTGCGTGTCTCCCCATCCCCACTCCTCTCGTCCTTTTTTCTTTGCAGTCGCCTAGATAAATATTCATGCTTATGTCAGTTTTCGAATGATCTTTTTTGTAGGACCACTTTGCGATAGACCATTCACGACCTCAAGCTGAAAAATGACCCGCCGCATCACATGTTGGGAGTATAACGTTCGGGTTACGAAAGAAGTACAATCTTTCCACCGATTGTCATGGCAGGGAGCCCTTTTGGAGTGGGGCCCAAAGGACGTGTGCATACTACATACCACCATGCAAATTTCAACTGATACGGCCGCTAAGTTGCGAAGACTTCCGCGATGCTTACCCTGCAAGCGCGGTCACGAAAGGACACACGACGCACAAAGGCCGAGCCTGGTTCGTCGACTAACCGATAGGGCGCAGAGAACACATCGAAGATAGAGGGGGGTTTATTAACCCGCGATGGAACACGGTACGACAGTCGCGGATTCACCACCGCCGGTTCACCACCGCAGGCGCACGTGGCCACGATATCATGTAATATTTGGTCAGAACCATTCTTTGCCACGACGTCACGTTGACAGAGGCGCACCATTGGCTGGAGGTGGGTACTTTAAAGGGGTTTCTTCTTGACCTGTACGCGCCAACACGCACCAACGAAACTCTGGTGCGTGTTGGTATTATGTAAATGGATATAGCGCAATTTTTATTTTTTTTTTCCTGTTTGCTTGTTTGCTCTACCCTCCGCCTTACCCAATGTCTTCCACGTTGAATGTATGGTATCCTTAAATAAATACACACAGATGCGTGGCTGGACACCTTAACCACTAAACAAGCCAACCCCGGGTGCACATTCGAAAACATCTGCCGCGAACTAAACCACAACGGTGTACGTTGTACCGCTGGATTCTTTTCTCTCTCTCTATCCCTCTTTTTCTTTTTTTAACATAGCGGATGTGGTTTTAGGGGCGAAGCGAAGGCGGCCTTGCAGTAGCACAGTGGCTCTGCTTGGCCAACAAGGCCGCGGCTGCGATAAGCGAAACACGGCAGATGCTTTATCGCCGTGGTAAGCAGCATGCAGGCGCCACATGTCCGCGCCGCTAACGCGAGCCCCCGTGGCTCGGCCGCGATATCACGAACGCGTCCCGGAGATACAGCAGCGCACCAAAACGCGCGGACCAGACATGCCGAGCACGTTGTACACTCGCGATACCAGCGGTCACGAGGGGACGAAGACGACCAGAAGAAAATGCGGACTTGCTTTGTGACAAAGAAACGAGAGAGGAAGAGGCACCAACTGTTTCTTCAGTTACTTCATCTGGATGCTTGACAAAAAAGAACAAAAAAGAACAAAAAAAACAAATACAAACAAACAAAAAAGAAGCTAACGACGCGACAATATGACCCAAATTTGCAAAATAATAGCCTCTCCCTCCGTAAGCGCACGGAAAATAACGCCTCCGATAACAAATCGTAAGTGTTCGCGAAATGCAATGCGAATGCGCGAAGCCATACAAAGGAGATCAAAGCCCCGCAAGGTGAAGCGATATAATACATATTAGACACGACAGAAAAAAAGAGCGGTCGCCCAGCGTAGAAAGAACTGAGAAGGGCAAACGGAGAACTCGGCGAAGGCGGTCGAAGAGGCCAAAGACAGGGGGGGGGAGAGCCCCCCTTCAAGGTGGAGAGAAGAGACGGCAACGCGAAGGAGATACGCCGGCCTCATAGAGCCCGCGGGCTGCACTGGAGAATGGAGAAAAAGAGCGAGCGAACGAGCGCGAGACCCCGAGGCGAGACGCAAACAAAAACAGCTACCTTTTCCCCTTCTCACTCACGCGCGCGCGCGCGAACGTCGCGCCCCCGCTCCTCCTCGCCAATGCCGTCGGCCGGGGCCGACGCGGGCAGCGGCCGCGAAAGTGAATCTCCAACAGCTGAGCACCGCCGCCGCCGCTGCAGACCAAACAGCGGAGGAGAGCGAAACGGGAGCGAGGAAGAGGAGTGGAGGAGGAGGAGCACGAAGAAAAAACAACCCCGACAGAGAAGAACCAAGAATGAAGAGTACGCAAGGGAGAGAGAGACGACGCGCGATTACAACCTGGTAAATATATATAGTGCGCCGAAGCGGAGGCGAGCAGAGACAAGCGGTCGTACAAAGAGAGACCGAATAAAATACAAAGAGAAAAAGAGCACGTGCACCTAAGAGAGAAATAAAAGGGAAGGCCGAACAGCGCGCTCCTCCTCCTCCGTTTCCTATCGTTCCACGCTAGCCTGAGCATCTCTCCTCTTCCTCCTCCCCACCGCCTGGAGAGCTCAAAGCTAGCAGGAGGATGAGGACCATCAGAGTGACGCGGTCGTTCGCGCGGTGCACTTCCGCGGCGCCAAATTCGAACTGGGTGAAGGTCTGACGACCGCACGTGTTCGGAGAGGCCCCGCGCGCGCGTGCTTTCTTCCTCCTCCCCTACTCGCGCCAACGCCGCCGGCGCGGTGATGACGCACACCGCGCGCGCGTCGTCGCCGCCGTCAGCCGCGCCTCTCTCCCCCTGGGGTACTCCACCGCAATGCTCTCCCTCCCTCCCTGTTCTCCCTGCCGAAGCCTGTGACGCGCGCTGAGGAGCGGCTCCGCCTCCAGGGGAACCACCACCGGTGGCGACACACAGCGTGCCGCAGAGCGGGCAGCCGCTCGCTCAACTCTTTCCGAGAGGCGCGCGCGCTTCCGGTACGCGCCTGCACGACCTTCTTTCAGAGTTTTTTTTTCCTCTCTCCACTCGCGCCTCCTCTCAACCTTTCTCTACTCGCTGTCGTCTCCCGGGCCGGTCGCTGGCTCGCTCGCTCGACGGTCAGGTCTTTTGGAGCGTTCGGGCGTGTCTCCATGCTGCGGCGCGCTTCCCGCAGTTTCGCGGATACACCGCTGCGATCGCTGTCTGATTTGTATCAATGGCGGAATGCTCCTGCGTGGCTCTGTGAGGCTACGCTACATCGTTATGTGTGTTACGCCTTTTACTGCTGTCGTGAAGCAAGTTGCCTTGAAATTACTTTCACAGCCGCAAATTAAATACTTTAAGAGGACCAAAAACACTCGAACCTTAAATTACGTCTAGCAAAAAACAGCAGAGATTTTTTTTTGTCTAGGTCACCGACTTCTTGAAGACCTAGGGAACGTTTCCATTCTCGTGTACGAGCGGCGCTTTGGAGGGCGTCCCGAAGCCAAGGTCAGTGAAGCCAGCGCCTCGAATAGATGAGGCGCTGATGGAGCTCACCAAAGACTACGGCAGTTTAACGTCCCGCCGCGCATTCGAAAGGGCACGTAGAGTAACATCGCCAGCCGTACAGCCCTTTAGCATTCTGTCGCGCACGCGGCGCCGAGCGGAAAGCAACCCGCGATGTAATGACCGCAAAGCGGAACTGCTGGAACTGCCAGTCTCAAGGACACGCCGTATGTGTACAGAAACTCGCCACCCCTGCCGCACTTGCGAACATCGCAACAGTGCGGATACATAGAAGAGCCATAACATGAAAAGCGAATGCCTGACAAAACAACATCGAACAAGAAAACACACTGCGAAATTGGCGCAATACACAGCAAGGTGCGGTGATTTATTGCCAGGGGGGTTTAACTGAAAAGGCGTCCGACGAAACAGTGATGACACGTCAAAGCCGCGTTACGAGATGCCTTCGGCTTAGCCTCTTCCAGTCCGCACATCCAATTTTGGAAGAATGCGCGTCCGACAACCAGGATGTGAACTTAATGGCGCGTCGTTGACATCGTTGACACAGTAATATACCAGGTAATACATGTGCCCTCGGCGCGAGCGGAGGTTACAGCCGCAGCGGGCCGCGTTTGTTTTGGCAAAAGGTTCCATAACGTGCTTCCAGGTGGCGCCACACTCCCACGAAGAGCCGCGGAAAAGTACCGCGCAGGAAGGCACGTGCTGGCAAGACTGCTAGGTAGGTACGTGCGGGTGCACATTGCTCCTGTCGTCGGTGGAATCACACGGCACTGAAGAGCTAGGCGTGCGTGTGTGGGTGGATAAGAGGTACAGGGAGGAGGGGTGGGAGAGAGAGAGCGTGAAGACGCGTGAAGTGAGCTGCCCGCAAGGGGCGTCAGCTCTTACAAAACCACCGAAATAGTGCTCTGTTGCCTGATAGGCGACTCTTCGTACAGACGGGGTAAAGCGCGAATCGCAGATTGCCTTGTGTCGTCTCGTGTGTACGGAGGGGGAGCATTGCAATTTAAACAGCTCATATACAGTGTTATGAAAAAAGTATCCATTTTCCTTCACCTATATAACGAGCAAGCAAAAAAAAAAATGTTTTCACTGACATTGTTGTAAGAACGAAGTGCTATATGTACGTGAGATTATGTAGCCAGCTTTATGGACCCCACGATAAAATGGCCAAGCTTCCATCAGGCACTACGCCGGCACGATATGCTCTGATAACAGTGTGGTGCACGATAACATAAATACAGCTTTAATTCAGTAGAAAGCCGTCACATAAGACGCTGCTCTTGCGTCATCGACAAGAGCAGGCTTGTTTATATATATATATATATATATATATATATATATATATATATATATATATATATATATATATATATACGGAGACGGCACAGATTTCTATTTTCCCATACAGCACGCCCTTTAAAGGGACCCTGAAACGGTTTTGACGATTTTGTGCAAACATGGTGATCCGGTAGAGCGGGTCATTAGAACCATTACAGGACAGATTTCAGCGCTGTTCGTAAAGTGTGTAATTTATAATAAGGTTTTGAACACGCGCATCGCAAAAGGTCGCAGCGGCTCGCCAAAATGCGTTTTCAAACGCCCCCGCCAATCGAACTACGAATGGGAGGTCGCTGATTGGCCCCGAACCAGTCACACTTTCAAAACCTAGCTGCGAACGACGTGCTTCTACAACGTAGTCCTTCGTGTCAGCCAACGGTATCGTCGCGGTATCTGGCGGCGTACACACGAGTCGCCGGCGCTCTATTACAGAGGCTAGCACTGCCGAGGCGGGCGTCCTCAGCGAGGATATCGGGGCGCTATGTCGCTACGGAAGGCTCGGCAGAGTGGCTGACGCGGGAGGCGCTGTCGTCGCTAGCGCGCACTCCGCAGCAGATCGAGTTGAGGAGGAACAGCAGTGGTAAGGAGGAAGGCGACAGAAATAAGCCCATAGCTGCTTTAGCGCATGGTGCTTCGCATTATTTATGGTGTGAATGATTTCACAATTGTGTTGCCTAGTCAGTGACGCAATGTCAAAAAAACGTTTCAGGGACCCTTTAAGTATACGGAGGGCATGATACGCGTGATTTACTACCCTTATGCAGCAGCTATGAATGCAAAGCAATATATAAGGATGTAGATGAAGTCACTGACCAAGTCAAGGTGAAAAACACACAGAGACGTTTCGGTAGAGTGTGAACAAGGAACCCGTACGGGTCCCGAAACGTCTGTGTTTTTCACCTTGACTTGGTCAGTGACTGCATCTACATCCTCATCATGATACCTGACCAGACGAACTTTCGTCGAACTCTTGACTACATAAAGCAATATATAATACATGACTGTGCACCTATAAAGTGAAGAAAAGAGAAATGGGTGGAAGGCGACCGCATAAGCGCCGAGCGTTCGACGGGCTTTACGCGTGCCGAAGTCACGATCTCATTGTGAGGCGCGTAGTGGTGGAGACTCGAGAGCAGCGGATTAATTTTGACTACCTGGAAACTTTTCTTTAACAACTCAAATCTGAGTACACGACTGTTCTTGGATTTCGCCCACGGACAGAAATCGAATCCATGTCCAAGAGAGCTTGACAGTCTATAACATATAAGCCGCTACGCTAAAGAAGGACTGGCTAAAACAACAGGTGGTAGCAATGAAAAACTATTCTGGATATAAACTATACAGAGGCACTGCGCTGCAGTCACCTTTACGCTGGTGAAACACACACCGTTGTATGTGTGTGTGCGTGCGTGCGTGTTTTCCCGATCAACTGCTACCCACACCCCCTCTTCTTTTTCATTGGCAGAAACGTGAACTACCACCAATGATCTTGTGCAAATCGTTTTAAATGAGGCCCTCTGTAACTTTTAAGTTTAGGTCCAGTGAAACGGTAATTTCACCACTTTTAAGCTTAGCTATTTATGCGCAAGATAATAATAACAAATAAACAGCGAAACAAGGAATGCCAGCGGAAGCAGTGCAGATGAATACACCCAGTTTACGGTGCATAACTATTACTGTAGGGTGGGTGCGTTTCATGGCGCGGAAAATAGCGCACTGTCAAGTTTGACGACCCGAGGACGGCGGTCGCCCAGGGTCGTTAAAATCGGCGGTAAAGAAAGAGAAAGGCGTGACTTCATGACGCTGCACGGCGTTGGGGCGCCATATTTCGGGCAGTCATCTCAAAGCGAAGCCAAATTTGACCGCAATTAACGATGCAGCATCAGCTATAGGCCACCTCAGAAAAATTGTTCAGTTTTGCGACCAGGGATTTATCGAAATTTTGATTTTCTGAGAGGGGTAAACCGGGGGTGTGAGGACAAAAGTCTTAGCTTATCTGAAAATTCTTGGGGGTGGGGGCAGGGGGGCGGGGGTAAAAATACCTGTTCACAATTTTCAGACGCAGACGTCCCCACTAAAGTATAGAAGTCCCAAACACTAACTAACATGACTGTCAGCGGTGGATAGATGGGTGGATAGATTTACGTTTGGAGCACCCCCTTCGAATCGCGGCGATGGCTAGTGCCACGAAGTTCTTCAATAGTCCTCGCTACGATTTGCGGCTTGTATACCAACAAGCTGTCAATTCTAACGTTCTGTTCCGTAGTCTCCCACTACCAATCTTCGAGCTTTCTCGTACTTTTCGATAACGTAGATCCACTTATGTTGCCAAAACTGTCTTTAGAACCTCGTGTCTCGGGCAGATCTTCTACTCCACCCTCGATTAGGGAGTATGTTAACTTAAAACAACACGCCACGTGACCACCACGGCAGTTATCGCGATCAGTCGGCGCTGCCCTCGGCCATCAAAACAAAGCACGGATCCCTCGCTTCCCGGCGGAACAGTCACGCGCACGCCGACGGATGGACAGGCAGGCCTTTCCTCCTTGGAGCGCCCGCGTCATCAAAGCCCACCCACCCTAAGCCCTTAGCGACCACTTCCCAGCCTACCCACGTGACAGGGGCGGCGCTGGCCAACAGAGAGGCAAACGAGACGCGCTCTATGCATATTCGCCCCCATCTACCAGCACTCCGGAGCCTGGTGGAGTTCCTGGACGAGACGGGTATTGGAGCCTACCACTGCTGAGTACGGGACCCTCGCCGCCTCTACCCCTGCCAACAGCCTGCTGACCGCAATGCGACGTCCGGGCCTCTGCACTTGTTAAACTTCTATCTTCTCTTTTCCTCCCACTTCTCCCTTCCCCTAAGGCGCTTAGCCGTGTCCCCAGTATGGGATACAGAAATTAGCGTCTCTTCCTAACGAACCACTTCCACCACCACCACCGCCGCCTAGTCGAAGCAATCAAACCAGGCGGCTACAGTCTTTTCCCACATGCAACGCTCAACCAATAACTAAGCAAGGGTGCGCTGCCCAGAGACGGGCTGTTCATGACGCCGTAGCCGCAAGATGGCGCTCAGCCGAAAAAAATAAAAAAATAAAAATAAAATCGCGGTCGCGAGTTGCTGAGTGAGAGGATCGAGGGGCGGAAGGGTACGGGTAGAGCCCCGGACAGATCTCGATCTTTTCTCGGCGTCGGGGCGCGACGCGGTTGCACGTTTTGCCCACGACCACCTGGTCTTGCCCCTTCCCCGGCTTCTACAACGCAGCACACACCACGGCCCCTTTGCATGCAGCGGCAGCGCATGCACACAATCCTTGGCAAGAGAGGACAGGAAGGCAGCGTTGTGTAACTGCCATCGACGGTTGGCTGCGCCGATTGCATGCGGAGCGAACGATGCGAGGAAAAGAGGGCTCGTGACCGCTATATAGTGCTGTGGAAACGGTAGAGTAGAGCGGCGAAGGGGATGGCCGGTCAGCAATGGAGGAGATACAAGAGCAGATCGTATTCGTGAGGATAAACTTTCTTACGCGGGCATTACACGAAGACATTACGGGCTCAAGCGGTGCCAACAACAACCATGCGCCCGACATAAAGCAGTCCTGAAATAACGTACGGTAGTGCAAAACTGCGCACTCGCAAAGATAGGCGAGGGAGCCTTGCACAAAGACGCAATATGTTCTGTTGAAAGACGCTCTCGACAGCCGTTTCCGCTGCTGAAGTTGGCGCTACGTCTAGACCAGCTTTTTTTTTATTTTTTTCAATCGCGCCCACCACTTTTATTACATCAAAGAGGCACAAGCGCAAAATTTATTGAGCTTTAATAAGAACTAAGACGGGATGTACTTCGTCCACTTCCCCGCACGCGAAATTTAAAAAAAAAGAAGGTTAAAAAATTCCGAACCGAAAAACCACGAAAAGAGAACCAACGCATAAAATGTCGAGAATAAACTCTGCGATATTATAAAACTATATATACGCTTAAGGTGCAGGCCTACATGATGAGATTATACGAGAACTTTAAATTCGGCAGAGCCCACGCATTGTGGGAATCGATGCGATTCGAAGCAGTCAGCGAGGGGGCACCTATACATACCGCATTGTTGAGCTTTCTGCCGAGCGCTACGGATTCGATCGACGTTTTTGCGCAAATTGAGCAGTTTTGCGCTCCACGCGGGGCTTGTCCGTTTTTCGAATGGTTTGATGTCGGCACTAAAACTGCCAACTATTAAAGAAAAAAAAAATCAGCAGTCCTTCCCGTACTGGGAAAATGGGGGCAAGCGAACTTGGGGTGCACGTGCATGACCTGCTGCTTTTTTTTCCCCCTCCCTTTCTTTCCTGCAGTCCTTCTTTGCTTTTGTAAAGTTTTCCTGTCATTTCATCTTTCTTTCCCTCGTTATTTGGTAGCAAAACCAAGGTATCGATTCACATAGTTCAGATATGTTCGCAGCTTCGTCTGCCGAGCGTGCACTGAAGAGCGTGCACGCGTTATGGGAGCGCGCCTTGCGTTTGAATACATGAAGCACAAGAAAACAAAGAAGTGTGCGCACGCGCACTGTTTTCATAATCGTAGTTTTGCGGTCACGACTACAACGCCACCAACATTATAGTGAGGCAATACGAGCTTGGCTTGAAAAAACAGAAAAAAAAAATGCTACTGTGAGGCAATACGAGCTTGGCTTGAAAGAAGCAAAAAAAAAAAAAGTGCGCGTTTAATGCACTACATCACGTGGTTCCCCGCACACATGGGCGACAGCGTGCTGCCAGGCCACCCGAATCCCAATGAGATTTTCATAATCGTAGTTTTGCGGTCACGACTACAACGCCACCAACATTATAGTGAGGCAATACGAGCTTGGCTTGAAAAAACAGAAAAAAAAATGCTACTGTGAGGCAATACGAGCTTGGCTTGAAAGAAGCAAAAAAAAAAAAAAGTGCGCGTTTAATGCACTACATCACGTGGTTCCCCGCACACATGGGCGACAGCGTGCTGCCAGGCCACCCGAATCCCAATGAGATTGCTCACCGCCGTGCGCGAGAACTCACGCGCCGCGACGGCGGTACGTCTTCATTGGATCCGGAGGAGATCGGCCACCGCGACCCCTTACTAAAGTTTCATGAGATCGTCTCCCACTAGAAAGAGGAACGCAGGCGCTTCCCGCCTCCGCACTGTTGCGGCCCACCGCTGCCACCGCTTGTTGCGGTTTATCGCTGCCACCATTTGTCGGGGACTCGTGTCGCCTTCAGGCCAGGAGTCCACGGGGCAGGAGGGAAGAGTACGAGGAGTTGGTTTCAGAAGAGAATATTTACATTTATTTACATGGTTTGAAGGTGATGGCCGAATCTCAATCGAATCCTCTATCGAATCCTTTCTCGAATCCCCTCTCGAATCCTCTATCGAATCCTCTCTCCCGTGGATTAAATAACCAGCGTCGTCCGGCGACGCCTTCTTGGGAGGGCCCAGTCGACGCTTCTTCTTCCAATCGGAGGTTGAAGGTCCGAAGGGGAAGAAGATTGTGGACCTCCCCCTTTTCCTTCGAATGTGGCCGAGGTCACACGTACGCAGCCGGACCATACGATGGCGCATCTGGACGTCTTCCGGTGACACACCTCGACGTCTTCCGGCCAGAGGTAACGAGGAAATCGTTACCGGCACTCGACACGTTCGACTCGTATCTCTAACGACACCTGCGTTAACGAGACTCCGGTGGCGCCGCTCCATCTCCGAAGTCCCGGACGTAACAGCTCCGTCCGCCGGCGGGAGACTCGACCTGAGGGTGACCAGCATACCAGGTCGGCCGAAGTGTCGGGATTCGATGAGCTCTCCGTGGGCCACTGTTGACGACGAAAGCTCCGATGTGGGGTTCTCACATATGCCTTGGTGGCTCTGGTCCTGGGCACACACGTAAACACGCGCACACGCACAACTACAGGCACGGGAAGTGCCCTGCCCGCACTAGGAGCCATCGAGTCCAAAATACATAAACCAATCTGCCTTACATTTCCCAAATTAAATGAAAGCAGCCCTCAAAACACTTGTAAACATTCGCTGAAGCTCCCAATCTCTATTCCTTAATTAATTTGAGCTTACCGTTTACATCAGCTATCATTTCCACTCGATGAACTACATGTGAGAGCTATCGCAATCTGCCGCAAAGCCACCAGGCTCCACATTTCTGAACCAGTACATGCCTCACATATGGCCCCGAACTTTTTTTCCCAAAATTTTGTGCCGTCAAAGTGAGTCATCATGTTCCCGTGAGCAGACGAAAGAAAACTGTCGAGCTGCTTTAGAGCAGAAGCTAAATACGCAAATGTGCTCTAATAAACATTACAAACCTATGCCGCATAACAACAGGAACACTAACCATATTCAACATCCGCCTACGCACGTCCTAGTGCTACTTAAACTTGCACTCCACGGATGTACTACACAACGAGCTCTCCGACTTTGCGGTCACAATTCTTACACTTCATACACCCTATATAAAATAACCTTGCTCTTGTCCACACACGGCACATGCCTTTAAAGCAATAAACAGAACTCTCGCTAGCATCACGCTCTGAAACTCGCTAATAATACAATTGGTTATGAAACCTCAAACACTTCCGTGGTTTCGCATACCCGCTGTACAAACCGTAACACGATTCCTTTCATTCAACCTGAATGACGCGCAAATCAAACACTACTCTTTCAAAACATATGCGGTCATACGATTCTTCAGACTCAGTCTCTTAAACACATCGCAAACCATTCAGTCTCACCCGTGACTAACCTTTCCCCAAACAACTCTCTTTCTCACTTTCCACTTCGCCTTCACACTTACTATCGGCTCAACAAAAGTTACAGTTCGCGAAATTCAGTCTGACATCCACAAGAAAGCTACAAAAGCAAATCTCAGGCTACACGCGGAGATAAAGAAACATCACTTCACAAAGCTAAAATAAACAAACAAGCAAAAATGTCTCTCCAACAAGTCATCCATTAACATTGTTCAAAAACCTAGGTCTGTCTCCCATTTTGAGACGTACTCGCGGTGGTCGCGCTCGGAACACTTTTCTAGCACAGGAAACGCAAACCGCGAAACACCTGTTCGGTTCTCCGCACAGCGCCACTATCCTCGCCATCGCCTTGCTTGCTCTACCACCGTCGCATTGTTCGATGGTTTCGCGATGACCCCTGACTGTGCACACCCGCCGCGACAATGCTGCACCGTGAAGAGGACGGGAAGATAATTGCAACCGGCCCTCGGACCGCTTCCGCGCAGAGTGCACCTCTCTTCCCGCTTTCGTTCGGCGGCTCCTACGTATTCTCCGCCGATTTGTCGTGGGTGGCAACCACAACTTTCTCATTTTTCTGCTTCTTCGTTTGAAGCCCGTCTGGAAATCTTCTACGCTCTGTGCGGTATTCCTCTCACTGCGGCGCCTTTTCGGCCTATGCCGCTTCTTTCTGCGCATTTCGGAGCCCTTCGCTTCCTTTTCATGCACCTGTGCAACCTCACTGCACTCGCTAGCTGTCTCACCCACCCAGTCTAAATGATTTCCAGTTGAATCATCAGTTCCTTCACTCTCCTGAGTGGCGGACCGTTTCAAACACTTAGGAAAGTTGCAGCTGTCTGCTTCTAAGGTACTTAGCTCGCATACCTGGGAGCTATCCTTAAATGCAACCTCCTGCTCACATTGCGCTTCACTGCGCTCTCCTGGCCTTTCACTGGTGTTCTTGCATGACGAGTCGAAATCACCTTGGACATCGCATGCAAGATACACCGTCACGACGTCCTCATTTGGTATACGTGCCAAATCGTCCGCAACCTCTCTAGGTGCTTCTCTTTCGCCCCATTGGCACGATACTTCGTCGCGTTTTTTCCGGCCTTCAATGACATCCACTCTCACTGCGGCATGTTCATCAGCAACGTTCACTTCGCTTGTCAACGCGCTGCTACTCTCACGTGCGCGAGCCCTTTCTTTGGCTCTGACCTCCACCGCACACGCTACCGATTCGCACCTTTCGTGCGCTACTTCCGCAGATACCTCAATACTTCGCTGATTTTCCTTGCGTTGACGCTCTAGCCTTTCAATCTCATCGTTCAAAAATTTCAACTCTTGCCTGCGCCTTTCATCCTCAATTCTTTCCTTCATTTCTCTTTCCTGACTATTTAGAATTAAGGTGCCGAAATAATCAATATCTTCCTGACTGTTACCACTTCCTGCTATTATGTTTCGAATTTCCGATTCAGGCAAGTCCTCATCTACATCCAAATCAAACTCCTCAGCGAGCATCAATAGGCTAGCTTTCGTCAAACTCGTCAGATCCATGGTGACCACTTTAAACTTTGACTCAGCTTTCGCAAAATGTAGAAATTAACCCCACCAGCGTTTCAATTCTGGTCCTAGAGAAATTGAAGCCTGGTAAATTCTACAGAATTAACGAAAGCCCACACTAGCAGTCCCAAGTTCCCTAATTCTTCTCTACCCTTTTGAATTTCTTAATCCCTCAATCAACTCCCAATCCTACGTAGCTCTTCCTCCTCTGCACCTATCCTTTCAACAATATCAATAATCAATCTCAGGCTCCCTGTTCATTCCCTCACTTCCACTACCAATAATTCTGCACTTTTCCACAAACGTATATGGGTTGCCTTCAGCAGCTTGTTTACCTCCCTTTTTGAAAGCTGCTTTATGCTGAGACACGCCACAACCACAATTCTAGGCAGTTGTACTATCGAGCTTTTAACGGTTCTAGGCTAAAAGACTCGATGACTCTCAAGCACAAAGCCAGGCACTCACCCAATACCGTGCAGTCGTGGTACGCTACGAGGATCCCGCCGTCTTCCAGGTCTAGGGCTTTCGGCCGGTCCTTTCTCCATGGAGCCTCCGGTTCATCACGCCGCTCGCCATCCGTGGTCGTGGTTCATCCCACCGCTTGCCAGCCAGTTGTTGCGGCCCACCGCTGCCACCGCTTGTTGCGGTTTATCGCTGCCACCATTTGTCGGGGACTCGTGTCGCCTTCAGGCCAGGAGTCCACGGGGCAGGAGGGAAGAGTACGAGGAGTTGGTTTCAGAAGAGAATATTTACATTTATTTACATGGTTTGAAGGTGATGGCCGAATCTCAATCGAATCCTCTATCGAATCCTTTCTCGAATCCCCTCTCGAATCCTCTATCGAATCCTCTCTCCCGTGGATTAAATAACCAGCGTCGTCCGGCGACGCCTTCTTGGGAGGGCCCAGTCGACGCTTCTTCTTCCAATCGGAGGTTGAAGGTCCGAAGGGGAAGAAGATTGTGGACCTCCCCCTTTTCCTTCGAATGTGGCCGAGGTCACACGTACGCAGCCGGACCATACGATGGCGCATCTGGACGTCTTCCGGTGACACACCTCGACGTCTTCCGGCCAGAGGTAACGAGGAAATCGTTACCGGCACTCGACACGTTCGACTCGTATCTCTAACGACACCTGCGTTAACGAGACTCCGGTGGCGCCGCTCCATCTCCGAAGTCCCGGACGTAACAGCACCCAAAATTATGCAGGTCTCAGGCTGTCACGCTTAGGATGCTTCAGACGAGGTCATATCCTTCGCGCGCTTTCCTTAGCAAGATTAACACCGAAATTGATCCACGGTGCCCGGATTGCGGGGAGGAGTTCAGCACTCTAGCACACATGCTCTGGCAGTGTCCTGCGTTACAGGACACGTCACTCATCTGCGAACAGGACTGGGACGAGTTCATCACGAGTTCGGAACTAAAGCACCAGTCTGAGGCCGTCCAGAGGGCCCGTGAAAGAGCGGAGAGGCTTGGCCTCCCGATTCCGACATGGGAGCAGCCAGCGGCGAACCGGAGGCCCCAGCGCGGACCCTCCGGCTAGTCCCTCAGGACCTAAATAAAGTTCAATGTCTGTCTGTCTGTCTCTTTCTTAAAACGCATCGTGTGTTTGGGCTGCTTTTAAGTTAAAAAATAAACAAACCGTGCGTATCGATCAATGCTTGGTTATTAAGTTGTTTCATACCATTCATTTCGCGATTATCGCTTCAAGCCTTCCACTTGCAGCCAGTCGGCGCAGGCTTCAGCGTCTGTAACCCAGCGGCACTAGCGTTATATCGACTGCTGAACTTGACATCAGCTCCTCGCTATGTCAAATATCGTGACGATGCGGCAGAAAACTTCTATAGCACTAAACTCCAGATAACCAGAGGACGAACTTCGTTCACCTAACAGGAGAGCAGCGAGATAGATACAGTTGTCCAGCTGGGACCTGAAGGAGCAACTAACGGAAGCACAATTTAAGCACAACGTCAGAGAAACATTTAACGAATGTACGCTTTTCTTTTCTATATTTAACTCTGCAAGTGTGTATGAGACAAGATACACGAAGCGTGCAGGGTCGGCGTCTTCCGTATCACCAGGGCAAGTATCTTAATATCATAGCCGCTTTCGCACCATCGCCGTCCTCTTTGTGACCACACATGGCGCCACAGTGGGAAGAAATCGGCCTCGTAAGCAGGATGTGCTCCTTAGCTCAATTTGGCTCAAACGATGCAGCCATCCGCGGCAGACACTGCCGCCGTTAGGTTGCGATGCAGAGCGCAGTTGAAAGACCCAGAACGTAGGGTTCCTCGATGCGCGCGCCGGCGGAGGGGAGAGCGCGCATCGAGGAACCCTACCAGAACGGGGAACCGAGAGTCCTCTGGTGGCAAAACCACGCTATCGTTATAAGGCACACCGTAGTGATAAGGCGAGGGAGAAGGGGGGAAGGGCTCCAAAAATTTTGACCACCTGGGACTCTTTAACGCGCACTGAACAGCACACGAGCCTCACGCGTTTTTGCCACAATCGATATACGCAGCCGGGCTCGAAACCGCGCCTTGCGGGACAGCATCCCAAGCACCGTAACAACTGCATCACCGCGGCCAACGTTTATAAACACTAGTATCTATAAACGTTGATCGCCGCGGCCTGCCGATAAATGTATACATCCGTGCCAACCCGTGTATATACGCTTATTCAAACACTATGGGTATAGACATTCCAATGGTGACGGTCCAATATGGGGCTTGTGTGTTACCCCGCCATGAACCCTTCCTACTGTTTCTGCAGCAGACGTAAACCCACGGTGTACACAAGAGTTTGCTAAAACTGGCCAGGGCATCTTGGAAGAGGAACGAACAGCGCTAAGGACGAGACGGTGTCTGTCCCGTCCTTTGACCAATTCAAATGTCCGGCACCGTAGCGGTCTGCAATCGAATAATACCTCCTTCTTATTATGACTTCTCCTTTAACTACGACACCACCCCTTTCCCTGTCCTCGCCGCGGCCATCCAGGAACGATCTCCAAGCCACCTTTATATGATAACGACCAAAACAAAACTGGACTTATAAAAGAACGTCGCCATAGCCGGTTCATTTTCGGGAATGAATGAAATAAATGTTATTTCCGAGACAGTGTTCTGAGAGCGCGCAAGGTCAGGGTGAGAGAGAGAGACGAAAAGGACTACAGTGAAGCAGTGACAATGGGTGCACATGGCGGGGCAGCTCCTCGAGACCACGAGCACCGAGAGGGACGGAGGAGGGGTGCTGGTGAAACGCACAACCGCACGTGTTGACTGGACAACACAGCTCGGACGCGCTTCGCTGCGTGGCCGCTACGCGCGTTAAGTCCGGGGCGGGGTCAATCCAGCCGGCGCATCGGCCAAGGGGAAAAACACCGTACTCTCGTCGTCCCGTCGCTTCCATCGATCGAAAGAGCTGCGGGTGGCAACACGGCACAGCACGCACAGTCCACGCATCACGGTCAACAGCGTCCGGCGGAGGGGGCAAAGGCTCGGCCAATGAACGCCGCCGACACGGAACAGTTCGTTCCGGCATTTCCATGAACAACACCGTAGGATTGAGACTGCCGCCGCATCCCGGCACGGCGGAGGATCCCGAGTTTGCTTAAGAATACGAATTTTTTTTTATTTCCTTCTGGACGTCAACAGTGGTGAGAAGCAGCATTGCGGAAGTCTGGACTGGTTTTTCACAGCCCGCCACTGCAATCCGGGAATGCAGTCTGCATACTGCAACTGTAACGGTAATTGCAGTATGCAGCGCCCTGCAGTGGCGGCTGCTGCAGTCCTGGAGTTCCAGCCTGCAGACTGCAACTGCAGCGGGAACTGCAGTCTGCAGAGCCCTGCAGTGGCGGCTGTGACTGTCACTGCGGTCACAGTTTCCACTGCAGAGTTCTGGAAATTTTGACCGCCAGGGATTTTTTTTTTTTATTGTGCACTGAAATCACACAGTATACAGGCTTCTACCATATCTGCCTTCATCAAAGATATCACCATTGCAGCCGGGATCAAACCCGCACCATCCAAGCCGGCAGTCAAGCACCATAACCACTAGACTACTGTGGCGGTCATGACACAAAAGGTTAACGGATTAAACAAGAAACGCTGCGGACAACCTGCATTACCAACTAATTTTACTTCACGAAAATTATATTAAATGCAAATATCGAGCTTCGACTTCGCCCTTCGCACACCTCTGAAGCCACAAGCATTTCGCTACTGCGCAAGAACCAGTGAAATATTGCATCTTTTTAAATGAGAGCTTATCATAAATTTTAACGAATACCAGCTTTGAGGCATCACTATTTTTGGTTGGTTGTATATGCTGCCAACTTAAAACAATTAACCCAACATGAAATTCCATTGCAGGTGGCCTATGTTTAGACGAGATGTCACCTGTAAGGGAAAAGGCAAAATCAGAAGAACTGCTGCCCCTACCTTTATGAAGAGATGGTGGCTGGGCCCTGTCACGTTTGCCTGAGCAAGGTTCTTCTCCGATGCGGCACCATGGCTGGCCGGACGCTGTCAGACACATGGGAGAGACAGTATTCCTTTACGTAGCTCCATATCCTCAACAAGGGTAACATCAAAGGAAGGCTACATATACTCTTGTTGTACAGCCTTCAAATGTCCCTGCAACACTTTTTGAACATAGTCATAGTTTGAACATAAGACTCCTATGAACACAAGAGCCAAATACTATTGCACTTCACGAACCATGGCACTCGGAATTTGGTTTCAAATACAGCTGGAAATCGCAAAGCGGAGTAACGTTTATGAAAGGGAAAATCGCTTCAAGTTGTCGATAAATGTGCTTCGAGTTGTCGATAGATTCGCCCTCGCACTCTCGATCGCTAGCCTCCTGGTTAGCTCAATTACCAGAGTGAGCGCCTGGACAAGCGTTGGTCCCGAGTTCAAACCGCGGACCAGGACAAATTTTTCAGCAACTAAGAGGCTTTCATTTCTAAGAAATTCGTATGGATTTTTTTGTATGTGCTACAAATGGGTGGATGCAAATTTTCCCTTTCACAGCTGGAGATCGCCTGCTCTTCTTTCAACAAATTGGGCCACGAAGACCACCCACTACGCACACCGCCTGACTTTATTCAGTGCTTCTAAAGATAGATACATATGTTTTATTTATTTGTCGGACTCACAACAAAAAATAAAGCATTACTGACTATGTTTCCCTGCTCATGACACCAGCACACTCTCCTAGTGATGTCATTTGTTGAAATAGGAGTGGATGTTTTCCAGGTGCACTTGAAACTAAACTGAAAATTCCCTGGTATGAACACTGCAGTACTTGGCTCATATGTTCACAGAAGCCTCCATGACTCGTCAGTATTTTCCGACTATGTTCAAAAAGTGTTGCAGGGTCCCTTTAAAGACTCCTAGCATGGAAGGCCCCCTATCAAGTGGCAGATGTGCTTTTCACTTTCATGTCCACTACCCGTTGCTTTCTGGAGCAGGGAAAACGTTGTCACACATGCAATCCTACCACTTTCTGGCCTGTTATAAGGCACAATGCAAACTTTGTCAACTACTGTCCCTGCATTCCTTCTATTTCTGTCAAGAGCACCTGCCAGGCACTCACGGGCTATGTAGAGATGACACTGATGAACGAGTCAAGAACTTCTAACAAGCAATTCAATTATTAGGCCATTTCACAAATGCTTTGGAATGTTCTCCTCTACCTCCATGGCGATGCTAAGACAGCCCCAAAGCCATAAGCTTGATCTTGTCCATTCTGCCACATTCACCCAGCAGCCTCAACAACCATACATGTCCTGTACACCATATACAAGAGCATCACCCAAAGCATGCTGCATGAACATGCATATTGCAGTCTCCTGTTAAAAAAATACTTTTGTAGAGCGTGTGTTCAATTTTACTTGCAAGCATAAACTAAGTGGCATCTCTTCGTGCACTAAAGGCAAATTAGGAGGAACCACAAACAGAGTACAGCGTAGAAAACCATAAAAACTGTCTATACTGCAAATACCTTGGTGTATACTTCATGCTGAAAGGCATGCTCAAATGGAATGTACACATTCAGCACACAATGTCTAAGTCAAGCAAAATGTTTATTTTTCATTTGCTGAAATTTCAAAATAGCGTCTAGAAATGTGGAGGAAACACCTTATTTTTTTTAGTGTTGGATCTGTTCTCGAATATACCTTGTGATATGGGACCCATATCAGTTATGTGTTGTTATGTGGGGTTTAACATTCCAAAACCAGCTCCGATTATGAAAGACACCACGCCGTAGTGGAGGTCTCCGGAAATTTCGACCACCTGTGGTTCTTTAACGTGCACTGACATCGCACCAGCACACGGAACTCAACATTTCGCCTCCATCGAAATGCAGCCGCTGTGGCCGGGATTTGATCCTGCGACCCTTGGATCAGCAGCCGAGTATAGCCACTAGACCACCGTGGCAGGGGCGGGACCCATATCAGGCCTATTCTATACATATGTTAGAAAAACTTCAAAATCAGGATTTTATTTCAGCAATCAGCAAAGCTTTTATTTCATTGACAATTCGGAAAGGGACATTTTGGCTCCACTTATAAAACTTTTGAAATTGTCACTGAAATAAAAGCCTTGCTGGGCTTGGAAACATTAAACACTAGAAAGAAAAATCTAAGGCTCAAATTCTTCCATCGTATCTTGTATAATCAAATAGACATTGATAGCCGCAACTACAAGTAGGAGCCTGTCTAGACTCGGTATGACCATTTAAAAGAAGGCGTGCGAATAAGATTGTAATACAAGCTGTTTTGCCAGATTGCACAAACTGTAAAAGACTGGAACTTGCTGGTTCAAGGATATGCGTTAGTGTCTGACAAAGCTGACTTTTATTCCTGACTGTGTTCGTGAGCATGTATTACTTGTCCTGTTTTGTTCAAACTATTTATCAGCCTTGATAACGTTAACTTCTTGTGTGTCAACTTGATGTTAGCATTGCCACCTACTACTGCAAACAATTTAACTCATTGTTCCAAACTGCCTCGCCTGCGATAATGCCCCAAGGTGTTGGGGGTACTGTGCAAATAAATTATAAAATTTCAATGTCCATGCTGTCTTGTGCTGCAAGCGCTGGACACATTCCCTGGCCGAAACATTCTTGGGCCGACCACCAAATTTAATCTCTCCTGCTCCTAGGAGCAGCAGGAGAGATTCAGTTCTTAAATCTTGTGACATTTCTGCAGAATATTGACATTACCCCAAAAGCTGTCTAATGTTTTGTTGAAAATGCAACAATGTTCTTCAAATTGCAGTAACAGAGGTGAAGGCCAATGACACAGGCCTTCAGTAGAAGCAATCCACTCTAATTTATATTGAAGATCATTTACACAGAAATCCAGCTGCAATAATTTCTTTGTAAAGATGCAAAGTATTTAGACTAATGAGGTGCAGTTGATCAAGACAATCAGCCGTAATGTCCCCAAGTGGCAATGTACCCCCCCAACATGGTCCCTTTCCAAAGCTTTCGCTCAAGCGACATTTTTTTGTTTGACCACCGCTTATCACCTCAAGCCCGCATTCAGCTGTGAAACCTGTCTCATTTGAAGTATTTACATGCAATACCACACATCAATCATGAAATAACGTTTGTGAAAAAAAGGTAGATTAAGTAAAATGCTGAATAATAGTTTCACAGCGAAGTAATAGTGGCATTGAACTTTTGAATGGTTGGAAGGGCTGTTGGCTTAAGTTGGCTTCATGAAGCATTTTCATTGAGAACAAAACATGCAGTCCTTTGTAAATGGCCAGGACAAGCATTTTATAGTGATGTCTTTTGTTTGAGCCATGACACAGTGGCTGTCACATCCCCATTTCATTTTCACTGAGAGTCCAATGCATATCTCCAAGGGATCTGTTGACATTGCCATGGCAACTCAGGAGGTGGGTTTCAGATTTTTCATTTGGCGAGACTCAACGGAAACACCAGATCTTCTGCTTCAATAAGTTAGGACATACTCGGGTGCAGACTTTTACCTTGAACGGTTTCTCATGATCGTAAACTGGTCGGCGTGTCATAACCCTTATCACTACATGGAGCAACAAAATTGGTTAAAATATGACAGTGTCATGGATCTTTTTTGAGAAATATATCAAGGACTGGTTTATTCAATTTTCCGTTACGTGCGCTGCTTTTCGGAATGGCTTCTTTGCCCTACCAAGCCCTATCAAGAATGTTGGGTAAAATGCTGAAGAAATAAACATCACCCTGTAGATATTATTGTTTGGCTTTTTATCTGCTGCTGGATTTCTCCAGCTGAAGCAAAGAAATTGCATTGTAAAAAGTGCCTGCTATTCCCCCCACCCCATTGTAAAAATTTCAACCCCCGTTGGGAAAAATTCTGGGTGTGCCACTGGTAGGCAGTTTTATCAACCATAACTTGTGGCTTGCCAATTCTGTTGATTACGTGGGTGTACCACTGATCTGATCACTGACAAATATTGAAAAGTGTGCAAAAGCATGCAAATTACAGCAGACATCACTACACTGTAGCACTCCAGAATACAAAAAGAACAACTGCATAAACTTTTGTATTTAACGACCCAAAATGAGTGGCTCATATAAGGCCTTCTGAAGGCAGCACCTTTATGAAGGCATTGCCAAAAATATGCACAGAAGGTTATCTGAATCTTCTGTTCATGGTCGCCAAGTGGTGATTAATCTAGGCTGGAAATTTCAAGGAAAGCACCAAAAGGCATACACATGCTTCTGGACTTTTGTAACAAATGAAGGATCAATGTGTTCAGAATTTCATCAGCACAACTGCATGACTGTTAAAATTATGCAACTGCTATGGGAAATGTATGAAGCCTTACTAAATTTTCACTTTAGCTTGATGCTGCAAACAGGTTGTGTACAATGCAAAAGCAATATTTGGTAAAACACACAAAGAACCTTGAACCCCTCCACACACTGTTGATGGAGCAATGACATTATGAATCCTCGTACAAGCTTACACTGATTAATGCTCATAAATAAAGCTGACCAGATTAGGAGAGCATAGGGAAGTAATAACACATACAAAAAGTGTACTGTATAAATGTAAGTTTTTAAATCGCAGTATTATAACTAATAACAGAGAAGTGCAGTCATCAATGTGAAATCAGTTTGCCAAATTGAGTAGGCAATCCTCAATGCCCTGTCCCAAACAGAAAATTCCACACTTAATGGAGTGTGACTAATCATCTCAATAATGTGACCGCCATGAAAAGCTTGAAAACGAGATTTCAAACATTGTCAGGTAGGCTTTCAAGAACAAAGCTGACCAACACCTGGCTTCTGCAATTCTGCAATATGTGTGGTTACGTATATGACTTCTGATACCTTCCCGAGGAAAAGAGATTAATAGCACAAGGGTAATGAAAACGAGTGATCACTATGCCAATAAAATGGTACGCATAACTTAAACAGTCCAGAAAAGCCGAGTCGTGGATGGTGCTAGAGGTATGGGAATTGTCGACCATTCGCCCACTTATAATGCAGTATCACAGGGCTTTGTACATCATGAATTTAAGGTGTTGGGTTAACTGATAAGGCTACAAAGGAGGGACCAATTGTCGTTTTATTGAAGCAATGCGCTGAAGTGGTCTTCAATACATCCACAATGTCTATAAATGCGCGACTCAATCCTGCACTAGAACACACTTGCAAGTTCTTGACATACAGTTCTTGACATATCATACCTGGCAAGAAACAGGAACGGCAGACAACTGAGAACGAAACCACAGAACACCCACGAGAGGAAAATGCTGCTGACCCTTTACAAGGTCAGCCAGGTCTTACAGTCACCTTCAGAATCGCACGGTCAGCGTACGCGACTAAACCGCCGTTCGTTGAGCCACAAGAAAGGCATTTGAATCCGGAATTTTACCAATAAATCGTAACATACGGAGGCAGAATCGAATGTAGCTGTGGGCACCATTTATGACATTTGTATAGTGGCGTGGCTGACCCACCCTTTTTCATTTGCAAGACCCGGCCCTAGACCAAACACTGCATTAAGCCGATATGTAGTGCACCTCACAAACAAAACTGCTGACGCGGTGTGGTTTTATTCGTTTAGGTATACAATATCGCAGGGTGCACCGAACGACCGAGCAAAAACTGGATGCACTACCGCCCGAGCTCAAACAAAAGCAGTTCTAGAAAAATCCACTCGCTTGCTCAATGCCTATGAGCGAACGTGAAAGTGTGCTGCAGCAATCTGAAACCGTAGGGCAGTGCGAACGATAGCTTACGCTGCGGCCAAATATGAGGCAAATTCTAATCTCTCCCGATTTCCTTTTATTGCCCTTGAAACTGTCGCCAACATGTAATGACCAAATGATCATGGTTCCAGTTGCTTCCTTTACGAGTGCGCTTCTTACCGCACAGGTACGAGTTACATTACACCTACCCACACGACACTGGCCGAATAGGGCGGTTTCGCGCTACCCCGCAAAAATTTCTCAGGGCCGCGGAAGGCAAACAAACGGGATGTAAAAAGAAAATACCCGACAAAGGTGACTGGTCCGCTGCTGGAACCTCCCGAGATCGTTCGAGCTCCGTTAGTTGAATTTTGCTATCTGCGGAGGCGTACCGCGCAGTTAACTAGCTCAACAAGAGGCTCTTGTGTGGCCGCTACTTTGACCTCTCCTCGCCCCGCCTCGCACAATCGGAATTGTGCTAGAGCTAAAACGTAGACGAGAAATGTCCATCGGCGCGCACACAAACACGATCCGCTACACAAAAGATACGTTCTCATACGCGGGGTTCGCATTTTCCGAATTTGCCCACAACAGTACTCTCGACTGCCAAATCGGGCGTCGAAGAGAGACCGCAATAGCAGCTTCCACGAGTCGGAGACGGGAAAAAAAAATGTCGCGAGTATCCCATCACGACGACTTGCAGGATTCCGGCACACTGCAAAGTACTAGTACCCCCTCTCTCTCGTAAATGCGAATGGTAGCAATACGCGCGCTGCACCCGCGATACACACTCCGCTGAAACCGACCTTCATTGTAGGGTCCTCCTAAAAGTTTTAGAACATATTTAGACGACCGATAAATGCCCCCAAGAGCGTAAAATCGCAATTCCCTAGGCCTAATGGCGATGTTACAAAACTACACGGTTGCTTTGGGTATTTATAAAGTATGCCCGTCGCTCCTGTCGGTGCCGCCGATGCAACTTTTCCGACAATCAGCACAACAAGAGGAAAATTAGCAAACGCAGACGGAAAGGTATGTGGCGAAGAACTCACCTGCGAGCACGACCGGCGATGGTGTTTTTCAGTTGTCCCGAAAACAAGGCGATTTTGTTTGACGGTAAGCTTTGAAGAGCTCAAGATGGCGATAGGCAGATCACTCACATTAGCGAAGAAAACACTGCATCGCTGCACCGGCACCTGTCAGGCAGCGCATTTTCCATGTCGTTCTCAGCGCTGTATCCAGCGACTTCGAAAAAGATGACCGAGATAGTGCCAAGTCTCTCACATGTGGATCGTCCATGCATTCATAACTATTAAGCCTACGCTCCGAACTCAACTTTTGTGTACATTTCGTGACGTCACATGTCGTCTGTCACAAACCATTAATGAGTTCATTGGAAGCGTCTCAAACGCGCAAGGTACTAAAATAAGCGTTGTAGTTCTTGTCTCTGGCGTCCTCGGGTCTCTACTTAAGCGCCAAATAAGCGATTGGTCGCGTTTATTCCCCTAAATATTCAAATTTTATCACGGATTTCTTCCGCGCAATACAGTGCGTGGTGAGACGTGCTGCACGCGCACTAACAAAGTTGAGATTTACGGCTATCACCGTATCGTGTAGAATGAGCAAATAACGAAAAAGTAGGGAGACTGCCGCTGGCGATCCGCAAAGCTGAAAAAGGGCGCTGTATTTACCGGTCGGCGGCCGCTCAGAAAGCGGCATCAGAGAGTGGTTCGCATGGTCTAAATCGAGCAGCGAGTATCGATAACTGCGCTACGCGTTGTGTATGCATACGAACGGCACGGACACATGCGACTTGGCTCCACAGCTGTCTTAAACTAACCACGTAGCTAAACTAAACTTTATTTTTTGAAATTGCACAATAAGGAATATTTTGGGGAATTTTTGTCATCTTTCTGTGACAGCACATAGAAACAAGCAGCAACGTGGACAAGCACGACACTGTAAAAGCTCCATCACTCACTCAGGAGTGAAACATACACACAGAAATGTAGAACGATCCCCTGCCTAACACTACCAGAGCTTTCCTCTCCTCTAGCAAGATCATGTGCGCAAAGCACATATACCAGGCTGCACCCCCCGCCCCCCTACTCGAGAGATGTTTATATGTAGCCTTTATACTGTACCTACATTAGAAAAAAAAAAAAAAAAAGCACTGATAGGGCATACTTGGTATAACCTCTGTAGTTGCTGAATAAAAAAGAAAACAAAACCTGTGTAAACTTATGTGCGTTCCTTACAAGAACCTCTGACAGCACAAATACTATAAAAACAGCGAGATTAACGTTTAATCATCTTGTCAGTGCGCTAAGTTTGACATGTTTTCTTACTTCCTTTTGAGATGTTATATACTTTTGTTTTTATGAGTCCAACATTATACTACATAAATACCACATCATAGTGTTGTACCCACTCTTATACCATTGTCAGTACGCTAAGTTTGACATACACAATATACAAAAGGGAAATCAAACCACTCGTCTCTAACCAAAGAGCCCATTTTTTTCTATCGCTTCCTGTGTATGTCATGGTATATATAAACTTGTTGGTAATAATCTATAAACACCTTCTTCATGCATTATCCCACAAATCAGGTGCTTCATCAACAGTTTATAGATATGCCTTTCCATACATCAAAAGCACCAAACGTTAAATAAATGAATCCAGATACATGTACAATGAAGAATACGCATGATAAACAGATGATTTGTGAAGTGAAAGTAGAAAACAGATGTAATAAAAAGAATGTGCTATGTGTAGCAAACGTGGTATGAGCACTGAACTAGAAAGCAACAAGTGCATAATGCCTTTGCAGTCTCTTCATACTCGATCCTTTCTGCAAGACCTATATTCACAAAGCCCTAACAAATGAAATGTGCTGTAGTAGTGAAATTGGTGTTCCATAAGGCCTATCATAAAGCAGTCACACGCAAAGGAAAATTTTCTTTTTCTTTATTTGACTATATACTGCAAGACTAGAGTTAATAACACTGTCCTGTTACAAGTTAATGAACTTCAATAAATATGGAAAGAAAGTAGTGACACAGACATTTAGTAGCGAAGACAGGTGTTTTTATTTTCAAATTCTCATCACAATTCCCCTGCTTATGTACGCTTAACACAAGGAATAATCAATAACAACTTAACATAAAAATATGATTTAAATGACTATGATAAGACAATGACTACTGTATTTCTGAGCTGTATGCCTGTCGTCATGGTGAACATTGTACACGGCAATAATAGACCTAAAATAAAGGTTAAAAAATTTCTGCCATGGGCTTTTTGATGGCTTCTTCAATGAACAGGCTCCTCATGGTTGCTTTTGTTCTGAAAAAGAAAAGAAATGTCATGTCTAAAATGTCATATCTAAGAATATTTACACAACATAACTTGTGCAGGACACATCAACTGTATCAGAGAACCTTTGGCAGCCCATTTCACCACAATCCTTTGAAATCAGAGGATGTTAGATTTTTTTCCCCCTAATAATTTTCATGTAAAAGTTACTTGTAGTGCCCTCATAACCCTTCAATAAAATGCTATTTTACAACACAAGTTTTGCCTCCTATGGTGATGCTTTCACACAGGTAACCAGTAACTGCAGCCATGGCCAATGGAAAGGAAAAATAAGGAAGAAAGGAGCAGTCATGTTTCTATGGGATCCAAAATATCACAAAACACATGAGGGGAAGCAAAAGTACAATACACAGTTGGTATCTTTAGCCAGGAATTGCACGTTTGTAAACAGCAAGCAAGATCGTCAAAAGTTGGATGATACCAAGTCGTCTAAAAAAAAAGTGTGTTCAAGATTCCGGTTTCCATTCTCCCAAAATGTGACATACTTTTCAAAAACAGTGCATGAGCTTTCAGTGACTTTTTCACCTCAACCCGCTGGCTAAGAGCAAAGATTTTGAACACTAGGAATAATTATGGAACCTACAGCCTCCCAGGGCACACAACAGGAAAAATGCACCAGTAACCAGCAGAGAATTCTGAAGAATGTGACAAGTTTGATATCAATTGAGAGATTCAACAACCGGAATGCCAACTAAACTTGCTGCCACTCCTAACAGTGAAGAACAGTAGGCAAACTACAATATATTTTCTCACATTGAGCTATGTTTGATTATTACTAAAGCAGAGGTAAATAAAAGGATGTCATGTTCAATTAGGCCAATCTAGAGATTTCTTTACACAGCCCCCTAAAAGGATAAGAGGGAAAGGGGTGGCAAGAGGGGGGTGCACACACCCCTTCTGTTTGCAAACACACCCCATTATCATTTAAATATATGTAACAAATTCAAAATATCTGCCGCTTCACATCAACCAGCAACTACCTCCCTCATCGAGACATTTAGACGCACCCCTCAATTTCGATCCTGGAAAAGCCCCTGAGCCAAGCCACAGTGATCAACCTATACCTGCAAGGGTAGGTGCTTTGAAGCAACCTGTTTCGTAAACCCATTGATGGGTGCACCATGAAGCTGCATAGTACAACTAAAACAGATACTCTGGAGTGATTTGAAAAATATGAGCTAGTACACAATGCCTAACTGAAACATTGCTCCAAAGCTGTGTCAGAGGAAGTGTGATGCTTTACATGTTTTCTTACTTCCTTTTGAGATGTTATATACTTTTGTTTTTGTTTTTGTGAGTCCAACATTATACTACATAAATACCACATCATAGTGTTGTACCCACTCTTATACCATTGTCAGTACATAAATACAAAAACAAAGCTCACATTTGTTGTTCCAGCCTTTTTTATATCGGCTTTTGGGCTAGTGTATTAACGAGTAAATAAATGATAAACAAATAGTTGATGCCCAGCTGCCACGAAATTTCGCTGTGACTTAATTTTTTTGGTGAGTGCCACTCAAGCAATCTCGGCAAATTCACAGACTGGTGATCTCACACATGTTAAAAATGCAATTCAGCATATGACATATTTGTTTGGTGGTTGTTACAACAATGTAGGTCCTAGCATGCCTGCCCTAAGAATTTTTGGCATGCTGGAGGCAGTCAGCACCCCGTTACCACATATGCCATTCCAAGGAGCTATGTATTATACATTGTGTGCAATGTGTCACACGTGGTAAACAACAACGAATGCACGGGTTGTTTTTCTTTTAGTTTTGGTGATAAAAAGAGGTACTTGTCCAAACTTCTTGCAACACTTCCACGTGTACTTCAATCACTAAATTTTGTGCATGGGCTTTTCTATGTCTACACTACGTTAAACAAAGCTTTGCACACCACTGCAGTTGCCCTCTGGAAGGATACTCAGCCCAACTGGAAAAAGTACTTTTGAGTTAACTGAACAGAATGCTTTCAGTGTTAGGTTGTACAATGGACAAGTGACAGCCACACTGTACCGAGTGCTCATTCGCTTGACAATTAGCAACAGTGAATGCTTTTAAAGATGACACTCAGTCAAATGCAAGGCATACATCTGGGTCAAGCTTGGCTTGCCATGTTCCGATACGTCACCTGTTGTGCAGTTGACAAACAGTGATCGCCTAGCTCTTCCCCTGGAAGCACCCGCACGACGAGAGGGCATCCCAGAGTCTCTTGAGGCACTCTCTACGCTGCCATCTTGGAAAGAGGAAGTGTAACCGCTTTCTGACATGCTTGACTGTGCTGTTGGTGATCGTGAGCTCTGCAAACATGAGGACGAGTGCACAAGTGTCACATGCTTAAACAGCTTTGGTGGGCACCTCTCATGCTTTGTTATGCAGCGAATATTCAAGCGAGAACTACCTGCAGCAATGCCACGATTCCATACCTACTGTTCCTAGCTCTCCCTTTAGTGCGAAAGTGTGGTTATAAATGTAGACTGTTTTTTGCAGAAGCTGTGTTTAGGAATGTCAATAGAAATGCAGGTGTTTGCATGGGCATTTAAAGAAAGCTTTGCTTCCTCAGGCAAACAACACCAAGACTCTGTTTACAAGGTCCATATTTCACCATTATATTGGCATTTCTAGTCTGTGTTTTTGGCTGACTTATGATCGAAGGGCATAATAGTCGAGGAATTCTGATGATTTTTTTTTTTCCACCATTCCGGCACTGCAAGGGCATTTTTTCAATGCGCCCTCACAGAAATGCAGCTGCTCCAGCTAGGAATGGCACCCGAAGCCTCGGGCTTAGTTATGCGTTGAATGGACTGCTGCTAATTTTTAAAATTACCTTTGATATGGGAAATGTCATGAGATAACAAATTCAAAATATTGTCATGGAAGATTTCTTAGGAAGTGCCCTCGCCAAACACTTTATAACACCATCGTCAAACCACTGTTTCGGTCATGTGTGCAATCCATTTACATACAATAATTTCGTTACAGAACTCTTTCCAACACTTGAGATAGCTCCGTTTCATGGAGACATGTCTTACACTAGACGATAACTTTTTAGCAGTTAGGTGGTGAAATGTGGTCACTGGAAAGGATAAACACAGTGTGTAAGCCAATATTAATGATGATATCTAAACTATGAGCACTGTATGTGTGGTGTATACATGTATCATTTCTTCAATGGCATTAATTCCTGCACATTCCTGGTATTGGAAGCTCTTATGCTACTGCATATAGTGGTAAATAAACAAGTTTCAAGTGAGCTGATAGAGCCACAGCTTTTTCTTGCCTAAACTCTGGAGCCAACATCCTCACTTATTTACCTTTGCAGATCTTTTGGATTCCACAGAAAAGGAAATTGTTAAAAAAATTATTGTCATCTGTTTAAAATTTTTCTCTACAATTGTATCTGGTTATTTGCTTATTCCAGTTACTTTTGTTTTGCATGATAATGAACTACTATAATACTACGGCTACCGTAGATGAATTCTCCCTTGAGAATAATCAGCAGGGAGAGACCCTTCAATCACTTTGTTGGATCTTCAAAGTGTGTACTTTGTAACTGTATACTTATGTTAAATAGACTTTTAAACCTTTAAGCCCACGTGTAGCAGCATAAAAATCGATCGTTGGGTGTGTTTCAGGCCCGTATCCAGGGGGGGCGCCCTAAGGGCCCGGCACCCCCCCCCGAAATTTTGGTTCATGGTTGTGTTAACATAAAATTTAGAATCATATTAATATATTAATAATGTTACATTTAAAAAATCACTTATTGGACGGACTGCAATTTTTACTGAAAACAAATAATGAAAATAGATTTTTTTCTCGCAAATAGTCAAGTACTTCAGCAAGTGGGCCCCTCCCGAAAATAAATTCCTGCCTACAGGCATGGTGCATTTACCATACAAATCAAGTCACCCAACCACAAAGTCAACATTGGACAAAATTTTAAAGAAATTCATGGGTTTTTCAAAGAAAGAAAAAACACAAGAACTTTAAAAGGGCCTTGAAAGTTCACTTTTCAATAGCAACGGTTTTCAGGGACTACAAGATCCTGTACACACCGCAATTGCTGCCTCACAGCAAAGGTTAGGGTAAAATTCTCAACACTGTTTAGTTCATGCCAAAACAACTTCCTCAGCACAAAAGTTGTTACATAAACAACTGATTTTTATACTTAGTCATTTATAATTTCATGCACTTCCTACAAGTGCAGTTTGCATGGGCTTTTCTGTTGGTGCTGCAAAACCCCAACCTGTTCAGCAAGTCTGGCAGGCACACTGTGGTAAGGAATGCCTACACTGATGCAATGACACTCATATGCCTTAAAATTGCAATGAAATTTTTATATCCTAAACACAACAGTGACCTTGAATATAACAGCGCTGATTTACATTAGCACATCTCACCATATCAAAAAAAACTTACTTCGATGGACCACTCTCTTTCTCGTACAGGGTATACATCAGTTTTCAATGTCTGTCAGCTCTAAATAAAGAGGAAGTTGCTGTACAGCACAAGGTGAAACCAGCACAGTATTACAAATATCAAGCATAGACCACCAAAGCAGCTAAGCAAACTAACTCTCTTTGTGTGAATTGTGTGTCACATGATGGTTTACAGCTTGGTTTACACGGCATCACCATTGGCTAAGTCAGTCATTTTCTAAAAGAGTACAGCACAATAGGTACACACAGAGAGAAGGACACACAGACTAGTTCCAGTCCGTGAGTCCTCTGTGTGTGTGCCTATTGTGCTGTAACCTTTTAGAAAATGAATAGCCAACTAGCTCAACAAATTGTTTTGTTTAAGTCAGTCAGTCAGTCAAAGAACTAAAATATCCTGCGACTGGTGGGACAAGCAAAAGGTCCAACCTAAGTAGTAGCCAGGGGCTCTTGAGCCCTGGTGGCTTCCTCAGCCCTCTGGATAGCCCTCTGCAAGGGCAGAGCTGAGCAACACAGCTTCCCAGCGCACACGGAGGCGATTGCTAGAGGCTGCATCCCCATTACAGTTTGTAGTCCCTCGACACTCCCATATTACGTGTCCATGAGTAGCTTTAGAACCACAGTTCTCCCATTCATCTGTCTTCCCTAGGTCTGGGTAAATGCTGTGTGACATCGCCGGGTTCGAATAAGTTCTGGTCTGTAACTGCCGCCATTCAATAGACTGTTTTTGGTTAGCTTTTGGGGTGGTGGTCGGAAAACGCACCTTTGCAATTTGCAGTGCTGTGTGATGTGATGTCCTTGAATCTGGTCATACAGTCTTCCCATTCCTAATCTGCTCCATCTTCGTTCTCGGGAGACGCGAAGGTGCCAGCCCTATTATCGGCCATGACTTGGTCTATGAGCCCTCGAGGCATGTCATGCACCGTCTTATTATTACTTCTGTCTCCTGGTGAGACAGAGGTGTGAGCGCGTGTCCACAGTAAGGAAACGCTTCTTTCTTTACTATTTTTTCCAGCCATCAGGATTCACACTGCTTCCAAGGAGACACCGCCATTAGCAAAATTTCTTACGGCCACCTGAGAGTCACTGACTATTGCGTCTGCTTGTCTGTGACACTGCCACAGCAATAGCTATCTCCTCCGTGGTCTCAATTTTCAATGTGCGTGCTGTAACGCATGTTTTGAAAATCTTTTTGTGATCTACAACAACAGCTATAAAGCCTCGCTGGTGCTTGTACCTAGCGGCATTTATGAAGACTGTATCTTTACTATTGCCAAATTTCTTTTGTATCTCCTTTGCTTTGCTCTCTCTTCTGCCTTTGTGGTATAGGGATGCATGTTCTTCGGTAAGGTGGGAATGGTTATCACATCCCTAACATCATTCGGTATGCCCACTTTGCCTCCGTTCTGAACATGGTATCCAACACCTAGTCGTATGTGTCTTCCAGCCTTGGTCTTAAAAAGGTGTTCATACTGCGCTATCCTCTGTGCCTCAATGAGTTCATTGATTGTGTTGTGCTGTACTAACTGTAATAGCCTGTCTGTACTAGTACTGATTAGTAGTCCTATGGCTTGTTTATAAACTTTCCCATTGAGGCATTCTAATTCATTCTTTTCTGCAGCTCACAATCTGAGGTAACGTGCTACGTATACTATCCTACTGATAACAAATACCTGTACCAGCCTAATCATGTTTCCTTCCTTCATACCACTGTGCCTATTGGTCATCCTTTTGATCAGCCTCATGACTTGAGATACTGTCCCCTCGAGTTTCCTAATTGTTTCTTCATTGTTGCCTTTTGCCTCAAAGAGGACTCCCAAAACTTGGATTTTATCGACCTTAGGTATGGGTTCACCATCAGCGGTATGCAACTCTATGACCATTTCTACATTATCTTCCCCTTGGCAGGTGTTTTGCTTGCGACCCGTGTGTTGGCCTGTACAATGATAATTCTGATTTTTCTGCCGAGAAGATCAAGCTTCTTCCTTCTAGGTATAGTTCAACTGCTTCAATCAGGCTTTGTGGTGTCCGTTTTATGTGCCCATCACTGCCTTCCTTTACCCATGGGGTAATATCATCGGCATATAGTGCGTGGTTAAGGCCCTCAATTTCCTGTAGTTTGGCTGGTAATCTGATTAATGCCAGATTAAACAAGATCAGTGATATCACTGACCCCTGTCATGTGCCTGCGCTACCTATCTCAATATTTTCCGAAACGAGGCCCCCCCCCCCCCTCCCCCACAGTGACCTTTGCCTTTCTTCCAGTTAGAAAGTCACGGACATAATTGCATGTCCTCCTTCCTAAGCACGTGCTACACTGTCGAAAGCTTTCTTTAACTATAGGTCGAGAATAGCTAAGGGCACATTCATTCTCGCACCACCTTTTGAGCCAAATTAAAAACACAGTTACTTGTCAGTGGAATCAAAACATGGTCCTTTCCATAAAACTAACACACAACCTTTATCCCACCATGATCAAAGAATACATTCTACAGCAGCATATTGCACAATCCACTTAACAAATTTGAAATCAGTTCAGGCCATTCACAGTTCACATTATCTAAACCTTATAATATAAAGAAACTGTCTAACATGCATGGCTCTATTTAAACACTGTCAAATGGAAAAAAAAAAAGTGGGCTAAATTAATTATGCCAGAGCAGCAAAAATCAAAGGTACCGCTACAAACCCGCTACAAAGGGTTTACTGTAATTTAATTAAACTAATACTGCAATGGCAGCGGTTTATTGCACAGACCAGATGGCGCATAGAATTTCCTTGAAATAAATAACCTTGACAAAATAACCTTGACAATGTAAATAACCTTGACAATGTGAACATTGAAACTGGATGGGGTCATTCTTGTAGGCTGTAGAAAAAGCATATAAATCCATTCCAACTGGCTGATACTTGATGCACTACGACTGAAATGCAATGTTCACACCCTAACACACTGCAGTAAACCAAGCAAAACAAAAGGACGAATAGCAATTACACTTGCCAGTGATTGTGCTGCTGCCACTGGTGTACTGGCACCCAGGTTTGAAGATGACCTGAAGATGGCAGTAGTTGAAGGCCTCGTGGTAGAAGTCGACGGTCTTGCTTCAGGGCTTAAATCGACAAATTGGTGTGTGCTACTGGCACTTGGAGAACCAAAGGTAAACAACTCTGCTGAAGTTTCTGGGTGCGCTTTGCTGGGACTGGAGGTAGTAAGCATACCTTTGCTTTTTCTAAGATGTTCACGCAACTCTTTGATTTTATCGGACAGCCTACCACGTGGCAAGTCCTCAGGGGATTCGTGCATCTTTTCATCTGATTGAAACTCATGGCCAGCAACCAGCTCATGTGGTGTCTGTATATCAGACACATCTGTATGTTCAACCGCTGTGCTTTCATTTTCATGACTGCTTGAACAAAACTCTTCTTTTTCAACATCTGCTTCCACTACAGGACCCGGTGTGGCCTTGTTTTTTGAAATGGTATCATAACCTTGAGGACTAGAAGACATATTCACAGAGAACACATCCTTTCCTGAATTGACAACACCATGAAATGGGGAGTTAGGTGGAGCAGGTTCCCTCCTATTGGGCAGTGTCACACCAAATTCAAACACTCGGCTTGTTGATGCAACAAGTACCATGTTTGCCGCACCTCCTGGTGAGATGGAAACAGACATATTCAACTTTCCTGCTGAGTGTGCCTCTGCAGGCTCATTTTCTTGACAGGACATGGATGGAGAGCTCACAGAAGAGCTCAAAGTTGGTTCCACCTTCACAGTAGCCAAGGCAGCAAAGGAGCTTTCTTGTTCTAGCTCCTCTGAAGTTTCTTCTAGATCCTGTGGGCTAACAGACAACAATCCCCCAGATTCAGTCAGTTGGCATGAAACTTCCTTTACATTTTGGCCACCGCAAATCCCACATGTAACAGATGCACTCTTTCCAGATGTTGTTCCAACATGCACAGCAGCGATCGCACTCATCTGTTTCCCACTAGGCAAAGTGACACCGAACACAAACACAGGCTTTTCTGGCTCTTGCTGTGTACTGGAAAGCATGCTGGAATCACCATCATCACTAGGTGAAATTGCAGCCCTGTCACTATCAGCCGGTGTAGCATTTTCCATGCCATTTTGCATGTTCATCCCGCCCGAGTATATATGTGAGGAGCCTGTGACTGGAGGTGGTTGATGTGTTGCCGTCCCTAAGTCATTTGACACTTTTCGTCTTGGAAGCTCTGGCCATCTACTGGAATGCTTCCTGGTGTCACCATCACCACCACTGCTGGATAAAATTGAAGTTCGGCCATCTGCAGATGGTGTTGCTTCTCTTGTACCATTCTTGACTAAGGATATACGCGAGGAGCGTGGGAGTGGGATGGGCAATGGTGGTTGACATATTGGTTTCTCCGAGCTGGTTAACACTTTTCCTTTTGCAAGCTCTGGCTCAGGGCACGCAGTAGAAAGCTCGCTGACATCATTATTATATGAAATCGAAGTTTGGCCACCTGCAGCTGGTACTGCTTGTTCTGCATCATTAACCTTATCTAACAACACTGGAGGTGACTGACATGTTGCCATCTCTGAGTCAGCTGACACTTTTCCGCTTGAAAGCTTGATGGCATTATCATCACTGCTGGATGAAGGTGCACTAGGGTCATCAGCAGTATGCACTGCTTCTTCTACGCCACTGCTCTGAACAAAGGATAAAGGTAGTGAGCCTGTGACTGCACCCCGTAATGGCTGCTGACGTGTCGCTGTCTTTGAGCCGGCTGACAATTCTTCCCTTCGGATCTCTGGCTCTTGGTATGTATTGGAAAGTTCGCTGGCATTATCATCATCTCTAGGTGAAGCTGAGGTTGGCTTCTCTGTATTTGGTACTGCTTCCATGCCATTCTTTTCATCTGGGCTGGGAAATGGTGGCTGAAATGGTCCTGTCTTTACGTCAGCTGATACTTTCCTTCTTGGAAGCTTTGGTACAAGTTGTCTTGGCTTGCCGACGTTGTCATCATCATTGCTATGCGAAGCCGAAGCTGGGCCATCCAGAGCTGGCTTCGCTTCTTCTAGACCACTCTTTTCAATAGAGCATGAAGGTGAGGTGCCTGTGACTGAGCTGGGTAAAGGTGGCAGACGTGCCGCTGTTTCTGAGCCAGTTGGCATTTTTGCTCTCTGAAGGGCTGGCTCTGGGTGTGTATTGGAAAGCTTGTTGTCATTATCATCACTGCTAGATGAAGCTGCACTAGGGCCATCTGCAGTATGCACTGCTTCTTCTGTGCCACTGCTCTGAACAAAGGATAAAGATAGCGAGCCTGTGAGTGCACCCCGTAATGGCTGCTGACGTGTCGCTGTCTTTGAGCCGGCTGACAATTCTTCCCTTCGGATCTCTGGCTCTTGGTATGTATTGGAAAGTTCGCTGGCATTATCATCATCTCTAAGTGAAGCTGAGGTTGGCTTCTCTGTATTTGATACTGCTTTCATGCCCTTCTTTTCATTTGGGCTGGGAAATGGTGGCTGAAATGGTCCTGTCTTTACGTCAGCTGATACTTTCCTTCTTGGAAGCTTTGGTACAAGTTGTCTTGGCTTGCCGACGTTGTCATCATCATTGCTATGCGAAGCCGAAGCTGGGCCATCCAGAGCTGGCTTCGCTTCTTCTAGACCACTCTTTTCAATAGAGCATGAAGGTGAGGTGCCTGTGACTGAGCTGGGTAAAGGTGGCAGACGTGCCGCTGTTTCTGAGCCAGTTGGCATTTTTGCTCTCTGAAGGGCTGGCTCTGGGTGTGTATTGGAAAGCTTGTTGTCATTATCATCACTGCTAGATGAAGCTGCACTAGGGCCATCTGCAGTATGCACTGCTTCTTCTGTGCCACTGCTCTGAACAAAGGATAAAGATAGCGAGCCTGTGAGTGCACCCCGTAATGGCTGCTGACGTGTCGCTGTCTTTGAGCCGGCTGACAATTCTTCCCTTCGGATCTCTGGCTCTTGGTATGTATTGGAAAGTTCGCTGGCATTATCATCATCTCTAAGTGAAGCTGAGGTTGGCTTCTCTGTATTTGATACTGCTTTCATGCCCTTCTTTTCATTTGGGCTGGGAAATGGTGGCTGAAATGGTCCTGTCTCTAGGTCAGCTGACACTTTCCTTCTTGGAAGCTTTGGTACAAGTTGTCTTGGCTTGCTGACGTTGTCATCATCATTGCTATGTGAAGCTGAAGCTGGGCCACCCAGAGCTGGCTTCACTTCTTCTAGACCACTCTTTCCAATAGAGCATGAAGGTGAGGTGCCTGTGACTGAGCTGGGTAAAGGTGGCAGACGTGCTGCTGTTTTTGAGCCAGTTGGCATTTTTGCTCTTTGAAGAGCTGGCTCTGGGTGTGTATTGGAAACCTTGTTGTCATTATCATCACCACTGGATGAACCCGAAGTTGGGACATGTGCAGGTGTTGCTCCTTCCATACCATTCTTTTCATCCGAAAGGAAAGGTGACAAGTCTGAGAACAGGCCGGGCAATGGTGGCTGAGATTTAACTGTCTCCGAGTCAGCTGATGCTTTTCCTCCTGAAAGCTTTGGCTCCAGGTGAGTACTAGAAAGCTTGCTGGCATTATTAACATTGCTAGAGGAATCACATGTCAGACCATCGGCAGATAATACTGTTTCTTTCATACCATTCTTCTCAACTGATGGTGAAGGTGAGGTGCCTGAAACTTGGCTGAGCAATAGAGGAGGACATGTTGCTGTCTCAAAGCCAGCTGATACTTTTGTTCTTGCAAGCTCTGCCTCTAAATGTCTATGGTTGACATTATCATCATCATCGCCAGATGAAGCTGAGCCATATGCAGCTGGCACTGCTTCTTCCATACCATTATCCTCAACTGAGGATAAAGGTGTGGAGCCTGTGGATGGGCTGGGTGATGATGGCTGACATGTTTCTGCTTTTGAGTCATTTGAAGTTTCTCCTCTTTGAAGCTCTGGCTCTAGTTTTGAATAGGAAAGCTTGCTGGTATTATCAACATCTCTAGATGAAGCTGAAGTTGAGTCATGTGCAGATGCCACTGCTTCCATACCACCATTTTCATCCGAGGAAAAATGTGAGGAGACTGTGACAGGGCTGTCCAATGATGGCTGAAATAGTGCTGTCTCAGAGTCAGCCGACACTTTCGCTCTGGGAAACTCTGGCTCTGGGTGTCTAAGCTTGCTGACATCATCACCACTGCTATATGATGCCAAAGCTGGGCTCTCTACAGCTGGGTTTGCTTCTTCCATACCGTTCTTTCCAACTGATAATAAAGGTGAGGAGCCTGCGACTTGGCTGGGTATTGAAAATAGGCATGTTCCTGCCTCTGAGCCAGCTGACACTTTACATCTTGAAAGCTCTGGCTTTGGATGTCCAAGGAAAAACTTCCTGGCATTATCATCATCAGTGAATAAACCACAAGTTTGCCCACTGGCAGGTGATATTGCTTCTTCTGCACCATTCTTCTCAACTGATGATAAAGGTGAGGGACCTCTGTGAGGGCTGTACAACTGTGGCTGACACACTGCTGTCTCTGAGCTAGCTGACACTTTTTCTCTTGGGAGCTCTGGCTCTGGGTGTCTATGGGAAAGCTTGCTGGTGTTGTCGGTGGTGAATAAACCTGAAGTTTGCCCATAGGCAGGTGATATTGCTTCTTCTGCACCGTTCTTCTCAACTGACAATAAAGCTGAGGAGCCCCTGTGTGTGCTGTGTGATTGCGGCTTACATGTCGCTGTCTCTGAGTTATATGACACTTGTCCCCTTAGAAGCTCTGGCTCTGGGTGTGTAGTGAAAAGCTCACTGATGCCAGCATTCTCGCATGAGGAAATCAAAGCCGGGCAACCTGCATCTCGTATTGTTTCTTCCATACCATTCTTCTCATATAAAGAGAAAGGTGCTGCAGTGGATGCAGCCACAGGCAAGCCAAATTTCATATCAGGCACCATTGTACTGGCTGTTGGGGCTTCCAACACTGATGTGGCTGATGTAGCCTCTGGAATGCCACGGAATGATATTGGCACTGACAATGAAGTTGTCAGAACAGTTGCTCTAGATAATGGCAAGGCTAACGAATGAGCAGTGTTAGTGTCTATTTTGGATCCAGAGACTGAAGATACCAGTAGCAATTTTTGGCTACTGCAGCTTGACGTTGGCATTAACTCAGATACTTCTGATACAGTAGATGCTGCCACTGGTGAACCAAACAACAGTGCTGTTGACACTGTACTGACTGTTTTGGTTTCAGGCAATGATGTTCCTGAAGACAATGAAGTTGCCATGACATTTCCTACCTCAGACCCAAGTAATGGCAAGTCTGACAGGGATGTCCCCTTGGTGTCTGTTGTGCCTCTAAAAGTTAGTTTTAAAGTTTCCAGTACCATTTTGATGTCACCGAGGCTTGATGTTGGTGTCAAAATCTCGGTAGGAATAGTAATTGGTGCAGTATATGCAGCTCCTGGAAAGCAAAATGATGGTGCAGTTGTTGTGGTGATCGTTTTGGATCTAAGCAATGAGGTCGCCGTGACAGTTGCTGTACTAGAGGCACATAATGGAAAGCCTAATGCAGACACCGCCTTAGTGGTGCCTGTTGTGGTTTCAAATGCAGAAGATGGTGGCACTAGATTGGAAATGCTGAAGCTTGATGTTGGCACTGACAACTCTTCAACCTTAGTTACTGCTGCAGTAGCCACAGCCACCATTGAACCCTGTGATAGTGAAGGTGTTGCTGTGGCAACTGTTTCAGATCCAGACAATGAGACTTCTTGAGGCACAGTTGTTGAGGTACGGGAGCATGATGTTGAGGGTGAAAAAGCAACAGCCATAGTGTTTGCAGCATAAGAAGTTACCACCACACTTGCTGCACTGGACACAGGTAATGGAAAGTGTAATGCAGATGTCTCCTTGGTATCTGTCGTTGGTCCAAGTATGGAAGGTGCTAGCACTGCTTTGGTGGCACTCTTGCTCAATGTTGGCATTGGCAAACCACTAGAACTAGTTACCAGTGCAGGAGATGCAGCCGCTGGTAAAGCAAATGATGGTGCTCTTGTGGCTGTGATGACTGGTTTGAATCCAAGGAATGGCAATGCCGTGACAGTTGTACTAGATGCACATGATGGAAACTGTAATGTTGATTTTGCCTTGCTGGTGTCTGTGGTGGGTCTAAATGCATAAGATTGCAGCAACTTATTCGGGGTGCTGAAGCTTGATGTTGGCATTGACAACTCAGTAGCTTCAGTCACCGGTACAGCAGACATACTAACCACTGCTGAATCAAATGATAATGCTGATGTTGCTGTTGCGGCTACTTGAGGTCCAAGCAAAGGGGGTGTTCGCAATGACAATGAAGTTGCCACGGCAGCTTCTGCACTACATGTAGGTAACTGCAAATCTAACGACTGAGTAGACACTGTCTTGGTGTTTGTTCTGGGTTGAGAGATCAAAGGCGCCAGCACCACTTCAGGGTTGCTAAAGCTTGATGCAAACTCAGCTACTGCAGCTAAAGAGGTCCTGGATGCAGTTGGTAGACAAAATTGTGCTGGTGCTGCAGTAGTCGCTACTGTGGACTCAAACAAAGAGGGCGCAATAACAGTTCTTGAGGTACCGGAGCACGATGTTGAGAATGGAAATGCAACAGTCGTGGTGTTTGATGCATAAGTAGTCATGATGCTCACAGGAGGATTGCCGGGATCCACATCCCTGCTATCTGGGTTTGTTTGCCAAGAAATGGTATGGTGATGTGGAGGATGCTGCAACTTGGGCAGCATGACTGTGGGACCTGCTGAGAGCTGTAGACCTGCATGGTGGCTAGCTGATGCTTGGGCCTCATCCCCACTTGCCAAGTCAAATGGTGCAGCGGTGGCAGACACGGTGGACGGAGGCACATGGCTGTTGTGAAATGACGTCGCAGGATTGGACTGAGAAGAAACGAAAGAGAGGAAAACGGTTACCAGCACCATAAGAACCAAACTGTCGTGAGATTTTTAGTCACACTGTGAGACAGACAGCCAGAATAGTATTACAAGATTTGCCTAAAACCACAACACAAAGTGTTCTGGTGCTACTGGGTGTGACACACACATTGCAAACTCGCGTTCAAGTTTGGTTCAAAGAGTGTGCGACCATGCTGAACAGAGTAAAAAAAACAAAAGTTACCAATAATCTCTGGTTCCCTCTTGTTCCAGCGCCAACAGCAGTGAATAATGCCTGTTCTCCAGGAGTAGAGACTAGTGCTGCTGTTGTTACTTGGGCTTCCGGCTGAGGTGCATTAGCAGCCTGGTTTGAGTCAGTCACTTTACTTGGAGCAATGAAAGCTGAAGCAGAAAAATACGGAGGCACGGCCTGCGAGAAACCATCTCCCCCTCCCCATGCAGGCAAGGTACTGATGGTGGTGGCTGGCACAGGAAACTGAAAAGTGTGAGGATCATGTGGTGGCATATCTGGCACAGCTGGCACAGCTGGAGCACCAGAAGGGGCAAACATAGCTTGCAATGATGGTCCACTGTATTGTGGCACAGGGGCTGGAGCTTGTGGACCCACACTGTGACCAAACGCTAAAGTTTGGCCCATATTCCCACTTACAAAGTGAGATGGGGCACCACTGGCAAGCAAGGTAGATGGAGGCGGGTGCCTGACATCATGTGGAAGCTGGGAGAAATAAGAGAAAGAAAAAGCAATAGAAAAAAAAAAAGGTTAAATTGTAGTCTGATTTGCATGGCTATGCTATGAGCACATACGAGCACCAGCTGAAAATAAGCATACCTTAATGGTACACAGACGTAGAAGTCAGGAATACAGCTTAGTACGTAACAGCAGCGTGTGCTGTCAGCACAATGTAAAATGCAAGCAGTTCCGATAACTGCTTCAATGTGTTCCAAGTTTATTTGTATTTGTAGTACTTTGTTAATTAGAACATCAAAACATTTGGTGCTCTTTCATGCTTATAGGCTGGCTACAGAGCACTTGCCTGTCTCATATGCAGTTATGCCTAACAAAATTTCTTCCTGTTTATGCTCAATTTTTATGTGGATGGTACATATTTCTAACAAGCTTTGAATACATACAGGACACTAATCAGTTATAAAAAAACAGCATCAAACAAACACAGCTTCATGATAAGCTCACTGGCCACCAAAACGGGTTTCAGGCTGATATATTCTTGTAGCTATAGCCTATTTCTGAGTATTTCTGTGAGTCAAAGCTGTTACCTATATTCCATAAAGTCCTCAACACCAAACATTGTTTCCCTTTTCTGTACATAAATAATTAAAAAGTGACAAGTGTATGTACGTTGTTTTCTTTCATGGTGACCACCTTTTTTGAAGTGTGATATGCCTGTTATCATTTAGCACAGGCCAAGCTTGAACTTACATGTCCTTCACGAATGTTATAGACTGTACTACTAACTTTGCATGCATGATGTCCACATGCAAGTATGTGCCAATGCTGGAATATGTTCTATGACTCACGTAGAAAAGCCCACAGATGTTGCCTCTGATCAGTTTCTCATCAATGATTAACAATTGTACTCACCGCTAGCCCTATGCAGTGATAGTAGCTTTCTTTGATGGGCACCAGATCGCCCAACAAAAGGTTTGACCGTTAAAGGTTTTATTACCAGCACCTCTGCCAGATGTCACGTGGCTATGACGATGAACAACGGGGAATACAAACCGTTGAAGGTCAAGCTCTTCAATGGCAATCCTGCGCCAAGCAAAGAAAGTAACTACCACTGCACAAGAATAGCGGTGAGCACAACCATCAGTCCTTGATAAAATGCGTCAGCTTTTATATGTGTGTCATAGAACATTCTAGCCTTGTCACTTATGCTTGCCCAAGCTCTGCAACGAACTTGCACATATATGCTGTGCAGGCAGAGTTCGTAGTACAGTCTGTAACATTCACAAAGCTCACAAGTTTGCAAGTTCAAGCGTGGCCTGCACCAAATGATAAGAGGCGCATCAAACATTGAGAAAAGTGGACACCACGACACAAAACGAATGCATGCCATTATTTTAACAAGAGCAATTTCTCAACGATGTCAACCAACCTCGAATTACATGGCCAGGGTAACATGAGTGAATGTTCTCACCTGTCCTGTCGCACCAGGGTAGCCTTGAATTGGCATGTTTGTTGTTGCTGTTATGCCCTGTGGTGGAAAGAATGGCTGCGATGTGTATAGGCAGCCAAAGTGAGACATGGGGTAGTTTCCATATGCAGAGCTTTGCATGCATGGGGCAGAATACAATGGTGCAGCACAACGTGGACCTCTTGCGATTCGTGGTGTTGTTCTGCTAGAAGCTGCTGCTGCGGAGCGAGGTAGGTCACGGTCTGGGCCACGATGACTGGCTTGCTCGTTGCTTTGCTCAGAGCCTTCACTCTGGTGCTGTGAGTTGGGTGTAGCATCTACTGCTGGCGCAGTCCCCACAGCTACCTCGTCAACTTTTTTCTGCAGAAGGAAACCGTTGAAGTACAAATTGTTCACATGACACGTCAATTAGGGGTGGCACAGCTTTTGAGGACCGAAGAAGTGAGAAAATCGATACCTTTAATATGTAAACAACATTGCTAGGCCTTGCATCTGATAAATTATGTGTTCAGTAATTATCAGCAACTAAATAAACATACATTTATTTAAAATTAATTACATAAAGCATTTGTTTAGTACACCAGCAGTAGAAATCACTGAAAATTTCGTGATTTTATGCACCGGCCACCGCTGTTTTAACAGTCTAGCTATTTGAGTTATTTGCTAAGCCATGCTCCATTCATAAAACAGAGTGAGTATGTACCAACAGCTCCCAAAAGATCCCATAGCCATACATAGTATAGTATAGCAAGGGGGTGGGGAAGGGAAGTGAGGAGCAGTGGTGTGAGGAGGAAGGAATGGATAAGGGGAGAGGGTAAAGCATGGCACAGCCTTGATTGATTGATTGATTTCGGGTTGTTTAGATCCCTAAAACCACCATACAATTACAAGCAGTGGTAAAGGGGCATGATGATGAGGAGCAGCGACATGAGGATAAGGAAGAAAGAAAGGAGGAGAGGAGCAGTTGATGCATAGCATAGGTATGCACAGCATAGTACAACAAGGGGTGGGAAAGGAAAGTGAAGGCGAGGAGGAATGATGAGAGTGAGGAGGGGAGAGAATAAAGCATGGCATAGTTTTGTACAGTGCTGTATAGCAAGCAAAGGGTGGGAAGGGGAATATAGGGTGAAGAAGAGAAAAAGGTGGAGAGGAACGCCACTAGCCCCGCTGCTTCCTTAGTCTTCACACCACTAGTGCATAGCTGCTCCATCACGTAACGTGCCGCCACAGCCAGTAATGCGACACAGTCCCACCAAAACCACGCAAGAAGACATCACAAATGGACATTTCCTGCCAAGCCAATTTGAACCTACACTCGACTCAGATCACGTAACATGACATCACAGCTAGTCACGTGACACGTTCCCTCCAAAACCATGTAACAGGTAGTTACGTGCCATGTTCCCGCCAGAAGCATGCAACAGCTTGTCACATGACTTCGTTGAGCTTGTAGGAGCCAGAAGAGGGTAAGTCAGCCACCAGCTCCACTGTATGTCCAGCCATGCACCACCAGTGCAAGCTGCCCATCTTTTTACTTGCTTTTATCGTGGATTCACCAGTACAGCATTTACGGTCAATGTGGAGCACCATACATACAGTAGAACCTCGTTCATACATTTTTGAAAAATCACGCGACGCTGAACGTATTACCTGGGAAAACGCATGATCCAAAAACACGAAAAAATCACAGTTTCGCCGGAAAAGCATACATTGATATAAATATTAAATTATTTTACAATTTCATGTAATTCAGGCAATAAAATGTCACGAAACAGCAATAAACGTCTGCTTATATAGCTACTGAAGCGTGTTGGAATGCGCCCAAAGGCACGGCAGTGACTGCGAGCGCTAGCCATCAGCGCTGACAGCGTTGGGAACGGAACGCATGCGTGTTGTCCCTTGCTTCAGTGTTTAAACTACTACGCATCTTCAGGTAGATTAACATGTAACAAAATGCGCGCATTCACATCGTCATTTTCTAGGCCTGCCCAAACCGCGCGTGCGGCCATCAATACACAGCGGGGACGCACGGGCCACGTTGTGCCCAACGGTGGGCGCTCTGGTGCATAAGCCCTGCGCACCAAGAGCACTACCCTTGCATCAACAGGTCACATGAACGGGCACATCACGTGCGTCGCATGGCCCAAGCCAAGGTCGCTGGGCAAGTGCACTGCATGCATGTTGACCGTCAGAGCTAGCAGCTTAGTCTCTAGATGCTACAAAACGTAGTGTTTTGCTTTTTTCTCTCTCTTTCTCTCTCTCTACCCCCCCCCCCCCCATTTTTTTAACCTGCGCTTCCTCGACTTCACCACCGCAACTTACCAGCTGACAAACAAACATAGTATCTCTCGGTGGTTCCCGCCTATTCAAGTGGGGTGTGAGTGCAGCACGCACCAAACGCGACCCGTGCTTTTGCTCGACGACAAAACCGGCCCGAAGCACACGCAATGTACGCTTGCCAGCGCGAGGTTACGCTTGTCACGCGACTACTCAGTACAGGATTACATGACGCAATGCGTTGACGGCTTGTTCGGTTTGACACGATGGGATCACCCGCGCGATCTAATCACTGGTGATATAGCCTTCTGATAGACTGTGTCCATTCACTTTCTGTAAAGAGCACAGGAAGCGCTCTGTATTTCGTACGCGTTATCAGCTTTCGAACTTGCTTATTTTTGTTTTTAAGTAATGACTGTCGTCTCACATATCGGTAACTTGCGATCAGGAATGCCAGGTTCGACGATGTTTTCGAAGCAGTGTTGGGAGAATTACTCTGGCAGTGTTTGTGCACTAGCTAACTAAATGTGCCAAACATTTTTATTTACGCTTTTTGGGCATGGTCATCGAAGGTGAGGTGGGTGGAAATGGGCAGTCAAAACTTTCAGCCTTCAAATGTTATCAAGATGGCGGCGCTCGGTGGGGGAAAAGATGAGAGACGGCCCGCATAAGCACCGTTTGCGCCCACGATTGTGCTTGCGCTCGCGAGTCGGTCCTACTGAAAGAAATGGTGGCGTGTCTCGATTATCGGCCATTAAAAGTGCGCTCTACGTAAGCTTCCAACAGCTACCGCACGCGTGCTGTTAAAGCTGCCTTGATCGTGAGTGTCAGCGGTGATACCGATGAACGCGGTGCGTTACGTCTAGCTAGGCGATATGCTAGTATCAGAAGAGAGCACACAGGCGTTTTCTTGTGACACGGTTGGGCGAGTACTGCGGCAACGTTACTAGAATAAACTCAGTTTCAAAGCTCCGCCGGAGAGGCGGTCCATGTGGCGGTCGCGAGAACTAGTGGCGCTGTAGTCACGTCCTGCGCCTGCCGTTGGCTCCCGCCACCGGCGCTTGTGACGGCGCAGTCGACGTGCACGTGGGTTGCAGCAACTGGTACGCTTTGTTCGCTCGTAATTTTTGGAACTGTTTTTGCCCATGCGAAGTGCCTTGGACGAAGACACATACATCGTGTACGACGCCTAGCCAGGAGCTACAGGATCATTTACGCGCGGTATGCCGACTTGCTTTGCGTCGGGGTGCAAGAGCGGGGTGCATCGTTGCAGATGACCCCGCTCGTTGCAACGATGCCCCCGGTTCACGCCACTTTGGACCACCAAAGGGCCCTACGGAATTCAGAAGGTGGGAGAAAGCTTGACATCGCAAAGTTGAAAGCTTACTCCGAAATGCAAACTCTGCGACCTTCTTTTTGAGCATGGCAACATTATAAAGCGCTACTTTCACGTTTTTGCTGGACATTAAGTTTTGATCCCTCGTGGAAAATGGGACCTAGCGCTTGGTACGCTTGTTCGCAGCACTTCCACCCAATATATCTAACAGTGGCGCACCGACGGGGAGGGGGTTACAATCCCCCCCCCTGAAGCCAACCTAAACCCCCTCCCACTCCGTAGCTGCTCCTATGTCCTAGAAGAATGTGAGGCTAATGTCTGCAAAACGCCGAAAAAAATAATAAAAATAATCATCATCATTGATTTCACTATTATTTGGCATTTTATCTACTTTTTTTTTTTTTACACACGCAACAACTGTGTAATCGCTTGCCCGGCCCTTCGTGAAAAATTGAACCCCCCCTGGGTTCAATCCTGGGTGCGCTACTGATATCTAAGCCAAAATGTTCAGGGTCAAGGCGCAAATCCCCGAAAAAGCGCATGGCGTCCCACGAAAGCCCAGTGCCCAGCTCGTCGGCGGAGGAGCCGTTAGTAGAACAGCAAGACGAACGACAAGGCGATTACCAACACTGCCGGGACATAGAATTGCCCTCGCATCACATTCACATTCGATCACTTGTCAACTTTCGCGCTACCTTCAAAGCAATGGCTTTTGAGTGTTTTTACGACGAGGTAACAAACAGTAGGTGCGGAATATTTTACACTCGCCGGCTTGGAAACGGGGACTTCCTTGTGCAAAAAACACTTGTAGTTGATGAGCAGTTTAACTGCACAGTGAACAGCTACAGAACGTAAAGCAAACAGCTGTCGTACAGTCTAAACTGTGCTGCGGGCATGGAACATCTACTCTGCGAAGTTGACGAACTGAAGGTGTGTGAACGATAGCGACAGAATACGCACAGAAAACTGCTTGGTTCTCACGTCACGCCTGATCTGTCCTGAATTGTTTAAGGCACCGTAGAAAGGATCTACTGCAGACACCAGCGAAGGCAACCATTAAGAATTTTAAGATGAAGAATCTCAGAAGAACGTTGCTTAGGGCCACAGCAGCTCGCGAGAAGCAGGAGAAACAAATCATGGAACTGAAAGGAGTGATAGAGACGACCTCGGAGTAGTGCCTGAACAAGCAGCTGGACTGCCTCCCACCGCTCGAAAAGGTGGCGGTTGTAAATGCATTTCACAAAATCAAGGCAAAACCACCGCGTGGAATGCGTACAATGCAGTATGGTTGCTTAACTGCATGCTTTTACGAATCGCCAGCCCACGGGCCTAGGCTGCTGATAGACCTGAACATGCTTCTACTGCCAACCACGAACCGGCTGGCACAAATACTGGAGGGCATTTAATGTAAATATGGATTTGAAGCCGTCTGTCTGGAATACATACAACGTCAAATGAGCAAGCAGCTTGGGGATGCTTGTTTTCGATGAAATGAAGCTTAGGCATTCTTACGAGTTCAACAAATCTACCTACAAAATAGACGGCTATGTTGATTACGGTGGGATCGTGAAGGAGGGCACAGCTGCCAGTCAGCCGACCATGCGTTGGTGGTTATGCTCGTGCCCATGTTTGAAGGATGGGTTCAGTCTACAGCAAGTTTTGTCACAAAGGGTGCCACATCTGGCCGTGTGCTGGCCGAGCTTGTGCTCGAAGCCGTTTTGCAGCTGCACAAGTACGGTGCGGCCGTTATTGCCGTGGTGAGCGACGGTGCCGGGAATAACAAGTCCATGTGGCAGCAGTTTGGCGTTAGTGATGCCAATTCAGACACCAGGCATAAAAATTCAACGCCCATGCAATCAAATGAGCAATGCATGTGGGTCGATGCATACAGATGATCTTATGCATATCTACTTAAGTAGTGCACAAATGGGATGCGGGAACGTCGACTGGACGGACGATAAATATTTCACTTTCGCAATAGGACTACTAGAAAGCCGCCGTGCGAAATGCGCGGTGGACCGCCGCTGTGCTCTGTCGTAGCAGACGACGCGCCGAGAGTAGCGCAAGACGTGACTGCAGTGCCGCAAGTTCACGCGACCGCCGTTTCGGACCACCCTCCTCCGCTGGGGAGATACAGAGCTGCGAAACTGAGTTTATTCTAGTAACGTTGTACTGCGGTGTAGCCACCGCAGTGGGCAGCTACTGCTCTTGATCGCGCCAGTTTCCCGACTTCTCGGTTGCACGAGGACTCCAGAGGCCAGAAAACGTATCATCCGATCGTAGTTGGACGATAAATCGAACATTGGTGCTGAATGATCGTATTTTCCGGGAACATATTAACTGGAAGAAAAGACGCTTAACTCTATGAGAAAAGTTCGTGTTTCCACGATAGCGAACATTGTAACCGGGAAATCGTATCAACCGGCAATGTATCAGTGAGGTTCTACTGTATCAGGAAAAGTCTTGACATTGCACAAGTTTAAAACCGAACATGGCGTCCACCATGGAAGCCCTTTCTGTTGAGTCATTCCATGTGCTGACAAATACTAAAGAGATAAAAGATGCTGTGTCGATGGCGCCTGACAAATATGTTTCATGAAAAGCTTCAAAGCAAAGCAAGTGCAGAAAATAAAAGTGTGCAAGGAGCACACTACCCGTGTCAACAGAATGTCACATGATTATAAAATAGCAGCTAGTTAGCAGCAAACACTTATGCACTGCACAGACAATTCCAACAGCAGGTTCTGCTTGGAGTCCTCTTACACTGCTAGCACATTGAAACTTATGGCACTATGCTTTACTCCAAATAGAGTAGACAGATGACCACACTGTTGAAGCATTTTTATGTTCTCTTGTTTTTAATGGTTTAATTCGCTATTGAAAGGTTCACAACGATTGATTTTAGTACCTAGTGCTTGCAAGATGGAAGCCAATTTGATGTTATGTAATGTGACAATTTAAGTGGTGCTAGGCACAGTGTGCTCATGAATGTGACAGCGTACCTGTGTAGGCTGTAAAACATGTGGATTTTCGTTTTCCACCTTGTAATGCGTAAAATCTGCCACAGTAATGCTTTATGTCAAATTCAATCGGGGGCTACAGGTTTTCATACTGAAGCATGACTTTTTAGTCCAACAGCATGGTTTTATGTAACAAGGTAAATTGCTTAAAGACTGCAGGAACTTTTGATCTGTGGGGATAACAACAGCATGTGTTTCTTTTTATCAGTACTTTTAGTTATAGAGGTACCACTGCCAGGAAAGACGAACCCAGACATCACAGGGCGCATGTTTGATCACTTTTGAGCCCAATCAGGTTTACCTATTGTGACTGCCTTCTTTGTGCAACTTGTAGAAAAGAGCCAATAAGAGTAAAAAAATCCAATCCCGATTGGGCTTGACCACAGTCAAAAGTGCCTATGTGACACTGGTATGAAACTCGCAGACACAATTAGGCATGAAAGACACACGTGGCATGATACCTTATATAGAAACATGTTAAGCACAAAGTAAGGACGGATGCTCACATTCTGACACTAGATTGTAAATTGAAAATAGAAAGCCAACCATAAGCTGCTCCACAATAGTCTTCTGCTGTTTGATCTCTGCCAGGATGTTCTTGTGACTGTCAAGTTGCTCTTTGATCATGCTTTGACTGGCCTCCCGCATTTGGTGAAGCCGGCTCACTTCCAGCTTCTGGTGCAGTGATATATTGCGCAGGCGCAGCTCCAAATTGTGGCTAGCAGTGATAGGTGCTTCAACAGCTGCAGCTGTCTCTGGCTGATGCGATGGTGCCTCGGTGGTTGCCTGTAGACAATGGACAAATGTACTAAATGGGTGATCCAACCTCCAATTTTCACATAACCATTTACTCCTGATATTTCCCTGTGCACACTATTATCATACAAGTGGTGTGTAGTATTCTCTCATCCTGTATAATGGCTGTCCTCATGCAAGACCCGCACTGACACTTTGAAGAAAAACACCTTTGGAGGGCCTGCAATTTTGGTGCTGCTATTCTAATTATAATTGGTGAGGCTTTACATGCGAAAATCACGATATGATAATGAAGCATACAGTAGTGGAGGGCCCCAGAAATTTTGATCCCAAAGGGTTCCTTTACGTGCACTGATAATGACCAGTACACAGGCCTTAACGATTCTTGCCTCCATCGGGCATTGTTATTCTTAACAAATGGCTGTGGGTGACCACAGTGAGAGCCGCACTGGGCTACTGAAGAGAGGGCTGTTGCAAGAAGTGCAAGTGTGAATTTTGAATTTGCAGCTGTGGTTTCATACATGACTCATCAAGAGCTTCAAAGTTCTTGGGGGACATCAAAGAGTATGGCCAGTGCAGAGTACGACAAGCAATGGGACAGTGCCAGTCCAACAAGCCCATCACACAGTGAAGGAAGTGCGAGAAATGGAGATGGCTGAGTAAAAGTGTTCATAGTCTGCATTTGTTGGTGTCATTCTGTAAGCAGTTTGGGAGGATTCAGTGAGTAGCCGTAAGTCCACATCCTGCAAAATATCCAGGTGGACTTGTTTTGCCTTCTCAGGACACCTGACAGCAATTAGCCTTGCTCCCTTTTTGTTAGCAAACAATGTCATTTTCATATGCTGCATTCATTAGCATTTGTCTGCACAGACACAGCCATGCTGTACATATATTCTAAAAAGCGTGAAAGTTCAGTCGCACATCTTCACGCTTTAACACAGCTGACACCCTTACAGCAACATAATTTATTTTATAAGTTACATCAACTAGAACCTTGGATTGTTAGCCACCAACAAAACTAAATACGGTGACCAAATGCTTGTTTGCCGACCATAGCTGTGCACAGCGTTCTCTATTAAGACTGACTGTGGTTTGTTAAGGAGAGGACGCTAATTTCTGCAGCCCATGGAAAGGTGCCCCAAAAGCCATGGAAAGTGCCCTGCAGAGCTGGTGCTCTTCGGGGCACCTTTCCTAGCGGCATGACTGCAAAAATGAAGTGGCTACGTCACACGCATGCATGCAAATGCCAGCATGCTTCTAGGTGCTGCCATAACGTGTGTCGATGCACACTGTCTCCAATGTCGATTCGCAGCATGCGTTCTTGTGGGAACTTGAAAAAAACTAAAGATACGAAACAAAATGAAGCTGGACTGCTCATCTTAAACCAGATTGCCCTACTTGAAGCTGGGTTCGTATTACTGTATATGGTAACTAATCAATTTAACTTTACGGCATCAAGGAAAAACAGCGTCAACATCTAATGTTTTTACCATGTTGTCAGCTAGAATGTTCCAAAATTACTCTGGCAGGGACTCTATCTGTTCTAAATGCATTGCAGGTGCTATGAACTTGTAGTAATTTTTATATAAGATCAAGCAAAGAGGGGAAAACTTCACTCTTTGTTCTCTTTGCTTATTCATAATGGGATTATTTTATTGTCCACTAATAAAATATATTCAGGTTTATTTGGCAACACATTTGATGGTAAGGTTAGCTGGCATGGCTACCTTTGTGTACATTTAGACTGAGTTATGGGTCCTTTTCAAATCTGCCCAATGATGGCTACCTTGCATGGCACCCTCAAAGCTGACAACCAAAGTTTTGCAAAAGTAGTTCCAACTTGTCATACCTTCAAGATGCCAGAACAGTACAGAACAATCCTGAGAGCAATAGAATGCATAGGTGGCATTGCACAATTTCACCAGGAAATGGTAGTATTCATATATGCAACAGATCACAGCGTGGCAGTTACACAAGCTCTTTATCCTAGGTTTTTCACAAGTGATTAGTCATGAATGTCACCAGCACAGCCTGTGCAATGACCATGACTGGTCATTGCAGAGAGTGTGCTGATGACCACGACTGAATCAGGTCTAATGATGATCACAATCAGAAGTGTTCTTACAAACTGGCATGTTTGCCAAGAATATTTCAGAAGAATGTAAAGAAGCAATGACTGCTGAATGCAGCAGACCACTTTGCTATATGAAACCAGTCTGCATAAATCTAAGGCCTCGCTAATGTTGATTAAGAGCATTAAACATGACCACAATATGCTCCAGCTATAAAAGTAATTTGACAACCTAAGTGTAAGCCTTGTACTCTATTTAAAAAATGGATTCCTCCACATACCTGACTGAAGTGCACAACAATGACCCCTCCTTCAGTGGGTAATTCTGCTCATGGGCATCAAGGAGTTCACAAGACATGATAAACATAATGTACAGGCAGTTAGTTTTATAGAACTCCAAGGTGTTCCTGCTCATGTTGTTCCTACTTTCAAGATATTTTAAGGTTCCTGCTGTGCAGCATGATAATATAAGAGACGTAACATCCCTTCTTCCTTTTTTAGGGGCGAAGCTCCTTAGGGCGTGGGTCTGTACATCCCATGGTGTTCGTTGTTGGTGATGTACGTAGCCACGTCTACTTTTATAAAAAAAAAAATTCCGAAAGTTGTGTCCTCTGCCTGGATTCGAACCCAGGCTCTCGGCGTGGCAGTCGAGCGTTCTACCACTGAGCTACGCCTGTGGTTGAAAAATTATCGCTAAAAGACCTAAACAGGTATAATGTCTCCCGCAGAATCGCATTAACAAACGTAATGTTACGTTGAAAAATAGTAATACACCGCTACACGACGCGAAAATGGATTGTATAACGAGGTCGAGGCATCATTTGAAAGAACACAGAGCTGCGTGCTTTGTAGCTTTGAACCCATTACGGAGGCACTGGTAATTATGGCGTAGTGGGTACTTCCCTACTTGGCAAAATGATAAGTTATGGCGCAGGAGATACCTACCACTTCTACTTGCACTAGTTTCCTCAAGCGTTTAAAGTGGCCTCTAAGAAAGTAGCTCCTCCTGCTTACGCTGTCACTGTCCTGCAGTTCCGCGCAGGCCTGGCTCTAGCACAGCATATCTCCCTTAAACGCGAGATCCCAGCGTACGAATACAGTGTTTCTCACGCCTTTACATGATGATCGACTGGGCGATTTACGCGAAAGATTCACGGTTTACCGATGATTCCCTCCGGAGCTTCGCCCACTCATCATCATTCACCCCGTGGATATGCTGTGATTTTTTTTTTTTTATTTCAGTACTGAGATTTTAAGCAGCCCACTTCTTATATGTGCAGCTGTGACAGATCAGAAAAGACAAAAAGGTCACAAAAACACGAGCAACTTTGGGCAAACAAGAAAAGGCAGTAATTTAGCACAACTGGTGTAGATGTAAGTTCAAGCACTACATATGCCTGACCTTACAAACCGGGCCTGTAACACCCAGCCCTGACCTGAGTGGGCATGACAAAGTCTGGCCTGGGCCTGTGGTTTCAAGCCAAAGCCCGTGTTACTAAGCCAGGGCCCAATCCGAGCGTTCAATACTAATTTTGCACAGGGCCCACATGTGCACATGCACAAGGGCTGAGGCATGCCGGAGAAAGCTTGTTGCTGGTGATGACTACCCTTACTGTTGCCTGAACTGCCCTTTGTGGCAGAAGATCTTACTGTAAATTCAGTGTGCACATGCAGTAAGATGCTCGACTAGGGTGGTGTAATTTAGCAGCTAAGCTGCTGCGCTAACAAAAAAATTCACAGCATATCCACGGAGTGAATGATGGTGAGTGGGCGAAGCTCCGGAGGTTCATCGTAGATCGTGCCGAGTTCCGGATTAATTTAGTTAACGCGCAAGCTACGAATCCTTATGGTTCAACTATGCACAAGTGAAATCTCCCACCGGCACTTCATTGCAAGTCAAGATCCAGTGCCTATATATATATATATATATTATATATATATATATATATATATATATATATGGGTGGCCGGTGAACGGTTCTCCAGCGCGAGCAGTCGGTATTTTTCAATCAAGAAACTCGCTAGAAGACGCTGCCTGCGCCAAAGTTGCCTCTCGCGGGTGAGGGCGCGTTCTCCTTCTTTGCGAGCTGGTACAGCGTTCATCGATAAGAAAGAGCATTTCCATAGTCAAAGCGCGCCTTTCGCTCTCTCTCTCTGTCTCTCTCTCTCTCACAAGACAGCAGATGGAAGAGTGAGTGAGCTCGCGTGCTGGGAGGCACGCGCTGAGGGCGAGTGCGAGCATCCCGGCGTTGCATGGCGTTGCATGGTATTGTGACGTACACCTGGGTACACCTGGGCGGATATTTCCGCATTCAATCAGAACATGCTCCGTCGTTTTCCTATCTTCCTCACAGCATGTGAATTTTTCTTCTTCTTCCTTACTGAATTTTGCTTTATAAATACGCATTCTAAGGCAGCCTGATCTCGCTTCAGACAGTAAAGCGCTTCCTCTTGAATTATCATAAAATGCCTCCCTCTTTATTTCTTTTTGCCCTCTCGGTAGTTATTCAGAGTCGGGTTTTTTTTCCATCGCTGCCCTCCAGTAAATCTTCTCCGCCTCTCTGACTTTTCCCTTTATGCTCTTTGTTGCCTCCTAGTTCTCTTTCTCCACTGCGTGTCAATGCTCTTTCTATATAAATAGCGGAACACCTTCACTGCCCACCTACTCTCTTTCATATTCCTTAGCCTCTCTTCAAACCTTATTTTGCTCTGCGCTTCCCTTGCCTCAAAACTCGCCCATCCCATATCACCCTTTACAGCCTCGTTTTGTCGTTTCCCGTGAGCACCCAACGCGAGGCGTCCCACAGTTCTTTGATTCACATCCATTCCTGATTGTATCTCTGGCCTCATGCACACCACTGAGTTCCCAAATGTAAGCCCTGGTACCATAACCCCTTTCCACAGACCCCTAAGCACCTCGTACCTATTGTATCCCCGTAACGCTCTGTGCTTCATTACTGCTGCGTTCCTCTTTCCCTTTGCTGCCAAGGCTTTTTCGTGTACCTCCATGTATCTATCACCCTCATTTACCCATACGCCAAGGTACTTGTATTCGCTTACTCTCGGCATTTCTTGGCCCTGTATGGATACCGCCTGGTCATTGGGACCATTGAATACCATCAATCCGCATTTTGTTACACTAAATCCTAGTCCTAGAGCCTCGCCTTCCTTTCCGCATATATTCACCAGCCGTTGTATATCATCTCGACTGTCCGCGAATAAGACAATATCGTCAGCATAAAATAAACCCGGAAGCATCTGCTCAGTCATCACGCCGCCCTGTTTGTGTGACAGATTAAGACCAATGTTGCTATCTCCTAACGCTTTTTCCATTCTAACCATGTACAGCATGAATAACAGCGGCGACAAAGAACATCCCTGTCTCAGCCCCTTGCTAATATCAACGTTCTCTATGCTAATGATTCCTTCCCATTCTATGCAAACTGTATTTTCTCGATATATTTCCCCAAAAGCTGTACACGATCGTCACCTATGCCCATTCCTTTCAAAATTTCCCACAATATTTCCTGATCAACATTGTCATACACCCCAGTGATGTCTAGGAAAGCCACATACAACGGCCTGCTTTCTATTTTAGATATTTCTATACACTGAGTAAGAACAAATAAGTTATCGTCTAAACGCCTGTCTACTCAAAATCCATTCTGAAGTTCTCCCAAAATATTATTACGTTCTGCCCAGGCTTTTATTTTTAATTTTACTGCCTGCATAGCCATCCTGTATAGTACCGATGTAATGGTTAGCGGTCTATACGAACGAATGTTATTCTTTTCCCCCTTGCCTTTATAGATCTCACCAGGCGCATAGGCGCCTGGTGAGATGGCGCCACCTAGCGCTCTTAATGGGGTAAACGAGTTCGACCACGTGAGCACACATAACTGTGACGCACTTCCGCAAGACAACCGCCGCATGCTCGTTTTCTTTCGCCTGTCGCACGTCCTGCGCGTTGTTGTCGCTGTTGCTGTCATCGTTGTTGGGTGGCAACTATTTTCTTGAGGTCTGGTGTCGCCGGCAGCCTACTAACGCAGCCGCAGCGAATAAGCAATGTCGGCTATGACGTCATCATTGCTAGCTGCACTGTTCGGAGCTCGGCTGCCGTGGTGACGTCGCGGAAGTTGGGGGTCCCCTTCAGGTCACCTTTGCTGTTGTCGATGTCGCGATGTATGGCGTCTAGCGCTCGACTGCGCATGTGAACTTCAATATTCATTTAAATTACTTTCGAAGCTGTGTTCGCTGTTGAGATTTGGTAGATGACATGTGCATGTCCACGAAAATTGACCCCGCAGGCTATCTTAGCAGCGAAATTTTGGTGTCAGTGCCCCTTTAAGAAAGATTTCATTCGTGCAGTACAGACCAAAGCAACTGCCATTTCAAGCAGGCACAAATACCTCCCACTGACCTGACAAGTCTTGCATTAGTGCTGGGCTAATGTAACAGTATTGAGAGTAATAATAATTCAAAGGGTTTCACCCTATCTAATTATTATGTGATGATGCTATGACCTCGTGTTATTGAACATGCACCTAAATCTATATATATGGGAGTTCTTGCACTTCACCCCTTTCGAAATTCAGCCACCATGGCTGAGAACGGAACCCGTTGTAGCTAAGCAGAGTGACACTGTGCTCCTAAACTACAACAGCAGTAGTATTGACAATGGTAATTGGTGATACGGCAAACAAAACAGCATCAGTAGGGAAATGGTTTGAAAAGCGGCTTCTTGTACAATCTATTTTTCCATATGCAGAAATGTTTCTTTTGTGAGAAAAAACTGATTAGAAGCTAATCAGTTTTTTCTGTATATGTATAGGATACACTATGGGCCAACTGTATGCGTCATTTTAACTTAGCAAATAATGCCTTAATCGCACCATGCATCACAAGCACGTGCTCGAAGGCTTGACTTAAGCCCTTCAACGTACGGGCCCCCAGCCTTGGTCGGACCCATTGCATCAAGCCTGGGATTGGTCCACGGCCACAGAAAAACTCTTCACGTGGCCCGGCCTGGCCCATGACCCATGTTGGGCACAGGGTTTCAGGTCAGCGCAGGCCTGTTCAGTGCTCTAGATTAGGTATCAGCAGCATCGTCAGGTCTCGTGGTTATGGAATTTTAAAGACACCTTTGCTTACTAAGTGCTCAGTGCACACTACATCCAAGGTGCGTACCTCCACAGTAGGAAACTTCTTTGGTGGTGTGCGTCTTGGATAGAAGCTTTTGTCTGGCTTGGGGGTGCTGGTCTGCTGAAGCCACGGTGGAGAACTTATGTGGTCACCATTGCTGTCATCATAGAAGCCACCTGCAAAATGAAGCACAGAAACCAAAACATTACTAAATGTCTTTCATAAGTCCTTTTCTTTTAACCAATGTGTAAAAGAATAAATAATTAAAAATTATAGCCATTTCACTCTGTGGAGGTGGGTGACAAGTGCAGCTGTATGATGCTGCATGGTGGTATCTCTACAAGTTCTGCACCACAACATAAAAGAAGCGTTGCACTATGTTAATAAGACTCCCCTCCTTCCTTTATGCCATAGAAAGTCTCTCCAAAACTTTGCATTGGCACCTGCAAAAGAACCAGCAGTGTTGTCACTGCCATCTCCTCGCTTGTGCTCGGTATTTAAGACACATTCCTTCTCACTTCTCTCTGCATCTCTACTGGTAGGCTCGTGTTTCCACGGGCGTACTATGGCTGCTCAATAAACACGACAATGCCAGGGCAAGAATGACACCCGCAGATGCATATGTGATTTGCTATGAAAGCGAAAATATGCAACGAACATGAAGCCAGTTGCGTGCTTTGACGCAAAAAAACTTCAAATTCTCTCGCCTTGTCCTCAATGGAAGATGTGCATGATTCACAGTGAGAGTGGCACAGTGCACAAGCATGTGGCCAGTTGCATGCTTTGGAGCGAATGAACCTGATATTCTCTCGTGCTTTGCTCCTCAACACCTTTTAGGGGCGAAGCTCCTCTTAGTCTAACCTTGTCACGCGTCAGTCGTCAGGCGTAACCCACGTGCCGGGAGACACACGCTCGCCCTCGGCGCGTGCTTCCCGGCGCTTGCCTCTCTCTCTCTCTCTCTCCCGGAGCGTGCCTCTGCTGTCTTGTGAGAGAGAGAGAGACAGAGAGAGAGCGAAAGGCACGCGTTGGCTATGGAAACGCTCTTTCTTAGAGGAACGCTACCAGCTCGCAAAGAAGGAGAACGCGCCCTCACCCGTAAGAGACAACGTTGGCGCAGGCAGCGTCTTCTAGCGAGTTTCTTGATTGAGAAATACCAACTGCTCGCGTTGGAGAAGCGTTCACCGGCAACCCATATATATATATATATATATATATATATATATATATATATATATATATATATATATATATATATATATATAGGCACTGGATCTTGACTTGCAATGAAGTGCCGGTGGGAGATTTCACTTGTGCATAGTTGAACCATGAGGATTCGTAGCGTGCGCGTTAACTAAATTAATCCGGAACTCGGCACGATCTACGATGAACCTCCCGAGCTTCGCCCACTTTCACTCCGTGGATATGCTGTAATTTTTTGCTCTCAGACTCACTTTTGTCATCTCAACTTATTCTGTGCACCCTGTCAACACACACACTTTTGGTCAAAACCTAGCCATATACAGTTCCACTGAAATAACACTAATTTTTTCTTGGGTGAGTTGGTACTTGCTGAAGGTCATGACTTTGTAGCACAACACTTGTGGAAAAAAAAAGGGCTAGGAGGAAGAGAAATGGAGCTGTAATACGCTCCCAGAAGAATTCCTGCCACAAAATGACAGCAAGTACAAGAACACCCTGGCTAAATGTTTCCCAAGTGTGTCCCAGTGCTCTTTCCCATTTACACTGCTAAAAAAAGGGGGGGGGGGGCTACTCTCAATGGCTCTGGTGTTGTGCAGTGGAGTATGAGGTGTCCAAGGTGACTGCACATTAGGTACAATACTCACGCGGTTAAATTTGTGTTCTTTAATTAACCTGACGTGATCAATATTAATCTGAAGTGTGCTCAATATAAAAAAAATCGCAGCATATCCACGGGGTGAATGATGATGAGTGGGGAAGCTCCGGAGGGAATCATCGATAAACCGTGAATCTTCCGTGCAATTCGCCCAGTCGATCATCGTGTAAAGACGTCTCATGCAGCCCCTTACACAGGCCGGAACGCGCACCGCGTTTGCCGACGCCATCACATGACTGCTGAGAGAGTAAAAGGCGGAGAGGCCTCAGCGTCTTACACCAGCTTCTTACACGGGTCGTAACGCGCTAGCACAACCGCGTTAAAAACGCGCAGTCTTTCGTTAATATTGGGTGTTTACTGTCATCATGGGCATGTGTCCATGTGCGCTTCATGGCGTAGTGGCTAGCGCCGCGCGTTCGGAAGCGAGGGGTCCCTGGTTCGATTCCGCGCTTCGGACACAATGTTCGGAATTTTTTTCTCTTCGTCCATGGTCCATGAAGCGCGATCCGACGCGTACAGCGACGATCCAGGAGAATGAGAGGAGTGCTCCCGGCGCAGCCCCGCGCAGCAGCTAATCGGAGAGCAGCGGCACCTCCAGCGCTCATATACAGGTACCGCCATCTAGCGGACATTCCAAGAACTAAACGAGAGGTGGCTACCTACAACTACATACATCGGGGACGCACGACCCACGCCTTAAGGAGCTTCGCCCCTAAAATTGGAGATGGCACTTCGAACGCTTAAGCATCTTGCATATTATTGCTGCTGACGGCTTCTTACCTTTGCTTTGCAATAAACAGTGCCATGAGATATAGTACAATATGAGGAAAACAGAACGGCTAGTACAAGACAGCAGGTACTAGGGTTGCCACCTGCCCAGTTGCTGATCTGCCTGTCTGCTTTTATAGACAACAGGGAAGTTGCCAGTTTGCACCTAAGACTGGCCATTATTGGCCGGTTTTTCAGCCATCATATTGCAATATATGCATGCTTTACCTTAGTTAGTGTATATTTCTATTGATCTGGTAGACTCAGATGCAAAGAAAAGCTCTTCCCTTATGGAGTATACACATTTATTTTCAGTGCATCAAATTCAGGTACCACACACCTTCGGTACAAATGTTATGCACCACACTGGTATTTTTATGCCAACCAGCAGGTTAATTGTTAATGCAGCATCATGTTTTTACATACACATGGAGGAATCCATGCATCTATCTCTAGGGAAAACAATGTTAAAACCAATGACCATGTCAAAGTAATAAATATAACCTCCTTGACTCCCCCATGGGCTGGTTACCTTTTCGGGGAAAGGTGGCACAAACACGACAGGACAGGTGGTGACCGCCAACAGGCTGAGTTCGCAGTCGGTGCTCGCCCTGTCACGTTTTCGTTCCTGTTCACATTCTAGTCGCACTGTTTTTTTTTCCCCTCCTTTTGAAGCACAAGCCAACTAACCAGAATCAATTTCTATTACTAGCGAGAAAGTGAGAGAGACTCAACTTTATTTCAGTGAAAAAAGGTTTAAGGAGGTCAAAGTAGTGAGAGAGCAACTGCAATGAAAGCCGTGTCAGTTAATATATGACTGAAAGTGACAAACCAACGAAAAACAAAGTGCATGCGAGCAAGCAAGATGAAGGGGCAATGCTCAAACTACTAACATGCAAACTTGTACTTTCACCATGTAAATGAAAAATTGCACTCTCAGCTTCGGCCTTGCTCTGTCATGCTCTTGTTCGTGTACATTGTGTTTTGCAGCTGGAATTTCACCCATAATTGAGGCAGCTGGCATTGGGGATTGTGAAATGCTCGGTAGAACATGGTAAGATTTCATAATGACCATCACTGTGCTATGGTAAATTGCACACAGAACTTTTCCCTGCATCTGAACTTACCAAACTTGCGACTTGATACACACAAGCTAAGGAAAAGCAAACAGGGTCTGTTATAACAGTAATGCGCACTTTCTGGAAAAAATTAATTTATTCGTCGGATATGTATGAATAATTAAAATACTTGAGAGTACTCTCCCCCTGCATTGATACACCTGCGGATACGTGTCTGCCATGCCAGGAAGGCACCCTCTAAGTCCTTGATAGGAATGTCTCTCAAGAATGTCACATGCTTTTGGATGCTTTCCACAGTCTCCCAATGCTTTCCATCCAGCTCTCTCTTCAGTCAGGGAAGCAAAAAAAAGTTGCACAGAGCAAGTCGGGACTGTAAGAGGAATGGGGGACGACTGGGGTTTTGCTCCGGGCCAGGAAGTTGGCAATGATGGACATGTGGCTGGGGGCAAAGTCATGGTGGAGCTTGGCCATGTCTTTGATATAAGTCCTCACCTGTGCAACCCAGTATTTCAATCTCTTGAGTACCTCCAGGTAAAGGGCTGAGTTGTTAAGGGCTGAGTTCATTGTTTCCCCCAGCGGTAAAAACTCAAAATGGACAATTCCTCGGGCGTCAAAGAAGACAACGAGCACTGCCTGTCAAGCTGAACCTTTTCAACTTCTGCCAGTTTCAGTCGGAGTTGAAGCGTTTTCTGTATCGATTCCTCAAGTTCTTTCTGTTGCCGCTCCAACTCCATCTCCTCTTCTCTTGCTTCACGTTCGGCAGCCCTATCTCCCCGAGCTCGAGCCTTCCGTTCTTCTACCCAAGCTTTCAACTCATCCTTCTAGACCTATGTGTAATACCAGTGCCATTAAATCTGCCGTACTCATCTTTTATCTGTATCCGCTAATTCCAATCAAGGGTTACCAGTGTATTACCAACAAACAAATGCAACCTGTTATGGAATAAACGGCTTCGTCCTGTCGTGGATGCCAATGTAACGAGCGAGGGAGAGAAAGAGGGAAGGACAAAGCTCTCTCTCTTAAAACGAGACGCTTGTGTTGCGGTTCAAGGGATACCAATGACTCAACTGTCATCGGAGCAATAACGAAGTCGTTGATGCAACAAACATCGTATTTATACAAGAAGAGAGATGATCCAATAATTAAATGAAGTAGAAGAAAATAACAATATGGAAAAGAAATACAAAAATCTCTGAATATAATAAAAGACAGAAGGGCAGAATAAAACCGGAAAAAGTTCACCGGTGAGCAATGGCGGTGATCAGTCACTGCGACAAGGTCAATGGAGGGAGGGGACGGCCAAAGCTGAAGCAGCGCTGTGGACACAATACCCGACACCGCTGCCATTGACCTGGACGTGTTTGGCATCTGCGCAGCTCAACTTGGAGGGTGGCTTGCGCTCGCTGAGGTGGCAGCTGTATGTGCCTGGCGGGAACGTCCGGGCGAGGTTCCACCCATGCCAGGCCTGAAGCGAGAGGTGGTACGGCCCCAGGTGGGAGCCTGCCGAGACCTTGAGTCTGCAACCCGACAAATGTCTCCTCCCGCACCCTGGTTCCTTGATGACCCAACCACGTCTGCCTGGCTCTTCTCCTGAAACAGTGGATCTCCCTTTTGTTCTTCGTGTCGCCTTTTCATTCGCCGAGCGGCTTCACACCACCACGTGCCGTGACGCAATGCATCGTTGTCGTCTTCATCGAATGCATCGGTGGTGTGCACTTAAAAACACACTGCACTAATCTTTCCCCGCACAGCACTTCACTCATCACAGCCACATACCGTACTGATTCTGAAATGCAGTCGTCCTTGAAGGCTTCTTGATGCATTTGGAATGTTTTGACTGCATTCTTTCTAAGCTTCACGCAAAACTTGACAGCATATCACTGTTCAAGCGAACGCTCCACCGCCCCGTCTTAAAAAGTCGAATAAACTTGTCACACGGAGGCATGTCTTTCCGCTCACACTGCGAGGAGTAAACTGGCAACCGGATGCATGGGAAGGTAGACCCCCCACAATGTTACCCAACCAGTTTTACCATGCTGCCATGGATAGTCGCATCAGAACAAAATTGTGTGCATTACTTTTATAGTGGACCCTGTACATATACTGCGATACAATAGCCGAAAAACTGGACAGTGATGGCCAGTCTTAGGTGCAGCTCGGCAACTGGTCCGATGCCTATAAAACTGGCTGGGCTAGTCAGAAATACAGCAGGTGGCAATGCTAGTTCATGTTGTCCTCGTTGTATTTGCTGTTCTAACACGAAAGTGTTTTATGCTGGGGTCCACCAAGAAATCAGTGACGCACTTCCTGTAACAGAAGTGGATCTTTGAAAGAATGAACAGGCATTCACACTGAAAAAGTTCCACCCAGGCAGACTCGAACCCACCTTCAACCGGGATCTGATGAAACGAGCTGGATGCTCTACCGATACACCACCACAACATCGGTCATACGAGGAACAGATGGGCCTTATATGTTGACTATAGCGCTTGAGAAGTTGCATTTAATTGTCATCCTGCTAAAGCAAAGATGTTTAGTACAGTGAACTATGGTGTCTAACAACTAAAATTACTCTTAACTTAAGATCGCCTCCCTTATACTGCACTCTTGGTTCGCTTAGGTTCACTGTGGTGGTAACGCCATATAGGAACGATAGATAGAGCGAAGCAGATTGTCGCGCTGATTCGCACCGGCAGTTAGCGCTTCGGCAGTGTTCACGCCTCGATCGCCTCGACTGCCGAAGACGTTAGGGCTGTGGCACTGTGACAGCACGTTCCAGGGGCAAAGTACAAATGTGGCCACTACAAAATTTGTTTTGCGTGGCCAGGTGTGTTGAGTTGCTATACGCACTGCGAAAGGATCGCAAAGACAGCCACAGACAAGCAAATCATTTTCCTTTCCTTGCAGTGGGCTGTGTTTTCACAAAACGATCCGTTGACAACCCGTTCGGTTTCTCTTCCAAGGCGTCACCATTTGCGGACAATCCTCTTTTATCGCAGGCTTGTGCAAAGCTCTGGCGCGTGCAATTCAGTGTTTCAAGAGCAATGTCAGTCGCTCAAAAGCTTTCTCTCATGTACAACTGCCGAGAATCCCTGTGCCGTGTCGAGGTGCCGCTGATGTCTAGATTCAATATGTTCACATGTTCATAGCTAGTACACAAGCCATCTCCCGCCCCTCGATTCGCCAGATTGCCACTTATGTACTCCACAACTTCATGAAGACAGGTTTCACTTTCGTGTTATACAGATTCCTATGACAGAGTGATCAACCACATTTTTTTTCTCATTTTGTACTATATATCACGGCGCTGTTCTTCGTTATGAAGCACAGGCATCAGCAGCAACTGCATGCAAGATGCTTTAGGATGAGAAGTGCCAACTCCAGTTCTTATATGGTACACTCTCTTTAGTGAGTCCGCATTCCAGATTCTGGGGTTTTGCTCTGCATTAACATGGCAATAAATTATGGGATTTTGCTCCAGATTAGTATTGACCACCTCGGGTCCATTAACATACACATAAATCTAAACGCAAGGGCATTGTACCCCCCAATGTGCAGTCACCATGGATAGGAATCGAACCCACAGTCTCATATTCTGCTCCACGACACCAGAGCCATTGACAGTAGACTTTTTTTTTTTCACCAGCTCTCTGGTCAATGTTAAGATATTCGCAGAGGTATTAAATGCCCATTACTCAAACAATCTATCTAAACTATTAAATATGGGCCAAACAATGTCCAATAGTTTAGATAGATTGTTTGAGTAATGGGCTTTTACCTCTGCGGATGTTATAACATTGACCAGTGAGCTGGTGAAAGAAAAAAAAAAAAGAGCCTACTGTCAATGGCCCTGGTGTCGTGCGACAGAATATGAGACTGTGGGTTTGATTCCTGGCCCATGTTTAATACCTTCTGAACAAGGATGGCACGATATTCAGTGTATGTTTGATAACAGCCATTTGAAATCCTTGCATCCTTGCGCTACCGAAATGACCATGTGACACCACAAGGTGGCATAGGTACTATTCAGTGATATTTTGGTGACTTCAACTACAGACATTTAAAAACATAAACACATTTTAAAATTTCATGTGCTCAAGAATCATAGATCTATATGAAAACCAGAAAGTAACAAAATAGTTGGACTTTATATGGTGCTGCCGCTCAGATGAAAGACTGAGGCACATTTTGTTTTCCCAAGGCCTCCGAGGGCACGCCAATCTTGAACGCCATGGTGGCAACTAAGATTATGTCAGCTGCAGAGTTGAGGGGAATGCGCACTGGAAAACCAAAACTGTGTTTTTTATCGCTCTAAATCAATCCAGACAACGTGACGAAACAATGTATATTATGACTGCAAGGCCCAGGATTCTGAATAGTACACACATCCTACAAAATTTTCCAAACAGAACATTTCCAAAAACCTTTAAGTACAAGAAAGAGCAGTAATGTGAACCCACATCAACATGAACAGGTGGTCCTTGTCACCATTCCTCGTTTACTTTATGTACAGGTTTTAGAACTAGAACAATAATTTTAATATAAGTTTTGTGAAAAAGAATTCGCTTGCCTGAAAAGAAGCATGCAAACTCAAAACACTTTTCTACCAACATTTTCATTTCTGAACTGAGTGCACTTAGCAAAAAAATAGTACACTTTTTGATCACAGTACCTTCTTTCCAATTAAAGACATATAAAAGGCAACAGTGTGAGTTTTTATTACACTTCGCTGCAAAAGGAGTTGTGAGAAAAATGTCCCTAACTTGGTAAGCAGACCAAGACACCTGCAATTATCGAATTTCTTGCTGGAAGCAAATAAAACTAAAGATAGTCCAACCTGGTGGACACTGGCTTTGATCTTCACATTTCCTTTCAAGGCTATTCAAGCAATGTTATACTTTAAAACTGCACTAGAACCAACAAAACCAACTAAAACCAACAGCAAAAAGAACAAAATTTAGAAGTAGCTTTTAAAAGACAGCCATTCCAGACTTTTTTTTAAGATCACTCGGGCTGAACGGATGTTCTCTATTGTTCTGTGGGAAAAAATATTCCATTACAGTAAAACCTCGTTATAACGAAGTTGACGGGGGAGCGGTAATTACTTCGTTATAACCATTAGTTCGTTATAACCAATGTCAATTTCATCTATAGAAATTTCAAGGGGAATTGCGATTGCTTCGTTATATTCGATATTTCGTTATATCCGGTTTCGTTATAACGAGGTTCTACTGTATTTGAGTTCCTAACAAGTTACCCCGCATCAAATATGAGCAGCTTAGCGTATGTCCTGCGCGACTGAAGTTGTTCTGCAAATAATTTGTAGGTCATTAAAAAAATAATAATCCCAACACAGTCACAAAGAAAGCATTAAAAAAAGAGTAAGAAATGCGCCACCATGTTGCATAGTGCTGAAGCGTCATCTTGCGAACTGTATACTCACTAGTTCCACTAGTCGAGTTCATGCGCTCCTGCAGATCTTCTAAATGAGCAGACACTGTAGAAGCCAAGGTCCAGTCAGATTCACGACAGCTACGCTCTAGGGCAAGCTGAAGTGCCGCCTGTTCCTTCTGCAACAGGGCGTACTGTGCGTCTTGCTGAGGAGACTTGCGCTCGGACGTCCTCTTTATCACCTGCCATCACCACAACAAATAATTCTGGGGCTTTATGTTCTAAAACCGCAACACAATAATGAGGCATGCCATAATTAGGGTTACCACCTTCTACTCCCCCCTCCCCCCCCCCCCCCCTCTCAGAAAAAAAAGAAAGAAAAGAAACAAACTTGCCCTTCGGCAGGGTTATTCATACAGGAAGTTGAAATTATGTTGGAAAAGGAGACATCATGTAAAGTCTTTTAAATGCAACACCACTTCTTGTTACATTGTCTCCCTAGAGAGAAATTACCATAATGTACATGTACACTGAAACACAATACTGAGCTAAACAACTAGCCGGTTGGTCTGCACAGAAACACCAGTGAATGGAATAATGTTGGCACTAAAGGTGACTGGGTTTTCACTTTGCTCTGAATGTGCTGCACTGAAAAGTAACTGCACAGACTTTGTCCATAAAAGGCTCACTGCATCTGAATCCATACCAGTGGCATCGTATACACAAGCGATGCGATGGCCAAAAAGCTGCCCATGATAACCAGTCTTAGGTGAGGACTGGCAACAGGCCCGATGTCTAAAAAAAGAGCCAGGCCTGAGCAGAACCGCAGGACAGTGGCAGCGTAAGCTGGAGGACCGATGCTCTTAGAGGCCATTTTAAACGCTCGGGGAAACTAGTGCAAGTAGAGGTGGTAGCTATTCCCTGCGCCATAACTCATCATTTCGCCAAGTAGGGAAGTATCCACTATGCCATAATTACTGCGGCATTGTAACATGCAAATCTGTATAACTGAACATCTGAACATTGTGATAAGCAGTGGGAGCGTTGCACATGCGCGGTGGTTGCCGTGCAAGCATGACTTGCACTCTATTACAATTATCACACCATCTCACGTAGCAGAACAAGAATATATAATGTTAAGAGCAATGACAACTGAATAAGGTGCCCACTCTTTAATCCATCGAGTCACCACAAGCAATGGCACCAGGGAGTTGGTGCATCAAATGGAGTGAGCTGCCAGATTAGCCAAGCTGCTGTGTGTGCATACTGCCTTTGGCATAGTCATTATAGGCATGCAGCCTAGTGCACAGCAGTTGGGAACGCCCACCACACCACCGCAGTTTTTGATGGTGTTGTTATGGTGGCTGGAGGTGTTGCGGGAAAACCTGATGGCTGTCACTGAAGCAAAGTGGCGGAGCAAAGAAGCTTGTCACTTATTAATGAAGCACACAAGCTCAGGGGTGCAGCAGTTCAATTTATCCATTTCAAATCTGAACCTGTTCAAAATTAAAGCATGCAATTAAAAATGCATGCAACTTTTAGGTTGATATGGAAAGAGTTCAATGTAGGCAACAATTCTATATATCCATGTTTGTTATATTAAGGCTTGATTTCATTTCAAAGGTACCACAGATAGGGGCACACACTGTTTCCAACTCACCAGTGCTGTGTAATATGCAGCCCGCGCAGTGGTCAGCCCTGAAAACATCTTGGCCGCCTCGTCCAGGTAGCCTGCATTCATGGTAAATGTGGCCAGGAACATCTTGGCCTCCTGCTTGATCTCTCTCAGCTCCTGCAGGCTGGTAACACCACAGCCAGCTGGCACGCAGAACAGGCGGTCTGACGGTGTCAATGAGCTTCCAGTAACGCGATATGTTTCAAGCTTGGTGAGCACAGCCTCCCAGTAATGGGCTGCTTGATTCTCAAAGGCCTTTGCTTCTTCCTCCAGCCCATCAGCACAACTGAGTGATGACTGCATGTCACAAAATGAAAACAAAAATGCTTTTCTACTGATGTGGCAGCTTTTCATTCCATTTCACTAGGCACTTGTAACATCCTATTATTGTGGTTTCTATTCTTTATCAGAACCTCATTGCCAATGGTAGCTAATGGTTTGCATAATGCTCCCACAGAAAGTGTCTGGTAAGAGGGAAAAAAGAAGAAAAAAAGAAAAGGAATCAGTGGGACAGCTAACCATTAAAAGTGTGTGAATATTCAAGATTTTAAATAATTTTGGATATCGCTTGCAATAAAGTTTGATTCGCATTAAACTCTTACTATTCAGTTTACTAAAAGTTGTAATAAAGGGGCAAAAGACGCTATTTTTTTACACCGATGTACTGTGGCGGAGCTAACATTTGTGTACTGCAGCGAAGGTAGCTCATGCATATGTGCAGTTCTCTTTCGGACTATAGACCTATTCCATGTTGGTAAACAGTGGTAGGCACCGGCGATATAACCAGGGCTTGTGTCGACGTCGCGGCGCGGAGGCCCCGCCCACCGCTTGCCGCGGCCCCGCACGGTCGCGCCACCGCCGCCGGCGAAGCGCGTGCGAAAGCTGCCTCCGAGCACGGGGCGTCGGAGCGCCGACAGGTGTTTACAACAGTTTTCGAGGGGCAGCCGCGTGAGATGAAGTCGCGTTAGCTCTGTAGGAAGCATTCGATGAATGTAGAAAAGAATGTGCTGACGACCAGCTATGACAAGATGTGAGAAATTGATTGAAAGGATAAGCACCTTGCAACATGATGCGAATGATCGCGAGCTATCATGTCGGCATCGCTTCATGCGTATGCTTTAATTCGGTAACTGGCGCAAGGATGAACCACTTGCAACAGTGAGACTTGTTTAAATACGACTTGAAGATGCCTCAGCTAAAATACTGTTTCGGACTAAAGCCTCTAATCCCTACACGAAATCCTTGCGCAAAAACAAATGTAACTCAAGCATGCGATATTGGTGACGCTAGAACCTATGTAAATACGGCTGCAATAACGCACACACACAAAAATGCAATGACGAGCCAAGGACAATGCTCTCAAATAACTGACAGCAAGGCGCATAACCGCGGCTTGCGGCTCTGCCCATACGCTGAGTTCCGATCGTGACGGCGTGAAGTCCTGTGACGACACGGCACATTTCAAGCGTGTAGTTCATTCGAGCAGTCTGACAATCGAAAAAAAAAAATTAAAGCGCATCGTAACCACTACAGCATTGCCAAAGACACTTCTCGTGTGTATGCTATCGCAGCCACAAGCAATTTGCAAAAGCGTCGCTGTAATCGGCCTTTCGCTCATGGCTACGTGAATTAAGCTCTTATATATTTGTTTCATTTGAGTGATTGAAATTCGTATGAAGTATGTATAGCTTCCCCACTTCAATAATACACGGCGACCGCGATTACTTCTACACATCGAGCTAAGCTAACGTCGTGCGCGCTTTGCGGTAAGCGTCATCGCTCTGTGTCCGCACTTTGTTTATGCCAAGAAATTTGGTGTCGAGCATTACACTTGCCAAACTTGTGACAATGCTATTTCTCTCAAATGAAACAAGACGCACTAATGCCAAATAATTACCCATACGCTTAACCGTGACGAAAATGTTTGGCGCATAACCGATGCGCCAAACAACCGGCATTACAGGTTCGTCCCTTTCCTTAAGACAGACATAAGCAGGAAACCGATAAAAACCTATCGCACATATCTTGTGCGTTGCTGAGCAACCAACCCACGGCGCAGGTCATCGGTGAACACTTTTTTCTTCATTTCACGGCGGTGAGAAGCGCCCGCACCAGCGAAAACACAGCGGCTGCTACGGTAGGCGCGCCGGCGGTTGCCTACCATGCGAAACCAAAACTCCCGACGACAGCGCCACCGCATCTTCGTGACGTAGGCCGGGTGGAATAGGTCTATAGAACTTTTCTAAGACAGCATTGTGGGAGCACACCAGTCAGGCGGTACCCTTCGTTTTTTTCTTCTTTTTTTTTTTGCGCATATGTCTAACAGTATATTTCTCTGTAATTTGCATAGTATTATTCAACAAATATTCAAACAATATTCAATTTGCACTTGAACATCGATATTTGGATTCACTTTGCACTCACAATTTTTCTATCCACACTGCCCTGCTAATCGAGACAGAAGACATTACAAGACACAACTTGACAATCTGACATGATTATGCGTATTTTGATGTTTGTATATAAACAATGGCATTTTTCAAAGGTCTTAAACACCCTTTTTTAATTAGTTGCCCTCATTAAAACCAATAAAATTGATGCGAAAGTTTTGCTCTTGTGTATTACAAACAAGCTACCACTTCAACTTCTTAAACAGCAGAAAGGTCACTGCAGCTGTCACAAAAATATCGACACGCACCTTCTTGGAAAATGACCTAGCCAAGTGAACAACTAGTGTAAGGTCCATGCCATGATTTCCAATAGCCCGAACAACTTCAAGCCCTCGCCGCATTATGGACCTGAGATCAGCCCTCTTGCTCCTGCATGAAGAATGGTCATCAAAACAAAATATTTAGCAGCTTTGGACGATTAACTATGCATGACAGATGTTGCAATGCGAGCTTCTAAAACCTCTGATGTGAAGGCCATTATTTAGCTTGTTGAAAATTTTCATTACCAATAAAATATTCCTTGCTGTTAAATTCACATCTGACTGGTTATTGGGGATAACAAATTCTACATGTTAAGGGAGAGAAAGTGGTGTGAAAATTGCTTCACCAGATCTCAATGAAATAGCTGTGGTTGCCTGCATTAGAGGTGCCAGTGCCTCAGCAAATAAATTAAATGCAGCAGGCACATTCTGTTATTAACTTTCACAAAACTAACAAGTATGGCATCCAGTATGGCTGACTGCAGAAACCAATAAACCCCTTGACAACACATTTTTTTTTTTTTTTTTTTTTGCAGGTGACACTGTTCAGCAAAATGCCATTTTAAAATCTGGGGCCATACAGGAAGTCTCCCTTTCACTCTTACAACCTTGAGATTTTCTACATTTACGTATAGCATATTATATGCTGTGTTACCTTGACATGTACCTCAAAATCTTGAATCTCTAGCATGTTTCTGCATGTGTACACATGTGCTTGCATGTGACCTACTAAGTCTGTATTTTTATCATTGTCATGGCTCTTGCTATAGACAGATAAAATAATAGCCTGCAACTGCACCAAACCTTTGAACCGCGGAACTTACACAGGGGCCTCGTACACCTCAATAGCTTTATGATCTCAGGTAAATTTCCTTGCTACAAACATTGCCCAACAGCTTTCTTGCTTAACTACCACCCTCTTCAACAGAGACATCAAATGTAGAAGTGGCACCATCTAAAGCTGCCTCATGGTTGTGACTGATATATACCTATTGGTAACACCAATAAGAGAATACAATTAAGACTGTGTCATAACTTAACATGATAAATAAAACCTGGATTCACGGAGCTTACACATCCATATAAAACTTCGGGTTTGTCTTTGGTTTGCCTCAGAGGCAGTCCGCTAAAGCAGAAATCTTGTGCAATGTAACTGTTATGCTATTTCAAGGGCTTACATGTAACATTCAATGATCAGGGAAACATTTATATTTCAAAGGGCTTAAACAAACTTTACATTTAACTTTGTTGTGAAATGAAGGAAAAATATCAACGGCTAAATTCAGGGTTATTTTTACTTCAAATATTTATTCATCCTGATTAAAAATTTTAGATGAGCAGCTTGGGCTTGTTGGTACATAATTGTATGAGAAATAAAACACACTAAGACAGGAACAAAGGGAGCAAGACGACACAAGTGCTTGCATCATCTCACTTCCTTCGTCCCAGTTTTAGTGTGTGCTATATCTCGTACAATTTAGAATTTTAGTTATTTGAGCATGCCTAATATTTACAGAAGCATAAGTGAGCAAGTATATAAAGCAAGGTAAAACATTAGGAGAGTATGAGGGAGGGTTACATATTATGATAGTGATAGCAACTAACAATATGCCATGTAACTGCACTTACAGGATAGCAATGTAGAATGATGGCCCATATCCTGCTTTGATGCAAGTGCTCAAGGCAAGATCAGAAGGCCAACAAAATTCTGTGCTGGCATGTTGTGACATAGGCCCCTAATGTAAGCACATGTCCGTAAAACTGTGCTCTTTTTCATGAAGTCATCTCAAATACAACAGCTGGATGCCTCTGTGCCACTGTTCCAATGCTATTTTGCTGAAACAAGTTATGCTCTCACAGCCAGGACATCCGTCCTTACAGCAATACCTTCTGCCTGCTTTTTCAACACGCTGTTTCCAAATACAAATGTTAGAAAAGGTGTGCACGTGTGTATGCGGAAAAGTGAAGGGGGGATTGGGATACTGCCAATTTATACAAGGAAATTTGTCCAGCCTCACAACAATTTGTAGCCATTTAAATGTACAATGATTTAGCTAGCACTTGGCTCCTTTGGCAATGCCCCATTTTATGCAAATCTATTGGTGTGTTGTTTTCATTACTGCTATTTAGAGAATATTTTAGGGATGTGCAAATATCCGAAATTTCGACTAATTTTCAGATAGCATTTGCTATTCAATTCAATTTACACTTAACATTTACTATTTGAACTATTCAAAGTTGGTAAATAAGGGGGCAAAATATAGTCTTGTGACAAGTGGCCCATTTCCAGATGTAGTAGGCTTCATCGCATAGCACTCGTGTATTCAGGCGAAGCTAGAACCTGTGTACTTCGGCGAAGCTAATACTTGTGTAAGTGAACACTCGTGTACTGCAGCAAACCTAACGCTCTTACACTGTGGCAAAGCTAACACCCGCGTGCTGCGTTGGAGTCAGCCCTTGTGTACCGCGGCGAAGCTAAAATTCGTCTACTGTGGCGAATTCGAATTTAACACTCGTGTACTGCGGCAAAGGTAACACTCGTGCAATGCAACGTAGCTAAAACTCACGTACTGCAGCGAAGCTAACACATATGTACTGTGGCACAGTTAGCTCAGCTTTCTGTTGCACAGCTCTCTGTTGGACTGTTCTTTGGGACTTTCTAATGGCACTGTGGGAGTACACTAGTCTCTCAATAATTTTTTTTTTATTTACCCATGTTTAGCCGTACATTTCTCCATAATTTGACATGGTGTTATTCAAAAAACATTCTATATGTGTCTCGAAGGTTCTTGTTTACCTCCCAACGCCTGACTTTGTCGACAACTTCCACAGTTCGGGCTTCACGATGGGGCTTTACAACGCTACAATTATCATGTCGATGGCAACAAATGGGTCCCCGTTATACCTTGTTCCCTGCAACGGGAGGTGCTCGAAGCTTTTCACGACGGTCTGACTGCAGGTCATCTAGGCTATCACAAGACTTACGAAAGAATACGAAGTCGCTGCTCCTGGCCTGGCCTCTCTACAGTCGTTGCCAAGTACGTCGCATCCTGTGTCCATTGTCAGAGCCGCAAGTGACCAACTACTGCTCCTTCGAGCCTCTTATATCCTCTTCCTTGTCCCGCGTCACCTTTCGAAGTCCTTGGCATAAACTTGTATGGCCCTCTTCCGAAGACCCCTACTGGCAACTGCTGGATTGTCATGGCTGTTGATCTCACTCGCTACGCTGAGACAGCCTGTCTGCAAACTGGCACTGCTGAGCAAGTCGCCGATTTCTTCCTACGCAACATATTTTTGTGTCATGGTGCTCCACGTGTTCTCCTCAGTAACAGTGCCAAAGCTTGTCTCTCGTCCGTTCTGGTGAAGTCCAGCGTGCCTCAGACACCATTCACAAGACTACGTCGAGCTATCACCTGCAGACCAGCGGCCTGACAGAGCATTTCCACTGTACTCTCTCGGACATGCTCGCAATGTACATTGCTCCAGATCACACAAACCGGGATGCAATCCTCCCATTCGTAACATTTGCCTACAACATGGCTACGCAATGCACCACTGGCTTTTCTCCATTCTTCCTCGTGTATCGTCGCTCACCAAGTTTCGCTCCAGACATATCATTTCTATTGGCTTCTGTACCCTCAGCAGCTCCTTTCTCCGAACAATTTCTCTCTCAGCTTGCTGACTGCCACCGCCGCGCCCGCATTAACACCGGCATTTCCCAGGAGCTACGGAAGTGCCGCTACGACTCTGGTTACCATGCTGTGACTTTTTCTACTGGTGATGAGGTGCTTCTTGGGACTCCCGTGCGCGCTACTGGCTTATGTGAAAAATTAACCAGTCGTTTTATTGGACCTTACACAGTCATTGAACAGACCATCACCGGTGAACTACCGCATCTCGCCCCTTACGCCCCCACCTGACCACCATCGCCAAGGGACAGAAATCGCGCATGTTTCTTGCTCAAAACCATACTTTGGCGTGGCCAGGCGGCCGCTTCCACCACGGGAGGGAATTACTAGTGTGAGCTAAACATACGACTGGCTCTTCTTCATCCTCCCACATCATCATCACTTATACATTTTCCCTCATCTACATGGACCATTATCAGGCACTAGGCTCGCTCTTCATCTTCGTCATCATAGCTCGAGCTCGGCTGCAATAAAAGCAGTTCCTCAAAATATGAACTTGCTTTCCACTTGAAATCTTGGTATTTGCACAGCTATAGAATATTTTTATATTTATGACCCACCTAGTAGAACAGTTGCCCATTATGCGTCAAATTTTATAAATACTACAGTGTCATGAAGCAAAGGGGAACTCTCCCACACTTCAACTTCTGTAAAATCGACAACACAACCTATTTTTCATTCTTTAGAAATGAGAAAATAATTGTTATAAACTTGATATTTAAATATTGTCTCAAACGTTCGCACCGACTCAATAGAACACCTTGCTTTCAGTGAATAGTTGGACGCAGCATACAGCAGCATTTAAGATTGCTAATGCACATGAGTATATTGTTTTTTGCAGTTCTTAAGTCTGCACATGCAATAAAATTCTCCAAATGAGGAAACACCTTCAACTAACGGCCGTGCCTTGGCCATATGTGCACTCACATGGCACTTCTGATGCACAAGTGGCGTGCAGCCCTCCACCAGTTGGCCTGAGCATCTGTGCACAGCTGCATTCCCACGTGAGGTGGGAGCACCAAGGGCCCTTGGATGGGATGAAAGGCCTTACGGCTCAGTGCCTGACTCGCACAGTAGCATGTTGCTTCCAGAAACGCCATCATGTCCAGTTGGCTCAAGGTTTCGATAGCTCCAGATCTGAACGAATGCGGCTCCAATGGGAGTTCCTCAAACACGTGCACCTGTAATGAATAAGTGCAATGTGTCTGAGCAATTACTGCCCTGCACAGACAAATTTTGGAACGTGCTTTGCTACACACCTCGAAGGGTTGTCCGACCTCCACACACTTCTTGTCCCACAGGGAACTCCACTGCAGCTTCAACCAGGCCAGGTGGTCAAGAGACGCAGGATGCAACCACTGAGACTCTACAGAAGGATATGGCATAGAAACAAACAGTTTGGAGCAGCAAACAATGCTTCTGCAGCATATGGCCCACACAGTGCATCACTTAATGCAGAAAACACACATGCTGACAAATGAAACAGCATGGAAAACCTTTACTTACATTTACTACTTCATGTGAGGTTGCAGAAAAACAGAACACAGACCAAACATGCAGAAAATTTAAAAATTCATGTCTAATCTTGCCAAAGTGTTCACTATTGAATTGCCAAAGAAAACATTGGCACTAAAATTGTTCAGCTGCATTTCATCCAGGGTACAGTTTTAAAAAGGATGGGGTACCAAATCAAGATGAAGCGTAGGGGGAGAGCTCTATGTCTATCCTCAGCAGTCTGTAAAAATTTGAGGCTGTGTCATGCTCCTCCTTGGGGCTGTGTCTATGGGGTGCATACACCCCACTAGAACTTCAGCTACCACGGGAATGATAGGCAGTACACAACTATGTTCAATCACTGTGCATACTGCTTTAGCTATTGTGTTGACTTTATTCATTTCATGTTCCATGCCTAAGTTTTCAGGAAATTACACTATCCCTATCAATAGGAATGCAGAAGACTGCCCACACACACAGGTCGTTATGTGCTATGAGACCAAAGTTTAGGCACACCCAAACACCACAGACACTAGCTGAAGTGCCATGCTTGCAGCTCTCATAGGTACCAGATTTGCCTCTAGTAATTTCCCTTTGAAAGAAAATGCGTTCTTGCAACTGCCACTCCTTATAATACAACCTCTTAGTCCCGAACATGCCACCTTAATTTCTAAACTACATTGAGAAGTAAACTTTGAATTGCACATGACACAACAGCTGAAATAAGGCCCCTTATACTATGGTGTGCTTATTGCGTGGGCATGTTCAGTATGAGCTGCAAGATGGTGCCTGTGGTCGGAGAGGCTGCAAGACTGCACAGGAAGCACTGACATGTTAAAAATTAATTCAATAAATACCAACAACCACAGTGATGTATAGGTCCAAGTTTTCCTATGATGGGACTGGCACACACTCGTGTAACCCCTTCAACCATGGGCTCCATATGGGGAGCATTACTGCGCACTTGGCTAACCCCTCAGTCTCTCCTCTTTTACTTCATCCTCATCCTTACCACACACTCGAGAAGAACTGCAACCAGTTGCACATCTAATTCCCCCGACGACACTAGCACTGTTGCGGCGGCGAGCTCGTCACCGTCGGGAGAGCGGAAAGCAGTAGCGCCTGCTTGCCCTCTTGACTGCGTCAGTTAAGCGGCCGCCTCGTCGCCTTGCACCGCATTAAATAATTTTTAAAAAAGACATTTTGCAAGCTTAGTGCATCGGAACGATTCTTTGCAGAAGTCATAGCTGTAGTGCTGTGGAATCGAACATTCTATATTTACAGCAACTCACCGTGAAAGGAGTTTTAGAGCTTCCCCAACGCGCCAGTAAGTTCTGCATAGCCGCGAGTTGTCAACTATGCCAATTATATTTTTAAAGAGAACATTGTGTTTGTAAGAATTACAGATGCTGGTATATTAATTAGGCTTGCCTTAATTAGCACAAAATGTGCTTAGCTTACTTGAATATACAATTAGCTGGGCATGGTTGCTGTGGCGATGCTCGGCTCGACAGAGTTTTCTACGGATTCCTTACCTTAAACAGCTTCACATTTAAAACACAGCGACCACGATGGTTTGTTCATGTTTGCATATGTACCCGTTATGGAGGTTTTGTGGATACATTTGACGCCAACTGTTTCTTTAATTCCCAGGAATAACTGCTCGAAAAGGCGACAATGAACACGCTAGGTCAAACAGTCGAACTGTGGAACGGCTTCTCAGAGGCGAGCTATCAATTTAGCGCTGCTTTTCTTCGTTGACATCGCAATTAAATCCTGCACTAACCAGCAACAAAAGTGCTACTGTACTAATTTTTGAGCAAATGATTCACTAAATTATCTGGAAAAAGGTCCACCTGGCAGTTAAGTGCGTGTTTTTCGAGGCAGTTTCAACCACAGTTTGCGCAACACAAAGGCGCGTGGTTTAAGCACCAGCTGCCTTGATTCTTCTTTTACATCATGCGTACAACCTGCCTGATCCAGCAGCTGATCATTCCTAGTACTTATACGCAAGAAAAAGTTGCAAATGTTCAGCTATCTATGAAAAGACGAAGGGCAGTAACGTGAGCACTCATGTTACGTCTGTCTACATTACGTTCTTGTCCTTCGCTAGCTCTTCACATTGTTTTACACGCTCTACGAACAAGGACCAACATCTTACGTGTTCGGAATACGTGTTGAATTTCATGTAAAAAAATCTGCAATTATGACCCATGACACGGCGCTCAATGCACGCACCACCTTCGCTCCCCTTGGAGTATCGAGGGCGGCCGGTGGAAGCTCTCCCAACACTAACGAAAAAGTGGCCACAGTGGCGTTGGTGGGCTATGCGATGGTGGAGACACCTGGCGGGTGCAACCTGCTTATACATGAGACTTGCCTTGATCATGTTTATGGAGAGCTGCAGGTGAAGGAAACTCAGAAGAATGACTGATAAGGCTTGTGTCCTGTAGGAACCATGAGGTGCTGCCTTTTCCATCAAAAATGCTTTTGTAAATTCTTTTTCGAACCTGAGAAGACAAAAAGCAGAGAAAAGAAAAAAATTTCGGGAGGGGCTGTCGCAGACATCATCTAAGAACGGATTCATTTCTAAGTCTTCTGAAAGAAGCTTGTTAGCTTCAGCTGTGCTGTACAATGAACAGCTTTACAAGGCTGTTCACTTCATATGCCACTATATTATCTTACACTGCTGATCCTACTGGTGTTGTCCCCCGTCCTGAAAGTTGGAAGCTACAACTGAATTCGGCACAGAAAGGTGAAATCCACTGTAAAGGAGTGCTGACCAGCTTGACCTTCTAATGCAGTACATTACACGTAAGTGTATGTTTGATCAGAATCCGCTGTAAAAGAAGCTCAATCAACAGAAGAGATAGTAAGGTAAGCATAACACTGCAATTTGGCATATTGCATTCATATGTCTGTTGCAAACAGATTTGTTGTAACAACATTATACTGTATTTCCATAACTGCTTCAAGAGTGAATTCTAGGAGACGGCACCCCATGTAGGACATGCACACAAAAATGAACATTCACAGCGTTGAAGCATTTCTTATACACCCTAATAGGACGTGCGTTGGGTGTATGGCACTATTACATTCTTCTTGCTCTCATTATTTCATAAAATGTCAACAGCAAGACCTCACTGCTGCCACTGTAGCCAAACCAAACCAGTCACACTGCACGTCATGAACATCAGCGCTTTTGTTTATAAAGCCTCTCTCTGTACTAATTAAACCATTCTGGCAGTTGACTGCAACATTTGCTAAAGTAAAAATCTGTTCTGCACTCAGCATCACTGCACAAAGCTAATGATGGCAGTTGCCTAATTAAGCTTCACTATGATCATTGCCATGGTGTAGATCATTCCTGCAACAAGTCAAATTATTTCTTAGTGCTATGCAAAACTTTCACAACCAGTAAAGTACTGAAAGACTTTGCCTATATTCTCAACAACAATACACAACATATCAGGAAATAGAACATGTGCATTTTGATGGTTGCAAATTCTGATTTAACCATAAGATATTGCAAGGTCTATGTTTATTTTGATGCTTACAAATTCTGATTTAAGCATAACATAGTGCAAGGTCCCCATCAAATAGAGTAGCCACCTGCCTGGTTTTTATCCGACCTGGTCCGTTATTTTGACAGTGGGCCGGTTGCTGGTCTGCACCTACGACCAGCCATCATTGGCCGGTTTTCTGGCTATCATATCAAGTATACTTTTCGATGTTTTATAAGTACTAATCCCACAATGTGTATGAATAAGAGAAATCAGCTAAATGCCCCAATGGTTAAAATGGAGCTCTGTGTACAGTATAAATTGGTGTAAGTATAGCACCATGTTTCTGTATACGTGTATACATTATACGTAAATTTCTTTCCAGGAAAACAGAGCTATAATAAATGGTATAGAGCACAGCAAAGACTCAACCTGGTGTCTTTTGAATTCAACCTCGTGAATGGCCAGCTTTTTCTTAGGGAAAGGTGGCAAACCTAATACCAAATATTTTTTAAATCCTAGAATGAGTCTTTGCATGTGAGTAGTTTAGAAAAGAAATGATTAACTAATTGTTACACTAATTTATTATAACTCAGTTTCAAGTACAAACGCAGAAGTAAACTTTTCAGATATAAAAGCAGGGTAAATAGATCATTGGGAGAAGCCTTCGCATTGAAGCGAACTTAAAGTAAGCCGAAGATTATGAAACGTAAGTCGTTCATTGTAGCTTTGCTTGTTGTGTAATGGTGCTTCAGCATTACAGTGCAAAAAACAATGAGCCAAAAGCCCACAATCATGAAGAACAGTCTCTCCAAGAAAAGTCGCCTATCAGCTTGTTAATGTTTAGAATAATGATGAATTCTACTACAGCTAGCGTGCTCAATTTATTTCATAATTATGGGATTGAGCTCCTCTGACTTGATGCAAGAAAGAACCTGAACAATATGAGCTGAAGAAGGCGATACAGGAAAAAATATGACACCTCATTCACTGTTTTACAGCTCTAAGCACATTGCCTACACGGAGTTGAAAAAATCAAATTGACATCAGGAGTGACTTGCCTCAGGCGTGCATGCTTCCTTCTTTATCTCAGAGAGCCAGCTACTCTTGTCTTCAGCATCGCAAAGCCATTGCAGTATGTGACCTGAACAAGAAAGAACCATGTGTACATAGTAAAGCAGGCACCACTTCCCCACAGCAAACAAACAGTGCAAACAGACACTGCAAGCAAACAAGTGCAATGTACAAGTGCAATGCAAAACAAGTGCAATGTATAGATCACTCAGTAGAAACTGTGCCCACAAACTATAAGGTGCCTGCACAATATAAAAACAGTCAACATTTAAAATGGAAATGCTGTACGCCCTTGTTTTCACACTTCAAGAGAAATTGCAAGCTAATATGCACTTATCTACATCGTCCACACTTCTGTGGAGTTGTACAAGCACTTGGTCAGACTGGCTGTGCTCTCTACTGACAGTGGTACATGAATTCTCTGTCCTATGCAGAGCACACTGCTACTGTGCCGGAAAGCAAAATGGAAAGAGAAGGTACAATTTGTCGTCTAGTCATACAAGTTTCTCCTTTATCTACCACAGTTTAGAGTGTACAGCACTTGTGGATGCTTTATGAAGCACAGGGAGAAAAAGTTGCTTTGGCAATGAAGCTAACTGCCAGGAGGCATGGTAGTGGGACATTTCCATTTCTTCTAACATGCCCAATAATGAACTGTTCTGAAAAAATTTTAGCTCCCACTGCAGAAAGCACCTTACGATTTCTAATGACCAAACAAAACTTGCTTTAGGGTGCCAAAGGATTGTTATATGCACAAAGCCAGACCAAGACGAAAGGACAAACATGGAAAGTTTTGCACATTTCACAATCCTTCAGCACTGTGAGCTAACTCACCCAGCAATAAGCTTTATTACAGTAGATTGAAAAAGAGATGGTCCAAAAAAGGGGAAAAAATGCACTCATTGTTGTTCCTTTGGTTACTGTACACAGAAAATAGGTGTTCCTTAAATGCATTCGTAAAAGCTTGTCTCGCGACCTCTATTTGACCGTGGGCATGTTTTCACTGATCTGAAACATTTGTTTTCCATGTATTATTACAGTATTCCACAACAAACAAAAGAGATTATACAATACAGTCCAATTAGTACCACCACCCAACTTGTGCAGCTGTAATGCAACATATGCAGTTCTGTAGGTTACACAATTTCCTACATATCCAATCTTTGCTTCATATTTTGTGTTGAACAACATGGTACCAGCTTACATTTAACATAGTACCAGACAATTTCTTCGATTGCAATTATAAATTTTAGCACTCAGAACCATCAAACTATTTCTGCATGCTGCTGATTTCTCACTTTATGCCTGCACTGACAAGGGCTGTGATTAGGTGAGGAAACCGCAAGATAACTGCTATGAAACATCCTAGAATCATGTGGCAACCTGGGCATGGCCAGTTTAAAGGCGACGATGGATAGGTATTCAATACATGTGTTGCCCACACATTAGTCCTCAGTGCAAAAGCAACTGATGACAAAAAAAGTGCATTATGCAGGGCTTGTGTCATGCACTTCTTCAAGCACAGAGTTTTGCTTATACTAGTTAGATGAACCATGTCACAAAAAATCAATTTGCACGAAACAACATATCAGCAAGCTTCTTCAGCCACATGCAGAATACTACTTACATTTAGGTGGATCTAGTACTTTGGTCTTTTAGTTATTTGAATTTTTCCATGGTGCCAATTGATCCTATATAATTGGTCAGTGACTTTGTATGAAGTGACCAAGTTCAACCACATTACGACATGTCACAGTTACACTCACCAGAAACTGAAAGCCGGTGATGTGCTCGCAGAAAGACGTTGTAGTAGAGGTTCTGCCTGTCTGTACGCAGTGCTAAGAACCAGTCTTCTTGAGACAGGGCACATGGAGGATGTACTGTGCATGCAAGCACTAGCAAGGATGCAGCCCAGCGATGTGCTTCTTGACAGTTGAAGTTCACCTACACATTCAGTCAAACATAGACACGTATGTTTACACCGCAGGTTTCCTATCTATGGTTTGACATTAACATCCAAAAGGACAGACTGATGGTCTAGCTGGTACGGCATGTTTTCAAGTAGTAGTGCAAAACGACCATAACTGATTACCATCCAGGTTTGAAATCAAGGTGCTACAGTCTACTCTCGCTACAACGAAGTTGACGGTGTGCAGAAAAAATTTCATTGAAGCGAAAACTTTGTTGTCGTGAAATCGAAAAAATATAACTGACCTGAGCTGGTAGAACAATGAGAGCTTTAAGCCTCAATCTTGAGCGCGGCACGCGGCATCATGGCGGTAGTCGGACGGGTTCGAAAACCGCGAGCACTGAAACCATACCTGCCGAGCTTGGAGAAATGAGATCCGGGAGATTTATGTATTTACTTGATTCTACCGTGCCCTCGATAGTAACGCACACCTGTTTCCTGTGACCAGAAAAAGATGTGAAACATCGATTGTAATGCGCATCCACGAAAAAAAAAAAGAAGTCCATCAACCTTCTCACATTCATAAAAACAAATGCCGTACTTGCGTAATGAACGCACTCGCATAATAAACGGACCGCCAACTTTGGGCCCCTGCAGTCCCTCGAACGGCCGCGCTGTGGCTTTCGCACTTCCCTTGATCCACAGTATCTTGAAGACGTTTGGCCCGCCGATACATACATAACTCCCGTGTCCCGACAAAACTGCCGCACGTTGCCGGGCGTAGCCGCATGCAGGCGGCGGTAGCATCATTTACTCGCAATGCTGCATTCCTCCATGCTGTCGCAGTTCCCTCATGCCCGCTGCCACGTGCTGCCATGCGTGCTGCGCTAGCTGGTGCAGCTAAGCCTAAGCATGATGGGGCACGGTCTCAGAGATTGCCACAATGAAATCTCGGACGTCATGCAGCGCGCATGACTGAGAGGCTCAGGCTCAGCACAGATATGAGGGAGAAATGCGATGATGAGGCATTTTGCGTGCGGTGATGAGAAACATCTTTTCCCCCGTTACGGCCACCCGCGAACGCTACCGAAAGCTGCTGCGGCTGGGTGTCTCGGATTGCATCGGCGACACAGTGACTGATTGGCCGCAATATGGCCAAGCCAGCGCGGCGAGTATCATCGGCCTACGCATCATGTGCATCGTGGCGTCGTTACGCGCGGGACCAACGGCAACATAGAAACTATAGAAACTATGCGCGCCAAAGACCGCCACGCCGCTAATTCGTTTTTTTTTTTCTTTCGCCGTTGAGCGTTTGACAGCACCCGAAGCGCGTAGGAGGCGGCCATTTTGATGCACACCACAATATGGTGACATTGTTTGTTTGCACTTGATTAGTAATGCACGCACCATTTTTGGAGCCATTTTATCGGAAAAAAGGTGTGCGTTTTCGAGTAAATACGGTACTCAATTGGGGGGGGGGGGGGCATAAAAAAACGCTGTTAGCTGGTTTTTGCAGTCGCCGTTTTTATGTACGAAGTCTAACTTGATAACACCGCCCATGCATCGTATGTTTTACGTGCGAGTAAAAGTGCGCTAATGCTGGGGACGAATGTGTCTGAAACAGATGAAACGACCCGGCCGTCTCCGCCGAATTAACTGAACAATGCGATTACATCGCACCGCGTGGGACGGCTGTCGTCGCTTGCTTCTCAATTTGAGAGGAAACACCCAGCCCATCTTTTGTCGGGCAAAGGACCATTAGGGGCACCAGTGAGAGGGGGGGTCACATGCACCATCTTGACAGACATCGGTAGATGGCACTGGTAGACATTGGTAATCACCCACGCAGTCAACAACGGCCGTTTCTGGCGGTGCCAACATGAGATTTCGACTTGGTAGACGTATTTTTATATTCTGAAATGCACCAAAATGTTTGGGATTGTGTTTACTGCACAGCAAATCGAATTTTCGAAGACTGGAATTGCATAATCAAATTTTGTCGAAGCGAAAAGGCACAAAAGATGTGTTCGTTGTGGCGAGCATATTTATGCATTGACTCCTAAGGACTGCTGATGGGGAACTGAGAATTTTTCGTTGTACCGGAAATTTCATTGAAGCGGCATTCGTTGTAGTGGGGTTCGACTGTATATCTTGAGTGGCCATCACACTCAAGATATAGCACCAGGGTCACAGTGCACGCACAGATTACAAGCATGATTTTTGCTCCTTCTATAACATGCCCCGCCACGGTGGTCTAGTGGCTATGGTACCCGGCTGCTGATCCGAAGGTCGCGGGATCGAATCCCGGCTGCGGCGGCTGCATTTCGATGGGGGCGAAATGTTGAGGCCCGTGTGCTGTGCGATGTCAGTGCACGTTAAAGAACCCCAGGTGGTCAAAATTTCCGGAGCCCTCCACTACGGCGTCTCTCATAATCAGAGCTGGTTTTGGGACGTTAAACCCCACATAACAACAACAATCCTTCTATAACAGTTCAATGGAAAGGCCGCTTTTTCTTAGGCTTCTTTCTTCAGGGTACTATAAGCACTAGAATAAACACAGACTTTGCTCCTTCAATTTCAACGCAGTTGCAACATTGTGAACGAGCAGACATGCCGTTTACGTGCAGTGATACTCATGCAGCTGAAGATGCACTCACAGGCACACTTTATGACAGCATAGCTAAGTGCTTTATGCATCCCATACTCTCTTCTTCATCCATGTCACATAGCACCATACTTTTTTGCTCTGCAGAGACTCCTCACCTCATGCCTAGTAAAGAAAATGACTATTGGTGACAATTTTTGAAGCAGCAGCAGCCAAGTGAGGATCAAATGAAAAGTAAAGCACAATAAAGGTAAAATTTGACCTTTAAGCAATGCAATACACTGCACTGTCTGCTGCTGTTATTGCTATTGCTTAATAACGAACCATGAGCAAGGTAGCTACTGAGTGACTGAGGTAAGCATTGACACATCAGAATGGCTGTGTGTGTGCAAAAGCAGAAGGTTATACCAGAGTTTCTTAAAGCACCTTGTGACAGTAAATGGTGTTTCTAGCAAGCAAAAAAAGTAACCACGTCTGGTTAACAATAATTTCAGAGGTTTTATATCCCAGAACCACATCTGGTTGATGTGCCAGCAACAACTGCGATAACTCACAAGCTTGACTTTATCCAAAGACACCAAACTGGGTAGGGCTTTTATAAGCAAAGTGGACAGCCAATTTTACTAGTGCTGCTAAATCAAGGTTTAACTGTCATCTATGTGTTCTCACAAGAATAGCCCTTAAATGCCTTAGAAGGCTGCTGGCACAGTGTACATTTCCAAATTACTGTCAACGCTGTCCTGGAGAACCAGTCGATCAAGATATGGCAGGTTAACTCAACATCAGATTTATCTAAATGATGTTCCAGTGGAATTAATGGGAAAAAAAAACAAAAAAACAGCTGGCTGTAACAGGCATTTGCCGTTAGACTCTGTGGTATTAGAGAGAAAATGATAAACGGAGCAAAGGATGAGAGTGCACCTTCATGGGCATCTTGAGCACTAGGGTGGCCACATGGAGGTAGAGCTGGGCAGTAACATGCTGAAGTACAAAGTTCCAAGCACCACTTGAAAACTGCTGCCTGTGGGCTTCCTTGAGCAGAATGTCCAAGCTAGCAGTCAAAAGCAATTTTAATAGTGACTTCGCATTGCGTGTGCAAGGTCATCACAAACATCAGGGTAATGATATATAAAGACATTTTATAGCAATAATCAATTTTATGCAGCACAGAAATTTACAAAGTGAATTAACTTATACTACAAGGTGGAAACTCGAAGCATGAGGGCATGAATATGGCAAATGAGTTCTACAGAAATGCGCAGAGCTCATTTACCGTATTCATGCCCACGTGCTTCGAGTTGTTGACACAATTCGCCCTTGTCATTTTCTAGCCTCCTGGTTATCTCAATTGGCAGAACGAGCACTTCATACAGGCGTTGGTCCTGGGTTTGAAACCTGGACCAGGACAAATTTATCATTGACTAGGAAGCTTCCATTTCTGGGAAATCTGTATGGATTTCCTTACTGCTCAGAGCCGTGGTTTTGCATACATTATGCTGATTACACTCCAGGCAAACAGGCAAACATACAATTTTAAAATAGACAACACTGCAATCAAAGACTGGCATATAGTTAGTTATCAGCATAAGTTCAACGCCTCAGACCAGTGGTTCACCCTCTCGTACAAGTACCCCCCGCCCCTTTCTTGATGGGCCAGTTTTCTTTTTGGAGAAAGGCGGCAACCCTATCTGAGGGGAAGCATTCAATGTGTGGGAAGGGGCTACTGGCCATCCATCCATCCCACCCCCGCACGCAAGCACGCACACACACACACCAAACATACCAAACAAAGAAGCTCTGCTGTCGCCTTATTTAGCTTTTTTTTATTGATCATAGTTATAACAACTGTCAGTTATAACAATGAAATTTTCATGGCACTTTAATATTGTTATAAGTGGGTTAGGCTCCACTTTGCTTCACTAATATCTTATAACAACCTTAGTTATTAAAAAGGTTTTACATAGGCATGGCCAAATTCCATATGTTAAAGTCCAATTGTAAATGCCCATCAGATCTAGCGGTATATACAAGCACTGTGCATGCATAAATTAAAGGATCAGAAGAAGAACTGCATATGCAAACAGCATAAAAACAGTAATTCTTAATTATGAGGTATGAGCGAAACCGACTCATACGGACTGCATAAGCTGCATTGCAGACCTATAGGCCTCGAGGACATACCGTGGCGCCATCTGCCGGAACCTCTCCGTGACGTAGAAAACGACATCACGTGATACCGACCGCGCAGTGTATGACGTCTACAATGTTGCAGCTCGTTCAGACACGGTCTTTTCAGTGTTGCAAGAGTTGCCTGCAGTGTACCTTAGCTGCAAAAGAACCTGTTGTACAGGTCCGAAAAGTGTTTTGCGAGCGAACAGAGGCATCACTGTATCGTCCACGCTTGTCTGAAAGTGTGCACGCGGTGCTATGCACGACGAATGTGACGAGGCCACTCGCGTAAAAGGTGCTCAGGAAATTCAATTAGCTATCACTGGGAATACTCAGACATCCCGCATACAGTTACTTATTCAAGCGCGAATAGGCGCTACTGTAATCAGAATGGTCACCTCCTTCTTACCAGGATGACGCGAACGTTATTGAAATTCGTTTTTTTTTTTTCCTTTTTACTGCTACTTTTGGAACGCCCTCGCAGCATTCCGATGTAAATAAGAATCCTTCGGTGACAATACACAACATAAAAGGCCAAATTTCAATTTAAGAAAGTTTCAGTATAATGAAGTGAATTGCCATGTTTACCAACTTACTTATATCGAGGTTTAACTTTATTTGAAATATGAGCAGTAGAAGCGTTTCTCAATGGACCACTCACGATTCAACGGCACTGACAGCATCCTCCAGTGAGGACTGCTCCCCCTGCCTGTTTGACTCCATGCCTGTGGAAGCAGGCAGAGTGTACAGCGCTGAACTGTTTGGGTTGTGTAACGTCAGACTGGCTAGCTGGTCCAATGTGAGCAAGTACTTCGTCAGAAAAAACTCATCTACTGAGCCAGCTTCATCTTGATGGCATGCCTGCATAAACAGCATCACAAGGTTTCACTAAATTGTAACAATGTAAAAAACTTTTGCAAATGAGAACCAGCACATTTCATCAATTAAAAGTAAAACAAGGACAGAGAAAGACAACACTTCAGCAGCAAACATGTACAGCAAAAACCAACTAGGCCAAACTGAGGTTCTTCTGGTTCACTCAGTAAATATTCATGACAAAAGAAAGTCAGTTTTCTAGAGTTTCTGCACAAAAATAACAGGACAGCCTGATATAGGTATGCAAACATAAGGCTCAATAGCATCGTTATTATTTAGTTATATTCATTAAAGTACTTTCATTATTTTTCCACAAACTGCCTAATGTACATATCTGCCTACTGGCCCACTGCCAAGCTTTTCTTTTTGTTAAGTTCATTTACAGGAAATTTAAGCTTTTTTTAAAGAAGGTTTAAGTCTGTCAGTTTCTAAGAATTTCAACTGCTTTGTGATATTTTCTACATTTTGTGGATGGCCATTCACAATTGATTAAAATTGTTACAGTGTTGGTGCTCAAAACATAACAAGTCTAAGGTATTCAAAGTATCCTCAACATTTTAGAGCTTTCTTCAGCAAAGAAAGCATGTCCAATCAGGCTGTGCATGCCACTATTAGATATGTACTTGTCTTCAATTATGTGTGAACACTTTCAGGTTACTCTGGAATTTACAATAAGGTAGCAACAGTAAATACTCTTGATCAGTGAAGGTAAGTTCAACAAGTGATGACTCCACTCACTGTTACTATTGAGGCTTGACTGTCATCGCTCTGAGCATCCCAGCCTAATTGAGAGACTCTAAGCTCTCAATTTCGGCAGTGCTTAGTTATTCATCAGCACAACATGGCCAATTACATTAGTTTGTGAAATACAAGGTGTGACTGTGCAGTGGCATTGCACTTGAATTTTGAAAAAACTATCACAATTTCATTTTATAAGCCTAGCTGACTGGCTGCAGCTTGCACCAAGATATTGGTCACATAAGCACTTTAAAGGGGCACTAAAGTAAAAATATTTTTTTCATATTAGCAAATAACCTTTTCGCATTGAGAACAGCACTACTCACACTCACAGATGATGCATGGTAAGCTAGAAAAAGCAGAAAAAGGAAATACAAGTGGCGATGGCTTCTCGGAGGTTTCCATACTAATACATGTGACGTCACAGTTTTTGACAGCGTCTACTAAGGCCTGTACTATTACACTGCATTATAAGGAACCCAGAGACATAACATGGTGTGTTTCAAATAATGTGACCGAGCCAGTCTGGAGAGAATATGAAAAAAAGGCAGGTAACATTGAAGAATTCTATAGCATCAATCAATGGGTAGCAGATCGTGATAAAATTAAATAAGCGATACAAACTAAAACTAGTACAAAGTTACGCACCAATGACCAGCCACAATGACGATGCTGTAGAACAGTTTTACGAGGATGTAGAAGCGGCAATAAACAAGGTACACACCCCAATATACGATTGTTATGGGCGACTTCACTGCGAAAATAGGAAAGAAACTAAGAGGAGAACAGGCCGTCGGAAATTATGAAGAAGGTGATAGAAACAGCAGACGGAGATGCTAGTGGAATTCGCAGAAAGAAATCACCTCTGTGTAATAAATACTTAAAAAATGAAAACGTAAGAACAGGAAGTGGACGTGGAAAAGCCCCAACGGAGAAACGAAAAATGAAATAGATTTCATAATGTGCAGTGATCCAGGTATAGTACAAGACACTGAAGTGGTTAATAAGGTCAGAATTTGTGACCACAGACTAGTAAGGGCGAAGATAACCCTCAATCTAAAGCGAACAAGGACAAAGCTAATCGCACGGAAACAGGCCAGGCTCGATGTCGTCAGGGTGAAAACAGACGAATTTAGAACTGCGCTTAAGAACAATTATGAGGCTCTAGGACAGGAAGAAAATGAGGATATAGAGAAGATGAACGAAGACATTCCTAAGCTGATCACCTAAGCAGCAATCGAAGTAGGGGACAAAGCAGTGAGACAAGATGTGAATAAGCTCTCTGAAACTACCAAAAATTTCATCAAACAACGCCAGCAGACGAGAGTAACTAACTCAAGAGATAAGACAGAATTCACCAAGCTGTCTAAGCTCATCAACAAAAGTAGAGTCAGGGACATCCGTAACCTTAACGTGAAACAAAGAGAAGCAGCCGTGAAAAAAGGAGTCAGCATCAAAACAACTAAAAGGAAGCTTTGTGTGGGAAAGAACATAATGCATGCAGTGAAAGATAGGCAGGGCAACATCGTTAGTAACTTCAGTGATACAGCCAAGGTGTTCAAGGACTTCTATTCTGAACTATACAGCTCAAATACGAGTCTCCCCACAATGAGTGTAATAAATGTCGATCAGAACACCGAAATTCCATGCGTCACTATGGATGAGGTTAGGAAAGCAATTCAGGGCATGCCCCATGGAAAAGCAGCTGGAGAAGACGGCATAACCGCCAACTTGATCAAAGATGGAGGAGACTTCCTAACTAGAAAGCTCGTGACACTATACATACAATGCCACAAAACTTCAAATGTACCAGTCAGCTGGAAAAATGCAAACATTCTATTATCACGCAAGAAGGAAGATGTAAAAGATTCAAGGAACTACAGGCCTATCAGTCTACTCTCAGCACTTTACAAAATATTCACAAAGGTTATCTCAAACAGAATAAGGGCACATGTGAATTTAATCAACCGAGAGAGCCAGCAGGGTTCAGAAGAGGATACTCCACCATAGACCACCTTCATGTGATCAATCAAGTAATCGAGAAATCCGCTCAATACAACAAACCCCTCTATATGGCTTTCATAGACTATGAAAAGGCTTTTGACTCTGTACAAATACAAGCAGTTGTGGAGGCACTGAGCCATCAAGGAATATGTGATTGCTACGTAAACGCAATAGCCAACATCCATAAAGTCTACAGCCACCCTATTCCTCCTTAGGAAAAGCAGAAAAACCCCAATACAGAAAGGTGTCAGGCAAGAAGATACAATTTCTCCAATGCTATTTATTGTATGTTTGGAAGAAATATTCAAAGGATTAGACTGGGACGAGACAGGGCTAAGGATTAACGGCGAATATCTGAGTAACTTATGATTTGCCGACAATATAGTACTCTTCAGCAATGATGGCGACGAACTGCAGAAGATGACTGAAGACTTAAGCCGAGAAAGCGCTAAGGTAGGATTAAGGATGAACATGCAGTAAACAAAGATAATGCTAAGTGGCACAGCGAAAAACGCGTCTTCACGATCTCGAAAACCAGACATTAGAAGTCGTAGAAGAATACCTATATCCAGGACAGCTATTGACAGGAGAACCCGTCCATATAAAATAAATCCACCTGAGAATAAAAATGGGATGGCGCGCATACAGGAGACATTTCCAACTCATGAACAGAAACCCACCACTATCAATCAAGCAGAAATATAACCACTGCATCTTGCCAGTACTGACATACAGGGCAGAAACTTGGAGAATTACAAAGAAGCTCGAGAAGAAGTTAAGAACCACGCAGCAGATGAGGGAACGAAAAATGATAGGTGTTACATTAAGAGATAGGAAGACAGCTGAGTGGGTCAGGGAACAGACGGGGGGCCGCCAACATAATAGGTAAATGATGTTAAGAAGAAAAAATGGACATGGGCAGGCCACCGTGATGAGAAGGCTAGATAACCGATGGACAGTTAGAATGATGGAATAGGTACCAAGAGAGGGTAAGTGTAGCTGTGGAAGACAGTGAGTAAGATGGGAGGGGGTGAAATTAAGAAATTTGCAGGAATCAGCTTGCGCAAGGCAAGCAAGGATGGAGAGGATTGGGAGAGGCCCTCGTCCTGCAGTGGACATAAGATAGGCTGATGAGGATGAAAAAGAATCAGAAGCCGGACTTGAAACGTGCAATTAGCTAGTGGTTGGGTTCATTATGGATTAACAAAAATTCTATTTTTCACAATGCTTCCAGGATGCACCACGTCACTACACTCGTCAAATATGTTAATGCCTGCAGAGAACTTATTTGTCTACATGAACGAGTTACATATTCAAGGCAAACTGAAGGCACATTGAATACGCTGAGGGTTCAATTAATCTAAGACTCAGTGTTTCTGGGTCTTTTGTGGCCAAGTGTTGACTGAAATGGCAAAAGCAATTTTCATCGACATATGTAACACTGCACCTGAGGAACTACTCTTTGGACAGATATGGCAGAAATGCATATAATAACAAACATAATGCAGTCCCTGTTAATAAGAACATTGAAACATTCCCTGCTTGGCAGACGGCAGCATTGGTATTGCAAGCAGACACATCTATAATTGCGCCCCAAGCTCAGGCCCTGGGCATTATGGCTGCTGCACCTCTAATTCGCCATCAGCACCACTGCTGGCATCAACCACAAATCCTGATAATCAGCCCACGTGCCTGTGCACAGCAGACGAGCAAGCAGAACAACGAGATAGGATAGATTTAAGATACCGTATTTACTCGCATAATGATCGCACTCGCGTAATGATCGCACCCCTAAACTTTGTTGTCAAAATTCGATTTCCTTTTTCCCCCGTGTAATGATCGCACCCCGAACTTGCCGCAGCGATATGATGTGTGCCAAGTCTAGCTGACGATCATCATCTTTACCATCTGTCGAACGTTACGTAAATAACTCTTCAAGACTCACGAAGTGAACTGCACGCACCAAGCAGATGCCTAATTTTTGCCCACCTTTGGCGGAAACATGCTGTATTAGGATAGCAGTACAGAAAAATGCCGTAGTTTCCACCACGCCGACAGCTTCAAGAAGACAGGCATATCTAACGCACTCGACGGAACGGAAGATAAACTTCTGTGGGACTACGATGACACTGCCGGTTCCGACAGGGAATCGAGCGGCGACGACGACACTGACGCCAGTGACGCTTCAGACTCTGAATGAAAGTTAGGGGGTCAGTGAATGAAAAAATTAAAGGGCAATATGCAATGCATGTAGTTCCTGTGTAATGTGTGCGTTCATTACAAAGGCAAGCCTTACTCTACTTTTATTTTTGGTTATGTTCATGATAATCGTAAGAATTCTGATAGGCGAATTATTTGCGTTCTCGGTGCTCGAAATATCATTTCGCGGAAAATTTACCCCGCGTAATGATCACACCCCGAAATTTGCGTCAATTTTTTTGAGAAAAAAGTGCGATCATTATGCGAGTAAATACGGTAGATGTGCATGTGTACTGCAGCACTTTCGGCACCACACAACAAGCCGTCAGATGGCACAGATAAGCAGACTGCCATAGACTCGAATGATCTCTAAATTCATCAGAGCTACTGTACATCATACCTTCATGACATTAGTAACACAGCGCTGCCATAAAAGTGAGTATGTAGCCTCCACATTGAACTCTGGTTCCTCCTCGGCTTCAAGAGCTTGCATGTAAGCATCCAAGGCACGCCCAGTGTCCAGGAGCAGCTGCAGAAGCTTCACTCTCAAAGGCACATCCAGTGGGTTTTCCATCTGCACATAATGTATAAAAAGAGAAACTGAGAAGAGCTGCAAGACTACCAAAACAAAACCCCACCATTTCCCTGTGCACTGACATTATCAACAGAACTCTTTACTGTCAATGCAATCACAAAATGCATATCAAGAAAATTTCCGACAGACAGAATTAATAGACACTTCATTATTTAATGTGCTTGAGCACATGGACATGCGTGCGTGCTTGAGCATGTCATCCCTAGTCATGCTGGAAGCATCTAACTGCTTTCATGAATCATATTTTGCTTCAAGACTTTACCTTTGCATTACTGCCATAGCAATCACACAAGCCACATTTTTGGTGTGCACTTCACTTTAAACATGTATGCACGTGTATGTATTATGCAGTATGTATAATTATAAAAAGGAGATCAGATAAAGACATGCTAAAATCTTAGTGAGTACGATTTTTATGGTACTTGTAAGTATGTAGTATGGCATGGTTATTTACACTTATATTGTGATTATCAGCAAAAAGAAAAAGAGAAGCTACCTAGCCTATACAAACATAAGCAGACAAACATTCTGACAGTCAGAATGCTGAAGTTTGTCTTCATTGCCTGCTTCCCTTACTTCAGAAGGACTAAATATGAAAAGGAGTGAAGGAGAAGAGAAGCGCCCATACTGGTGGATATAACCACTGGCATCACCAGCAAACGTGACAGGAGCATGTATATTTTGTGTTTGTCACGAATGGAACTGACTGCCATTATACCAATTGTGTATCAAATGTATGTTCTTGTCATATATGTTATGACAAGAACACACATTTTTTTAAGTTGGTCGACCAATCGTACATTTAGTGCAAAGCCCCCAACTGTGGCCTGCATGTGCATTAAGGCAAGTCGAGCCAATCCACTAAAACCCTACAGAAGTTTCAACATAATTTCGAGATTCATTCAACTTGAAGTTCAGTGACAATGCATTACAAATGTATATATCCATCGAAGTGATAACAACACAGAATACATCTAAAAACTGCTGTTGGGTTCTCACAATCTCTGATGTGATCAGATCCTCCATTTCCTTAACGTCAGGTACACCTTCAGTCCTTGCCATCCTTTCCTGCGTATATAAGCACCTGTTTTATCCTTGGTGAAATCAATACAAAAATCTTCAACATAATCATTTTTACTAGCAATTACACATATGTATAAAATGAAACTATGTCTTCACTGATAATACGAACTGAACCCCTATTAATATCTCTATGTAAAGCGACCCATATTCACCACATATTCATCAGAATACTCTACCAGACACCAACAGTGCCTGTGACCCCATTCACTATGCATGTCAACTGCTTCAAGTATTCTTTTATTCCAAGGATGACAGTAGAATGGAACAAACTGCCCAATGAAACTGTAACACAGGTTTCACTACAGCATTTTCTTTTACTGTTTGATGCTGAAATTGATGTATTGGTGTATGTATTGATGTATTAGTGTCACTTTTTTTTTTTTTGCTCGTATTTTTATTTAAACATGTGAGTGAAGCAGCTTGCCGAGTGTTGTTCCCTTTTGTCACTTTTTCTGTCCTGTGCACTTAACATGTGTCAGGATGCACTTGACATGTCAGGAGCACTTAACATGTGCTGTCAGGATCTTGCATAAGATTGCAATATTTATAAATAAATAATAAACTATTCTGCACTAATTGTGAAATCTTGTCTAGGGTCAGTTTAGGCTCATCTGTATATATTTACATGCTGTTTCACTGCGTCAATTTATATTGCACCAAGTAATCATCACTTTTCTAGCTGTGCAATGCCTGCTCTATTCTTACCATATATAAGATGAGAAGGTGAAACATGCTAATTTGTAGTTTCAGTTTAGTACTGCTTATATATAATGCACCATAAAAAAAAAGTAAATTGAAATTTTGTCTTACCCACCATGAATGAATGATGACTATATTAATATATGTAGAGCTGTACAAACAGCCATATTTTGAGTGAAGCAAATTGAAATGTTATGTTTAAATGTGAACTGAATCAATTATTTACCCCCTCCATCTTAAATTACACAGAAAATCTACTGTTAAACATGTGCAAAAAAGACTAACTGATAGTGTGGCCAGTGTACTCCCACAATGTCGTTCATACAGAAAATATCAGACGGAGTCCCAAAGAACACTCCAGCAGAAAACTGTGCAGATGCATAAGTTAACTTCACTACAACGCACAAGTGCTAGCTCTGCTGCAGCATGCAAATGTTAACTTCACTGCACTGCACAAGTGCTGACTTCACTGCAGTACACAAGTGTTATGCAGCAAGGCACACTACATGCTGGAAGAGGCCCCTTAATTGTTAAGGGATCTTGTGAATTTTGCCCTTTAATTACGAACTTCGAATAATTTGAATAGTAAATGTTGGATGCAAGTAGAACAGACAACGCTATTTGAAAACTATTTGAACACTCATATATTTGCACACCGCCAACTACAATAAAACTTTGCACTATGTGAGAAGTCTACAGGTCTAGATATAGACCAGCCTTACAGCAAAATTTTGAATTTTAAATACTTCACAGAAGGCCAAACATAATTTACACATCAAAACATTAAAATGTAAGGGGATATAAAATATTGATGCTATTATTGCCATCACACAATAATGCAGAACCTAGAAAACTAAGAGTGTGAGTCATGACCTCCGGTATTTGGCAGCAGTTGCAACAAACAAGACACTTTAGAAGTCACATGATGGAATGTCACATATGCTAACCCACAGATGTCCTCATTGTCTGTTTATGTGCTATGTAATGGCTGTCAATAAAAAATAAATGATATTGTTACCAACCCTGAAGTTTTGCCAAGGACTGATGCAACAGTGCAACTGTTAATTTGCAACCAATTTATGCAGGGCGAACCTTTAGTGCAGTAGCCTCCAAGTCTTCTGAATGCAAGTTGTCCACATCAGTTTTCTGTATGCATTTACCCACCTCAGTCTTTCATACTTATTCAATAGCATCATGCACATAATCCATTTTCATAAGAGACCAAATCCACTACCACAAAGATAAATATCCAATAAAAAAGGACCCAAATTTGATATATACATATGCAGTCTATATGAATGAACAAACAATACTGAAATAAAAAAAGAAATTAAATCTTGGTGCATTTAATTTATGGACGACGCAACATACCTACACTAGTACATGAGTTAATGTGCACTAACCTTCAGCTTAAGCACAATGCTATGACCAGGAAAACTGTCTTCAGCTTTTTCCAGCCAATACTGAAAATAAGGAAAGATTTAATGCATTTAGAAGAAAGAAAACATTAGAGCAACAACATTCATCCCAAACAACAAATGCTACAGTCATGCTTATGAGTTTCAAGCGATTTAGACAAAAAAGGAAACTATCACTCTGTACATGTTTTCTCAATCGAACCTGAATTGCTTGTCGGTCAGCAGGCAAGTTAGCATATATTGTGCAAACTGAAAGGAAAAAAAAAAACACACACATTGCAGCCAAATGAAACATTACTCCCCTGAAAAACCAAGACTAAATTAGAAGTGAAGCGTACTAAAAACACGAGTTCCTTACTTTTTAATAAAACATCCTTTTGGCTTTCATCCAGGTCCAAGGAACTGCCGCAGAAAGAAAAGAGGACTGTTTGTAATGAAGACATACCCTTTGGTACATCACAGCATATAGCATGGTCGTGGGGCCCGAGAACAACACTATGTTCCTATCATCATAATGCATTATATAAAGACCATTATTTTCAGCAGTGCTAAAGCACACCCGTGACTTTACTGGGCAATTTTAAATTGCACACTGAAGAAAAACATATCCATGCAGAAGAAATAAAAGGAGAGAATACCAATTTATTCTAAAACAAGCTGGACATTGTGAATGCATAGGATCATGAAGTAGAAGTACATTAGGCATGACATCTCGTCATGGCAGCATAACGTTTCTTTAACACAAAGAGCTGCTGTCACACTGCGACATTAAACTTCTCACTAACCTTCGAACAGGCACGACTTGCATGCAGTATTGAGACAGAGAGACAATGCCATATTGCTCCATCCAGCATCCTAGTATCATTTAAAACCTCTGATTGCAGTGCTATTTTCCAAACTGCTCCACTGGTTATTTTAATTTTTGATGTCATGGGCCTTTTCTGGCACATTGTTGCTGCTTCTATATCATATTATTTTGTCCTAGCCAAAGTACATCAGTGGTTACTAGGCCTGTGAAACTGTGGGTGGCCTTGTTATGTTTGATAGCCCTACTGAAGTCTTGTCAAAGCAATAGAGGGATAGGATATGTCCTGCACCTGCTGTTAGAAATTCGGCATATTTATATACACCTATGGATAATGCATGTACACAGCATTCGTTTTTGCATAAGTTTTTTACAAAAGGCAAAGAGTGTTAAAATACAGACCACATGGAAACAGCAGGGAGTGTTCAAGAATATTTATTTAGAGATACTATTAACCCTCTCTTGGGGGTCACTAAAAAAAAGGACAACACCTAGTATCCATGAAGGTAGATACACACTTAAACAATCTCTTATGTTTATAACATGGTTGTACAAAAATATATAAAAGCTGTACTACAAACAATGAACAAAATAAATTTGAATATCAATAGCATAATTACAGATTAATCTTTTTGATAAATCATATAAATTTACATCAAGTAAGCATACTTATTCATTAACTTTACTGGCATTTACTTGATCGCTCATAAGCCCATACCATGCCTCAATACAACAGGAAAAAAGGAATTGAGAAGGAAACTCAGAGGTGGTTGTGTGAAGGTTAGAAATATGTGCTGCTCAGCAGGTTCCAGAAATGTCTTCACACACCGAATCAAAGAGCCACCAAGCTCTCCGTTGAAGTCCCTAAGAATAAGGCCCTAAATGGTGTACTAAGTTACAATGCAGGTTATTTGTGCTAATAAAACCATAATAAGCTGTTGTTTCTTACCATTGCATTTATTCTTTTGTTAAATATGTCATCAGGCAATCTAATCGCAGTGTAAGAGAAGACAGTGTCGGCACATTATTCACCCTTCATCTTCCTCACCTCTATCCCAGGCGTCTCAGCGAACACTTTCAAAAATTTCCGAAGATAGGCTTTTCGAGAGGAAAAGAAATCTTTTTAAGGAACAACCTGTCGTGTTAAGCAGCCATCAAGAATCGTGAGAGAGATGCAATTTGCATAGTTAATTTACTAAAATTATCAAATCAACTTTCTTTTGGCAGCATATCGAAGTTATTGTCAATGGCAAGTTTGTAGCCACAGAGATGACAATGTCATATCATCTTGTAATGCAATGAAAAGGTCCTGCAGCCTGAAGTCCTGCAGCCAGTGAAAATTTGGCATTTTTTCCTTATGAAACCATGACTTGCTGCAAATGTCTCGGGTGAATGTAACATTCGCTGGTGGTGTGTTCCGATGCGTGCCATGGTCAATGCGAAATATACGGGCTCTCAAAACTCACAGTCATGTAGTTTCTGATGATAAATAGGTGTCTCCTTGCACCAAGCAAATAAGCAAAAGATAATGCTGGCTTCTGCCTATGCACAGCATGGATTATTGTAGCCATAGGAAAAAAGAGCACAAATAGTACATCATACATTTCGAATTGACCGTCACAATCTTCAGAACACGTCACCAGTGGAGGTTGCATTTGCGCGTGGCTTCTGGCACTCTTCATGTGCTCAGTTTCGTTCTGGTGCAGAAAAAAGCCCCGGATTTCTCATGCCGCACGGAATTACTTTTTCTTCCTTTTAAAAGCTGGTATGACATCATCATCTCCATGCTCAAATACTTGCCATTGGCAATAACCACCAAAAGTCTCAAATTAAAAAGTTATACTTATAGCAAATCTGAATTAAGCAGATAATTGATTAGCGCTTTCTTATGACTTCTTGATGTCCGCCTCAGCTAACAGTTTCCTTTCTGGAGGTTTCCGTTTTTTCTGGGACAGTCCTATTTTTAAGAATTTCCTAAAGTGTTCGCTGAAACGCCCTGTATAATTATCATCACTGTGAGTGTCATCTTGGCTAGGCATGTGGCTCGGTGAAATAAAGGCTCGGAGACAACAGCTGTGCTGCTGCCTTACAATAAAGCCAGCCTTTATTCCAGAAAAGATGTTTCCCATGAAATCTATGCACTTGATAGACACTGCACATCTGTTTTGCAATGACATCACATATTGTATGTCAAACTTCAGTGATAACAGATGCAGGCATGGGCACTAATATGACCTTTTGATCACATAATTGAAAATGACTTGGTGTAAAAAGCTGTGCCATCTGTCCCAAAAGCACAGAGCTTATGTGCGGACTATCTGCACCACATTCTAAAGCCTGCAGCTACTGCAAAAGTTGTATTTGTAGCAAAATGTACAAAAGCCAAATATTGCACAGAACTTATACTTCTTTTTATCTACAGGCATGCGGTGATAGTAAAGGTTCTACACTTCCTGCCAATGCAGCAAAACCTAATATGGGCACCAATGAGCCCGTTCTCACCGCTTGAATGACTCAATGGCTGCATATGGGCGTTCAATGGCCGCCTGAATGTCTCCCATCAACTTGTGTGCAGTTGGATTATCACCATGCACTGTCAAATAAGCAGCAAGGTACCTATAGAAATCACAGAGCAGAGATCATGAAATCTGTGAGAAATCATCAATAGGGTAGCCTCCTGCAAATCTAAGAAAAGTTAGATGCAGACAAAATAAACCCTTTCCACATGTTTCAAGTACCTTCTACTAAGTGATGACTACCATCAAGTTGCCTGTATAACATCGTGATTACGTCAGCAACAGATATTTACATCCGTAGCCCTGAGTATGCTGCTCTGTAGAGCAGGGGAAGGCTTTACAGAATAACAGGAAGATATGGACATTCAGTGAATTCGAAACTTCTGCAAGTGACTGCTAAGCGACTCTTTTCCAGATTGCTAGTTATGCAAAATCCAGCTATTCTGATTTACTAATTTTAGACAGCACCAGATAGCTTTACACAAGTGTGCCTTCAGCTGTTTCGCCTCAACCAAGGTGTTCTAGGTGTTCCAGAACATCCTCCAAATGAATGCTCCACCTTGACGCAAAAAAGATAGCAGTTATGTCACCCCTTGGCTGGAGTGGCCACTGCATATAAGCTATAATTGGCAGCCATTCTTGAGAGGCACAGAGTCCTCTCCAGTCTGGAAATCACTTTATACAAATTCCAGTCAAGTGACAACACACAGCTCAGCTCTGTCAAGTGAGAGACAAACTTGAAGTCGAGGCTTCTTTTAGGAATACAAGGGTACGTTGTGTACACTACACAAGCACCTGCTCACAAGAGTGCAACACAATTCAAGCAGGTGTGGCCAGCTTCAGCTACACAAAGCAGCAGGGGTGTAATTTAAATACTATTCAGTAGTGTCACTAAATAAAGCTTCCATTTTTGTTACTCAAATTGTGAATGCATGATTTGTGTTTCGATCAGTATTCAGGTGATTCACAACGACCTTCACTCAACTGCATATTTCCAGTCTGAAACCACACATAATAGTGTAAAGGTGTAGCATAAATAACTAAGACAGACAATGACACAAGTAACATCCTGCTAGTTAACAGTGTTGTCTGGCCACTGCCCATGGCCAAGAGGTAGATAGTGAAATGCACTGTTAGAGAAGCACATACACTATTTTCTCAACACAGTGTCCATTAATGTGTGCAGCTAAAAAGTACACTTATGCAATTGTGCAGCGTGCCTGAAGGCAGGCACCCATATGTCATCGGTCACACAAGCAGGTCTACATTGAAACACTTGACTTTGTGCACGCGTGTTTTTATTGGTGCCACTTCATGGACACATCAACTCCAACTCTACCATTCTGACTTCGTCATAATACCTTGTCCTCTTCATACTGATCGTACCATTCTGCAGATTGCAAATTAAAAGAATTCTCTTATATGCTACATCTACAGCTCTGTAAAGGCATAACACAAAACTGGCTATTTTCGCCCCCCAAAAAAAGAAGAAAATGCAATGCCACACACCGCATCTTTTACAATTTAAGAATTAGCAAACATAAAATTTCAAATACAAACTGAATATTTGCTCCTACTCTGAAAAATTCAATGTTTAAAAGTCTAAAATGTTTATTTCTTCCTAAAATAAGCTAAAATAATACCTACTGTAATCCTAAGGTGGGAAGAGGTTTATGCAAGTGAAGATCTATCATAATGAGCTTTCTGAATAATAGCTGCAGCTGCTGTGAAGGGGCACCAGTTTCTGAGTGAATGTGAGGGGTGTCAGATACCTTCCACAAAATACAATAACTACCAGTACCTCAATAAAAGCTTGCTTTTAGGCAGTACACTAGGTGTAAACTTAACTGCTGTCTCAATTTCGTTACTTTCAATTTCTGACACATTCTTGTATGGTGGTGTAGTGCCAGGCTTGTTCCATTAAACAAACACTGCATGAGCTATCTGGTAACGTGCTGTTAGGGCACCAGAGTCATGGTGCGCAAGGTAGCCAAGAGCAGTTGTTTCTCATTTATAGGTTTACCAGCTGTTCACCTGTAACTGCATTATGCACGTGTGTTAAATAAATCTGAGCTGCAATTTTTCACAGGAAACCTCAAGCCAACTTCACAGTTACTGACTTTGTTTAGAAAAGAGGCAGCATTCAATTCAATATCTGGAGTTGATATTTTTATGACATGTACTCTATTATTTAACTTCACTGCTTGATAACCCTCAATTTCATTTAATAATACATGGCATTGCTTTCTCAAAGAATGATTACGGTTTTCTCTAAATTTCCATTAACTCATTGTTGTTTTGTGGGGTTTAACATCCCAAAACCAGCTCTGATTATGAGAGACGCCGTAGTGGAGGGCTCCGGAAATTTCGACCACCTGAGGTTCTTTAATGTGCACTAACATCGCACCCAGCACACGGGCCTCCACATTTCGCCTCCATCGAAATGCAGCCGCCACAGCCGGGATTCGATCCTGCGAGCCTCAGATCAGCAGCCGAGTACCATAGCGACTAGACCACCATGGCGGGGCCATTTCAAATAATTCATTTATTATTGTTCACCATACTGGATATTGGAAACGTGAAGTGGGAGCACGATTAGGTCACATATGAGTCAGCATGGCTACTCAATCTACCGTGGCACGTGAAACAATACGATGAAAAGTTTGTAGTGTACACTCATACTGAAACGTTGCACACTACAAGTGCTTGTGTCTGTGTGCAATTACCAGCACGCTGCTGCTATAGTCGGACACAACTCAAGTGTGCAGTGAAGCCCCTCCCACTCCCTCATAACCATTAGCCACTGTTCCTCCGCAAGGCTGCAAATAGTTCCTCATTCGAACTTTCCATGTAACCACACTAATGGCAAAGATAAATGATAATTGCCTAAATTTACACGTATTCATTCATTTATTAGAGTGGAACATGAAAAGATCAATTCCTTATTAAGCTGAAATGAAATGCTTGCAATGCAAAAACCAGGCGCACAACACAAGTGCTGACACCCGAGTTTTTCAACACAGTTCACTGAAGTTTCACGCGTAAAAGGGGCTCAGAAGTAAAATGAACTGCACCACAGCCTTTTGAAGATGGAAACACTCAGACTCCATACATTTTGCCCATGCTCCATGCACGTCTCATGGCTTCTACCGATGAAAGGACTCAAGAAGAGCATACGCTCCGAAGGTACCAAAGGCAATAAAACATGCATCTGCCGCCTTCTGAAGATGTCACATGACAATGACTTTGTTTACTTCTGTGATTGGCTCGCAGAGTAACACCATTCCGCACAACCCATCTGCCCTTGCTGCCAACTGCTGTTTTTTTTTTAAGTTGTATCCTTATACACGTATAGCCATCAGATTAATGTGTAAAGTTACACCCAATGCTTTTTAGTGGTTTGCTCATATGTTTGATCAGTGATAAGATAATTTTGCTAGGCACAGCAAAACTGTCCCCTAAAGGCGCAATATGCATACACTTACTTTCTGGCAGATTCATAGTCCTTGACTTCAGTGTAAAGCTTGGCAAACTTGAAACCTCTTAACTTTTTCTGAAATAAGGAAAAAAAAAATCCATCATGTAGCAGAAATAAACTTAGCAAAAACAGAAGCTTGGGCAAGTTGGTACGTAGCTGGACAGGAAAACAGCGCAAAAATGACACAGCACACGATGCACAGATGCACAGGCACAGCACTGTATCTGTGCATCTTTCTTCTGTTGTGTCATTCTTGTGCCAGTTTCTTATCCATGCAAGAGCAGTGTACTGAGAGCGACCCCAAGGCCAAACACAAGTGCAAGAAAGTATACAATGGCAGTGTTATACATGTACACCAATGCCCCACACAAAACCTGTACCTTTGCTGCGCATCTGATGGTTACCAGGTTTATTTGCATATGCCCCACGAATACTTGCTATATATGACTAATTACAACCGAATGGCTAAATATGATCGCAGCATAACTTTGTACTCACTGGGCGTCCTGAATATCACGCATTGACAAACAATAATAACACGGGGTACATAGTACATGTCTAGTTCAGTGTAAATTGTTGTATGGAGGATGGGTATGCACAATCTACTGAATTTGGTGCACTAATATTTTCTAATTATGTTAGGCCATTTTGAAGTCTACTAGCTTCGCTTGAAACATTCTGAGGACATGCATTTCAACATACTCGCAACATATATGTACTAAAACGCATTAGCATTTCACTGCTTTTTTGTGCTACAATGCATAAAAATAGTGCTGCACAAAAAGTATAAAATAAAAAGAAAGAGAGAAAAGCAAATGGAGCCCAAATGCATTTTGCCAGCAGAATTTGATGGTACGTACCTCAAAAATGGGTGTCACCTTCAAAATTTGTTCGAAGTTCACATGTCTTTCACATCTCACTAGATGCAATTATAGATCATAATGCAAGGTAGTGAGTTAATTATAGCTATCACTCTTAATTGTCAGTAATTACTTTGTTATGCAAGTGTTCTCTTTGGACAACGCAGCCTAAGGACTAGTGGTGTGCTATGTGCTACAGGAAACTTTTTTCTTGGTAACATTTAAGAAAAGATGATGCCCGTGAAGCCAGACAAAGTAAAAATAAGACAAAACAGGCGGCCTATTCAGAAGACTATCAAGTACACTTGCAAGGCATAAGCTAGCAGACGCATTGTGTCAGTTTAGCTGTCATGCTAGTGGTTTGGATCTGTGCTTGACCATGTGCGCAAGATATAGACACTAATATCTTGAGACTGCACAGATGTAAAGCCAATAGAACAGCGGTTAGAGAGGTAGACAAGCCTGTGCGATTTGACAGAAAATGTGTGATTTACACATATAGTTCTACAACTCAGCAAAAATAGTATTCTACAGAGTATATATAAATCCCGCATCCTAGACGAAGACACTAATTTAGACATCGATGAAATCTCAGAAATAAAAGATACAAATAGGCCAGCAAAACCTTGGTGTGATCGAGTTTCTGGCAGAAAGCTAAGAACAATGACGCCGGAATTTACGGAATACCTCGGCCCCAGCCCTTCCCTCCTCCTCACTCCCCCTTCTCCAAAGGCACACACTTCCTGAAAAAATCCTCGCTTAGCTGATACATATACTTTTAGTTCCTTCTACCGGCGCCCACCACTAGCACGTACTACAAGAGGGAGTTCATACTTTAAGTAAATATAAAGTCGGTTCGCGATCCGTACTAGCGCGCACATCGGCGACGCTGAACAGCTGCATACATGGCGTGCTTGATCCGCGGGCGCCGCAAAACTTTAATTTTTTTGGGCGCCGTGCGCCTGAAGAATCGGAATGCATCGCGCGAAACATGATCCAGCTTGGGAGCCACAAAGTGGAAACCCCTTTTGGGCCAACTTACTTCATGCTGGGATGTGCATGACGACGATCGAGCGCGACATAGAACCAACTGTACTATGCGATAGGCGCTGCGGAACTGGCACAAGAACACGTAATAACCGTAATACCAAGCAACACTGTCACGAACCACACTACAAACGCTGCCGGTCGTGCTGCACGTGGTCTCCGAGACGGACGCATGCAGCGCCCACAGCGTCGACAATGCTGCGGCGAGTTGGACCGGAAACCTTAGCTGAACAGACGCACTCCCCGGTGTTTTAAAGCATATCGCAGCGTCTTACACCTCCAGCAGTGTCACGTGTGAGATCATTTCGAAACGGACAGCGCAAATTAACACAGGGCGAAAAAGACAACGAGGAGACGCACACATTAGTAAACAAACTGCGCGCGCATGAACCGCTCTAGCGTGGGCAGCGCCATGCTGATGGTTTGATCCACAACCACGTGACGTATTCGATACTACCAGTTGGTATAAGGGTATAAACGCGTATATAGGTGTTCTCTGGTATAAGCGTATCAAAGAGGTTGAAGCGTATAAGTATTCTGTGACACTACCGTTAGGGAGCCTACATGACTGCTTCATGTAGGCTCCTAACTACCGTGCTACCGTGATGACATTCGGCGGCGAGATGTGTTGGCGTCTGCGGGCGATACCGTACGTTAACGCAGTTGGCACAGTATTAGACGCTGTGACCTGTGGTCTGGCCGGCCGTGGCGGTAACGTGTGTCAGGCTCAATATCTCGCTGTCATGCGACCGGGCCGACTTGCCGAATCACGCGCTCTTTGAAGCGAAAAAAAAAAAAAAGTACGATGCATGTTTTCTGCAGTCCTCGCCAGAGCGCGGCTCAGCGTCCGAGGGGGTGGGGGGGACTTTGAAAAAGCCGAAATGAGAGAAAAAACCCGCATTTCCCCGAAGGGGAGTATGAGGAAGTGCGAAGCACGGGGTGATGCTATGAGGGGGCGCGCGCGACTAAACTAAACTGCAGCGGGACCGGCGGCCCGCTTACGCGCAGCATCACGGGCCCTTCGTTGCGCTGCCTTGTCTTCAGCCGATGCGGCATCTTCAACGACGCGTGCAATGCTCGCATTCGATTGCGTTGTACTAGTTGTTGGAGGTATCGCAGTCGAGGTTGATGCCTGCGATGGATCCATACCTATGACGGCGTTCACCACAAACCACGAGCGAGAAGTGAGAGCGAGCGGCGGACGTTCATATACGGGACTGACGCGCCGGCGCCACACACACAACACGTGACGGCGGCAGGAGCGAAACACGCCAGGCGGTTGGAGAGGGGGTGAGCGGTGGGGAGAGTACGCACACGAGGGGCTGTTACCGGGCGAGGAGGGAGCTGTCAGGGCGAGGGAAGAGGCGGCGGCCGAGGGTGAGTGCAAACCTAACGGGGGGAGAGGCACACCAGCTGCATGGAGCCGTGACGTCACGGCGCGGAGAGGGTGCGAGGAGCCGGCGCGGCGCGCGCAGCCACGGCGCGGAGGCGCCAGCTGCACAACGCGCCGTGACGTCACGGCGCGGAGAGCGGTGCGGAGCCGGCGCGGGGCGCGCGCAGCCACGGAGCGGAGGGCGGAGCGCGCGCAGTCACGTGGGGCGTGACGTCGCTGCGCCGTTGCTACAGACGCTCCTCTCCGCTCCTCGCGCCGTTGCTAGGGGAGAGGAGGAGGAGGAGCGCGGATGCCGGCGGAGTTTTCGGGGTCGCTTAAGAAGTGCATTCGCACTTAAAAGCGGTAGTGGAGGGTGGAGGGCTCCGGAAGCTTTTACCACGTGGACTGACAACGCACAGGCTCTGGTATTTTTGCCTCCATCGAAAATGCGACCGCCGCGGCCGGGATCGAACCTGCGTTTTTTGGGTTAGCAGCCGAGCACCATAACCCCTACACCACCACGGCGGACACTCGAAACGTCGCGCAAAGCGGCGCGCGGCACCGACAAAAGGGTGAGCTAGGGCAGTCAAGCTCGAGTAAGGACAAGGGATAGCAACTGTAAGCATGCACCCACGAAGATCATGGCTTACATATTTTTACAGCGTCCACCTGAAATGCGGGAGGCGTCGCGTTGAACAAGAAGCGCAAACAATTGAAGACGATGACAAAGGAAGGAAAAGAAAAAAAAGTAGTAGATCCAATCCACGCTGTGAAAGTGTGGTTGGACAGCGAAGCTGTAAACTACACCCGCCACGATTACCCGTTGCGGCGTCTCTTGAATTTCACATGCCTTTTAACGGTATGCATCTTCAGCGAATGAATGAAAACTTTATATTTGTCCCTTTTAAAGGGGTCCTGAACCACTGCTCGGGCTTGGTTTAGAAAACAGCTGGGTGTGTATTGAAGGCCTCTCAGAAATTCACAGCCGAAAGAATTCTTCAAAACGGTTTGTTAGGAGCGAAGATATTGCGACCGGAAAACCTCCCTTTCCAGCCCTGTCTCAACTCTGCGGAATAGAGAGTAGCCAGAGCTCCTTAGGGCGGTGTCGAAGGAGGTGCCCCGCCCACCGCGTTACGTCACCAGACTTCAACGACGTGTCAGAGTGGCTGACGAAAAGCGCGCGACTACCGGGGACTGTTCGCAGCGCGCTTGTGGCCGCCTGCTCGCTCCGCGCCTAAGCTTGGTCGCGTGCCCTCGCGATCACGGCATTTTTTTTTTTTCCGATCCCCCGAAGCTTTGTTTTCGTTCATCACACGCGTTTAGGCTCGTAGGTGTGCGCGCTTACTTTGTCAGCGCGCTGCTTGTCTCCGATATTGCGTTAAGACGTCGTCAGGACAAACAGCGCAACTACCAACGCTGCTCCACCTTGTCATGCATAACCCCAAGTCATTTAATTGTTGATTAGTGATTGTAGACGGGTTAATCATCCTGTCGGACTCGAACGTGTGACTACTGCTAGGCCAGGTACAATTAAGATAGTGCTAATTAACCCAAGCATAATTATATCACGACTAATTAAGCCCAGATTATTATGTCGATCACGTGTGATTAGGTTTAAATTAATTAGACCGAGCCTAATTGGTGTATCACTAATTAGGTCCTGACTAATTAAGTTAAGACTAAGTCAAGTCTCAATAAGCTCAGAGTATTAAGTTACGCCAAATTAAGCCAAACATTAAAGACGTAATGATTTTAATCCACACTAATTTACCTTAGTCAACCCTAATCTGCTGTTATCTTTAATTCACCCTAATCTAAGTCTAGTGTAATCTGCTCTAATATGCCATAGTCCACCTTAATGCACCTCAGTATGTCTTAATCCACCCTAATGCGCCTTAATGAGCTCTAATCCACCCAAATACACCCTAATCAGACCTAGTCCTTTAATCCACCTTATAAAAGAAATATTTTGGGTTCGACTCCAGCCATGTTATTGAGTACGAGTACTAGAAGGTGACGCTTTGGAGTACCATAGGGAATAAACCCATCTACAATCACTGATGAATTGTTAATTAATGTTTGGGAATCAGGCTGCTGGCATGCATTTGTTGGCTCCTTGGAAAACTACATTTATGGTGACTTTTTCACTGCACCGTTCGCGTCCACGCCGAGGTAGTTTACGGACGCCTTCCAATGGCATTATGAGACCTTGCACATTAACAAATATATTTTTACATATTTCCAGCAACTGCTCACAACGCAAGGAAAAGCGAGCGCACGGCACGCACGCGCTTACGGTTTTAAAAAACGCGCGCTGGGAAGGGCCCGCACGCGGCGGACGTGTCTGCCATCGGCCAATAGCAGCGACGCTCCTTGTAAATGCTTTATGACGAAACAAAGCATATACAAGGAGCGTGAGGAGAAGCCGCTTTTTGAGTTGAGGTTCCTGACGAAGTGGAAGTTTTGTGCTCCGCTCCGGCTGGTTTGCACCGACGTGAGGCTTCGCTCCTTTGCCGATTGTGGTTGGGAGTGGCATTTACGAACGCTTACTCTGCGCTGATTGGAATGGCTGAGAGTCCTGCGTGTGCTGTCTGCGGATGCGCAGAGACCATAGATCACTTGTTGTGCCACTGCCCACAATTTGAGGGACATCGACTGCCTATGACCGAGTCCTTCACAAAGCTCGACGATCGTCCACTTAGCGAACAATCTTAGAATACCGTCCTCACCGACCAACGGCTCAGAAAGCAATGAAAGCGCTTCTGGCCTTCCTAAAAACATCTGGCCTAGCCGAGCGCCTATGATATTATATAGGACTGCCCTGTAGGCATTCCCCCTCTATCCTTCTCTTTACTTTTGTTCCCCTTTTCCCATCCCCCAGTGTAGGATAGCAAACCGGACTCATGACTGGTTAACATCCCTGCCTTCCCTTCCTTTTTTCTCTCTCTCTCTCTCTCTTGTGCTCCGCTTGTGAACGCTACGCCTCGCGGATGACTACAGCATTTAGCTGAGATGTTCATTACAGCGTAGGCAAGCCATAGGATATGTTCTTTCACCAAGCCCGGAGGGTGGTTCAGGACCCCTTTAAGGGGAAGAGACAATGTGTTAGAGGGTGGGGGAGGAACTACTTGAAGTAGGTCTCCTCCACCCTCTCGGCCCGCTCGAGGATTGGATCCTGAATGTCGGGCCTCGAGCTGCGCAAGGCAGCCTCCCACTGCTCCTCACAAGAAATCAGTTTTTTAAGAGAAGCTAGGGCACCTCAACATGATGTGGTTTAAGTCTGCTCTAGGCACGTGGCTCTAGGACAGAGGCAGAATTTGCAAGAGGGAGAGGAGTAAACGGACGGATGGATGCGGTGGATGATGTAAGGGGAGGGAAAGGTACGAGTCTGCAGCTGTCGCCACAGAACTTCACGTCTGCGCGGGGATTTGCTCGTTAGCGCTGGTAATGATAAACGGCCTAATCGATAGTAAGTACAAATGTCGTGAAATGTCAGGATTAGCTTGTCTCGCGCTGTAAACGGCGCCTCCTCCGTACCGAGTTCGGAAACATCTGTTGCCTGCGCCCGGACCGTAAATCCTCGGGCACTGGCATGAGCCGCCTCGTTTCGTGGACTAAAGGTCATGTGATAATGCAGCACGGGTTACCTGCCTAAATACACGAGTAGTACAAGCAGTTTTCTTTCGTAACCTCCTTACAATATAAGTAAATCGAAAGAAAGCTTACGAAAGAGGTTACGAAAGAAAACTGCTTGTACTACTCGTGTATTTAGACAGGCGAACCCGTGCTGCATTATCACATGACCTTTAGTTACTATTGTAAATGAACGTTACCTGCTCATAATGCAAAGAATAGGCATGCAATACACGGCCACAAGGGAAGAAGAGTGGACAACACGAACGCCGTTCGTGTTGCCCACTCCTCTTGCTTAGTGTCCGTGTTTTGCACGCCTCTTCATTGCATTATGAATCCCTACCAACTCGCTCAGCTTTCTGTTATGTGTTTGTTTTGTTATGTGGGGTTTAACGTCCCAAAACCAGCTCTGATTATGAGAGACGCCGTAGTGGAGGGCTCCGGAAATTTAGACCACCTGGGGTTCTTTAACGTGCACTGACATCGCACAGCGCACGGGCATCAACATTTCGCCTCCATCGAAGTGCAGCCGCCGCGGCCGGGATCGATCCCGCGACCCTCGGATCAGCAGCCGAGTACCATAGCCACTAGACCACCGTGACGGGGCGCTCAGCTTTCTGTCTATTTAACGTTACCTATTTGTAAGATATATTATAAACTTGGTAACCATGCATGTACATCCGCGCGTGTACATAATACAGATAAGAAAAGGAAAGAACATGCAATTTACAGCTATATAGGTGCATATAGCGTTCACGTACGAAGACATGCACTAGAGAGGGCCACTATTTTAAACCTTGTATAATTACATGCACAGTCCTCAAAGAATTTCTTAGACCGGCCATTTTGGGGAAACGTTACAGGCACTCACGCGAGTCCGTGACAGCTGCGTGATGCAACTCGCCCTTGAGCGCGACTGCGCAGCGCATATACAGAACGGCCTTCAGTCAAACGCCGAATAGGGAGAGGGACCTATTCATGAAAGATATTCACAAGGCACCGGTAGTGCGGTTCTAATCATATGACGTCAGTTTGCACCTTCGATGTCGACAGACGTTTCAACAGGGACCAAAGTGCACGTGATGTCACGAAAGCTTCAAGAGAGAGAGAGAAAGGAAGACGTTGCCAAGCCCGTTCCTCACGCCGCGTCGTCAGGACGCTCAACAAACGGAAATCGCGAGATAAGAAAACAATGCATCGTATGAAATAGTCGAGCCAAGGCGGCCGAGATGGATAGCTTCATATCTGCGCAAATATACCAACGCTTGTATGACGAACCCCATCGTCAAATTTAGGTCTGTCTTATCGCATCCCTCATAATCATAGTGGGCATCGGCATCTTATCACTGAACTGCGTAGTGTAAGTTTAATCTGAAATTGAGCTCGTGGCGTCAGTAATTGATACTGTGTAAAATGAGAACGCTTTCTACGGCAGCAGTGGCAAGCTACGATAGCGAGAGGTAGCTTTCATTCTTCTCCTTTCTAATTAAAGAAGAAACTGGACGTATAGACAGAGTATAGTAGACCGGAAGTAGAGGACAAGAATGCATCGCGTACGCGCCACCCCTTTGAAGTCGCTAACCAGAAACACCTGGATGGCATAAAGCGACGTGCAACATCATCCTGATTCGGCCTTCCTATACGACAGCTATTTGGGACTGCAATGTGTTGATCACATACAAATGAGATTAACTACACCGCCTCTTTGCTCCCTTTCTTTCCGGACCCGGCAATAATGCCTCCGTGGCTAATTAATGCATTGCCATTCAATTTTCGATATAGGCGAAAATGCCAGAGACCCGAGTACTGTGCGTTGTCAGCAGTCATGGGCACGTTTAAGAACACCAGGTGGTCAAAACTTCCGGAGCCCTCCACTACGGCTGTTCCCTCCTTTCTATCTCTTTCAGTACCCTTTCCCCCACCCCCACGGACGCTTAGCCGTGCTCCCTACATGGGCTGCAGAAATTAGCGTCCTTTCCGAACCACAATCAATCAATCAATCAATCAATCAATCAATCAATCAATCTTTCTTCGATGAACGCTGTACCAGCTCGCAAAGAAGGAGAACGCGCCCTCACCCGCGAGAGACAACGTTGGCGCAGGCAGCGTCTTCCAGCGAGTTTCTTGATTGAAAAATACCGACTGCTCGCGCTGGAGAACCGTTCACCGGCCACCCATATATATATATATATATATATATATATATATATATATATATATATATATATATATATTGTTACGAGGAAAGACGCAAGAGCCTCAGCCTCCTCGCCCTCTCCTGTCGGGTCCAGCGACACAGTGCACATCAGCAGGCTCAAGGCCTACCACACTGTTTCGGAGCCATGATCGTCCACACGCCGGGACGGCGCTTTTGACGCCGGGGGGTAGTGCTACGGACCCGTGCCACCGACCGTCAAGAGGCGAAGAGAGAAAGACGACCAGGAGGACGTTTTTAGCGAGGCTTGCTCGGGCTGCTTGTTCATGGCCAAGCGCCTCAGCGTTCCTTTCTAATACATCTGTACATAGCTATATATATATATATATATATATATATATATATATATATATGCACTGGATCTTGACTTGCAATGAAGTGCCGGTGGGAGATTTCACTTGTGCGTAGTTGAACCATAAGGATTCGTAGCGTGCGCGTCAACTAAATTAATCCGGAACTAGGCACGATCTACGATGAACATCCGGAGCTTCGCCCACTCATCATCATTCACTCCGTGGATATGCTGTGAATTTTTTTTGGTGGCCAGCGCACGGCGAGAGGCGGGACACCTGGTGTACTATCGCCCCTCAGTATAAGTGCCATGACTTGCCTCCGCGATGCTCTAGTACTTCGTGGTGGGGGACTGCGGAGGCACAAGCCAATAGTTTTGATTTCGACGGCGTCCACTGGTGCCGCTTTTTCCTTCATGAAAAAGGTCCGTTCCAATTATCCACATGACGTAAAGCAAGGTCAAATGATCATTCAAATAGGGCCAAACTTAAACAAGGCAATAAAGCAGCACATTTCGGGTGAGTGATGAAGTCGAAACAATATATCAAGGCAGCGACTCATAAAGTTCCGAAATCAAGAGGCGCAACTCTCACATGTGCATGGTGCAGGCGAACAGTCAGAAAGTTGCACGGGTGGGACGTTAAGTGATTCATAGGTATAAACGTACTAAATATTGTACTAACGTAAGCATATGCAATATCTGGGTTATCGTTCTTCAAAATGTACAAAAAAAAAGTCACACTTTACCTCGTGTTCGCCTCTGCATCTCGCCAAAAAGTCAGCGACGTACTTGTCAACTTGCTTCTTCGAGCGAAACATCGTCGCCCTGTTCGACGAAAGCACGACGGTAAAGAGCAGAAATAAAACCTATAAGCAGACACAGCGCTACATCACACAGTCAAAACATACCTCCGCGCACATCTGGTACGACAGAGCCTGGAGAACGCGGAGCGGCCGGAGCTCCCGCGACTGCGGCACCCGCGAGGTTGCCTTCCTGCACAGCACGCCCGTATCGCATGCGCGGCGCGTCAAAAAGCCGCCGTGCGTATCTTATCTTCTGCGGCAGCGTATGAAAAAAAAAAAAAAAAGTAGTGCGCTCCCAAGGTGCTTTTAGCTTAAAAGTTGAATAGTCCGCGTTCTGAACATGACAAGCGGTAAACGTGGTGCTGAAAACTGGCGCTGATTGCCTGTATGTCAGTTAGCAGACAAGACAGCTAGGCGACGGTGACGTAACGTGAAGCCCAATGCGAAACTACACGCTTGAGTCGGGAAATACGGCGAGAGTCAGACTTTAACATCGGATGTTAACGTAACGACGACACAAAGTGATGACATTCAGGTTATGGCGCGCAATTCGAAATTGAAATTAACGTTTACCCCCATTAAAAACCGAATTGGCCCACCTTCCCAATTCTGACCTTCCCAATTCACAAATTAATCAATTGTTGTTGTCGAGAAAATGGCACAAAGACATATAACGTGAAGGGCAGGCATACAACGCTAACTTCCAACAACAAATATATTATAGTCTCGGGAACTGTGCCACGTTTATACTCTCATTCTGTGCGGATATTCAACGTCTTTGTGCCAATTGTGATACGGCAATATTATTACGAGATACCAACAAGCCCGAGTTTCCCCGCTGATGGACTTCATAAATTGAGTTGACCCCCGTTCGAAACAAACCTGGTCCAATCCCAAGATGACTTGGCCCACCCCAAAATATAGGTGACCCACCACCCAAGACTCACTTTTACTGAACTGACCCACTTTCGAAAACAGCCCGGTCCACTACCAAGGTTGACCTGGCCCACTTCCAAAATTTGGGTGACCCGCCCCCAATACTAACTTTTACTGATTGACCCACATTCGAAACCAGTCTGGCCCACTACCAAAATGACGGCCCACCCAAAATTTGGGTGGCCCACACTCAAGACTCACTTTTATTGGATTGAACCACATTCGAAATTAACCTGGTGCACACCAAGACTAACTTGGCCCACTCCCAAAATTTGGGTGGCCCACCTCAAGACTCGCTTGTATTTAACTGACCCACATTCGAAACCAACCTGGCCCACTACCAAGACTGACTTGGCCTTGGTGGCTCACCCCCAGGACTCACATTTATTGAAATGACCCACATTCGTAACCAACCTGGCCCACTACCAAGACTGACTTGGCCTTGGTGGCTCACCCCCAGGACTCACATTTATTGAAATGACCCACATTCGTAACCAACCTGGCCCACTACCAAGACTGACTTGGCCTTGGTGGCTCACCCCCAGGACTCACATTTATTGAAATGACCCACATTCGTAACCAACCTCGTGCACTACCAAGATTGACTTGGCCCACCCCAAAATTCGGGTGGCTCATCTCAACGACTCATTTAGTGAACCGGTCCACTTCAGAAATCAGCCTGGTCTAGTACCAAGGGTGGATCCCACTCCCAAAATTTGGGTGGCCCACCCCCAAGACTCACTTTTCTGGATTGACCCACATTCGAAACCAACCTGGTCCACACGAAGATTGACTTGGCCCACTCCCAAAATTTGGGTGGCCCAGCGTTAAGACTCACTTTTATTATATTGACCCACATTCGAAACTAACCTGGCCCACTACCAAGATTGACTTGGCCCACCCCAAAATTTGGATGGCCCGCACCCTATACCCACTTTTACTGGATTGACCCACATTCGAAACCAACCTGGTTCACTACCCAGTGCAAAATTTGGGTGGCCCAACCCACAAGGCTGACTTTTCCCAACCATAAATTAAGTTGACCCACATTCGAAACCAACCTGGTTCACTCCCAAAATTAACTTGGCCCACCCTAAAATTTGTGTGGCCCACCTCGTAATACTGAATTTTCCCAATCATAACTTGAAATGACCCGCATTCGAAACCAACCTGGTCCACTCCCAAAATTTGGTGGCCCACCTCACAAGACTGACTTTTCCCAATCTCAAATTTAGTTGAGGCATGTTCGGAACCAACCTGGTCCACTCCCAACATTGACCTGGTCCGCTCTAAAATTTGGGTATGGTATGGTATGGAAAACTTTATTAGGTCCTGAGGGATCAGTCTGTGGGGACTGATGCGGGCCGCTCCCACGTCGGGACAGAGAGGCCGAGCTCCTCTGCCACCACACGGGCCCTCTGGACAGCCCTTAGTTGGTCCGTCAGCACTTCACTGTGCAGCATCCGCTGCCACCACTGTTCACCTTGAGAACCATCACCGGCCAACTCCGAGCAGCGCCAGAGCATGTGGTCTAAATCGAGTAAACCCCCACACTTGCTACAATAGACTGAAACTCCGCAGTCGGGATTAATTTTATTCATGATGACCGGGTTAGGGTACATCCGTGTCTGCAGAAGTCTTAGTGTAACCGCCTGTGGCCTGTTTAATTTACAATGTGGCAGGGGGAATGCCCTGCGCCCTAAGTAATAGTGCTTTGTGATCTCGTTGTAGGTTAACAGCTGGTCCCTGAACTCGGGAATGAGAGGTCCAGCCCCTTCAGGGAGTGCACGGCACACTAATCCTCGTGCCTCCCTGTGCGCCACCTCGTTGAGGTTACGCGGGGCTCCCTCCACTGACCCCATGTGCGCCGGGAACCAAGTAACTGTATGCGAAGTGATATCCCTGCCCTGCAGCAGTCTGTAAGCTTGTTCCGCAACAAGTCCCCTCGAAAAAGCTTTAATCGCAGATCTTGAGTCACTAAACACTGAAACCCTCTCTGAATCAATTAGTGCTAGTGCAATAGCCACCTGCTCAGCGACCCCCAGATCCTTTGTATAAACAGAAGCGGCATTTCGAACACTCCCTTTGCCATCTACCACCACCACTGAATAGGCATCTTTCCCATTAATCCATGCCGCGTCAACAAACGCTGACTCCTCCTTCTGATCGTCTGCCTCTCGTAACAAAGCCCTAGCTCTCGCCATCCGCCTCCCTACATTGTGCACAGGGTGCACATTCCGTGGAAACGGACGCACAGTAATATTGGCCCTAATGTTTACGTTCAACTCGTGTAGCCGCGTCCCATCATGTGACTCAGCCACCGATTCTCCTATTGACTTCAAGATACCTACCCGCTGGTGTACCTAGCAACCTCTCTCTTTGTGCTGTACGCTGAGCCTCGGCAATTTCATCTAGAGTGTTATGCAAACCCAGTCGGAGCAACATATCGTTTGACGTGCTCACAGGCAGACCAAGTGCTGCCTTAACGGCTTTTCTGATTAAAGCATTCAGTTTAGCTTCCTCCCCCCTGTTCCAATTTAACATAGCTGCGACATACGAGAAATGACACATAACGAATGCATGAACTAACCTCATTGCACCTTCTTCTCCTAAACCCCTATGCCTATTAGAGATCCGTCTGATAAGCCTTACGGCTTCCTCCGTCTTTTTGGTGATACGCTGGATGGTTCTATTGTTCGATCCGTTCGCTTCAATTATCAATCCCAAGACCTTGATGGCTTCAACTTTGGGTATCAGCGACCCATCCCTAGCATGGATTGTAATGCAAGGCGCAACTTCTGGTACCCAGTCCTTCGGCCTACGACCTGCTTCCTAGACTTGAAGATCTCCGACTTTTTACTGGAGCACTTGAGACCCATTAGATCCAAACATTGTTCCGTAAGCGTTATCACCTCCTGTAATCTAGCCTCAAGCTCCCCGTCACTACCACCGGCACTCCATATAGTAATGTCGTCCGCGTAGATAGTATAGCCAATACCCTGGACAGTGTCCAGTGCATTAGCCAACTTCGACATCGCCATATTGAATAACATAGGCGAGAGTACGGATCCCTGCGGCGTACCTCGACAACCCAATTTTAAGGCTTCCGACTTGAGCTCCCCAAACCTAAGACATGTCCTTCTATCCATAAGGAAGGCCTTGACAAAATGAAATAGCCGCTGCCCCAGATTCAAGTCCGATAGCACCTGTAGAATGTAAGAATGATGGATATTATCGAAAGCTTTTTCGACATCAAGTCCAAGTAGTACCTTAGTATCTCTTGTCCGCCGATCGAGTAGCTGATGCTTAATCCTGATCATAGCATCCTGAGTTGAGAGGCCGGGCCGAAATCCTATCATAGAGTGCGGGAGGACCCCATTACCCTCAACATAACGCGTTAGCCTATTTAAAATCACATGCTCAGCGACTTTCCCCAAACACGATGTCAGGGAAATGGGTCTGAGATTGTCTATCCCTACGGCCTTTCCAGGTTTAGGTATAAGAACAGTATAGTCGCAAGTTTCCACTCTTCAGGGAAAGAGCCTTCCTTCCATCGCTTGTTTATCTCCCTCGTAAGGAACGCAATAGACCCTTCGTCTAAACTGCGTAACATCTTATTCGTGATGCCATCCGGCCCTGGTGCCGACTGACCATTAAGGTCTTGCAGCGCCACCCTTATATCACTTTCAGTAAATTCCTCATCCATAACTTTATTTTCATCCCCGCTATATTCCAAGACATTACGCGTATCCTGCGAGGTCTCTAATGGAAGGTATCTGCCAGCCAAATCCTTCAGCAACTTTTCCTCCGTGGTGTCCCGACACGATTGATGAACCAACTTGCCTATCACCGTCCTCTGATTAGATTTAGTTTTTGTTTGGTCCAGTAAATGTTTGAGCAAACTCCAGGCACCTCCCCTTTTAATGCGACCATCAATAGAATTACACAGTTCATCCCACTGCTGTTTAGACAATACACGACAATGGTCTTCAATCTCTCTATTCACCATGGCTATACGCTTTCTAAGCCTTCTGTTCAACCTCTGACCTTTCCATCTCGTTAGCATTGACTGCTTTGCTTCCAACAAATGCGCTAGGCGACTATTCATTTGCTCAGTGTCAATATCTGTCTTAACCTCCTTAGTAGTCGCCTCAGCGTCACTTTTAAGTTGACTAGTCCACTGTTCCAGGGTCATCTCTCCCTCCTCATCACCGGTTCTCTGCGCTCTTCGTGTCCTAAATGCATCCCAATCAACGACCCTAAATGTGCGCTCCTTTTTATTAGCCACAACTAAAGTAATCATCAGTATGTAATGGTAGCTACCAAAATCAATATTAGAATTGGACCAGGACGATTCCTGCACCCCCCGAACAAAAGTGAGATCCGGTGTAGAATCTCTACATGTCGACGTGCCGCATCTTGTGGGATACGAAGGATCCGTAATAAGAGATAAATTTAGGTCGAGTGCCTGCTGCCACAGTCTCTCCCCCTTAATAGTGCTGTATACGTACTTCCACGCATAATGAGGTGCATTAAAGTCACCTCCAATGAGCAAAGGCGCATCTTTAGCCAGATTAGCTGCCTTGGTCAAGAGAGATTTGAAATCAACCTGGTCCACTCCCAACATTGATTTGGCGCGCCCTCAAATTGAGTACATGGCCATGTGATTATGTAATGTTACCATAGGCAGCGTGCTCACAAAGGCGAGGGGGCCCCCTCCCGCCCCCTTTTGAGTAGGCTAGTGTCTCATCAAGGCACTCAGTCTGGCTAGTTGGTATTGCATTACACCTTGTAGGAATGCGCTTCGACGACGCGCCGTGTGCGTTTGGTCTTTTTTGTCCGCGCTCTGGAAGCGCATTCCCGCCAGGTGTATCGTCTCATGCTTATGCACAAGCCTTCGCATCAGTGACTCTCAGGGACAGCTTGGGAACTTGCCTGTTTGTATAGGTATCGTTTGAAAATGAAGACGAAATAGCATGAAAACCAAGGTTATTCACCATATGTCTTTCTGCGCCCACTGCAGGGCAAGGACTCTTCCATAATCATCCTATAAACCCAGTCCTCCGCTAACTGTAGCTATACGTCGTTATCCCCGCAAACTTCTTGGTCTCATCCGTATACAGGTAACAATCTGCCAGCCCTTGGCACGCTTCCCTTCCTTTAGAGGAAAGTAGCAGGAGCAGAAGCGGTCACATGCATGCCCGCTTCCGCTACTTGATTTCACCGACGTCATCGCAATAAAGACGTATTCCTAAAAAGACTGCTATAAGAAAATGTGATCCGAATTCCACATGAGGTATCCAGAGCCCTGCAGTGGAAGCAGGTGGGTGTAACCTGAGTAACCCGTCATTTGCTGAAGGCATTGCCTTTCTAGGTAGCTCGGAGGATGAACTGCAAGGCGTGGTCGCAGAATCAGATAGGCAAAGGACAATGGTCTATCATGCGTAAGTAATTAATGTTTAAAGGTATCATTCGGAAGAGAGAAGCAGATTGCGACTGCATGGTAGCGATGCACTGAGAAGACATATTATCAGGGTAGGCATTGACTACAGACCCGAATCATGAGACTGGAGGAACAGAAGAATAAGAACGGAGAGGGCAGTACATTTAGCAGCCATTGTATACAAAACGTTTCAAAAACCGCAGTTTGGTTATAGTATATTTTAGCGTAACTTCGTAACTGTAGACGTTATGGTAATAAAAATTACCGGCGATTAGGATGCTCCCTGAAGGCGACTGTACATTTGTGCTTATGTGGTGACATACCGAGCAAAAATGTTTCAGAGGGATACGTAATATGTTCTTGTTACCGCACGTTTACCTCGGTTATAACCTGCGCCGGCAAAGCGTTTCCACCGAATGCGTCGCTCATTGTTGAAAAAGGACGAGTGCGTTTCTGTCCTGGCGGCGCGAACTGTTGGGTTCTGCCGACTCCGCAAAGGTTGTTCAAAGAAAACTTGCTCATATATACCTCCACAGCAGAACGCAGAACTCCCACTTTGTGATTGGCCACGAGTAAATAGTATTGCAGCTTATACAAAGCACAAAATAAAAGCTCATACTGCTAACTGGTCAAAAGAAAAGCGTCGCGTGGCTCGAGACCCGCGTGCCATTTGCTATAGCTACGAGCCATCCTGCACAGAAGATCGCGTGGCTCGAGGCGCCTAGACCAGAATGAGTGAATGAATGAGGATTTTGTCCCTCTCAAAGGGAAGGGGCAATGGGTTAGAGGGTGGGGGTAGGAACTGCTTGAACTGTATATAGGCCTCCGCCACCTTCTCAGCCCACTCCGGGATTGCCTCCTGGACATCGGGCCTAGAGCTGGTCCGACGCGGTGGTGAAGTTATGGTGCTTGGCTGCCCCCCTCCCCCCCACCAATCAATAAATGCCGCCAATCAACTTTACCAATCAATAAATGCTGGCGTAGGCCATCGCTTTCTTCCATCTAACGCATACGGGCATACGACGAGAACTGGACGTGAAATAGCCCGCGTGCTTAAGATCGGTTGTCGAATTGAGAGTTGGTAGGCTTAACGCGACTGATGAAAGACTGGATTTCCTTGGCTCATGATCGCAGAACGATGGGGATTACAAGCAAATTCATTGCCACTGCAGCTTTAAATAGCAGTTTTAAAGAGCCCCTAAACAACCCCGAGGTACAAAATTTGTTTTAAAGATATAACTGCGCTGCTGTGCGATGCGAACATGCTCGCGCAAGAATTTTGCGAATAGGTGCAATATTAAATAAGTTACACGGGTTTAAGTGGCCGCTTGCGTCGGTTTCGTTTTCTCGGTCGGCCTCCCCACCCTTCTCTGCCGAGAAGAGGGTAGGCGCGCCTCGCCGTCGAGATTCCGCCCACTTTTGACACGTGACATGACGTGAGAAACTGACGTCATCGACACTTGCGCTGCAGTTCCGGTTGCTCCTGCACTCACGCCGGTGGGATGGCCAGAGGGTCTGACAATAGACCTGGTTTCGACCAATCAACGAGCTACAACTGCACAAAGTTGTTCGCGGTAGAACGTGACGACACCTAGGATGCGAGGGCGACTGGTCAATCGCAGGAAAGAGGCGCGGGAATTTTTTTTTTTTTTTTGAAATACGGCGTCTTTGTGGCGCGCAGCGCTGTCACATTCGCAGAATCTGATCGCCGCAACCTTCTCCATGATTGCGTTAGCTTGTTTTGCCGATAGGAGTAGGGCTCCATTTTTTTTTTTTTTACTTAGGCCGTAACAACGACAATGGAACAGAGAAACCGCTCTGAACAAAAGGCGCACATGTTAGCCAAAACTGCAAAGTCGTTACTCGTGTCCAGGAGCGCAGCATCGGTCTCAGTGAAACATACATGATACCTAAACTGCACAAAATACCATCATCAAAAGTCCATCTTACGTCCACTGCTGGACGAAGGCCTTTCCCAATGCTCTCCATCCTGTCCTGTCCTGTGCGAGCTGGTTCCATTTGATGCCTGCGAATTTCTTAATTTCGTCACTCCATCTTACTCTCTGTCGTCCACGGCTACGATTACCCTCTCTTGGTATCTATTCCGTCGTTCTAATTGTCCATCGGTTGTACAGCCTTCTCATCTCGGTTATCTAGCCTTCTCACAAAATATAATGAAGCTCAATTGGCGTTACCAAGGGCTCTGGATGAAACACGAACTAAGCGACATTTACGAAGTAGGAAATGACTGGCCGAGCCGATAAGCGCAAACGGATGCAAAGCGCGGCAGCGCTGAGCCGAGTTGCAGATACGGCCATCACGAAGGCATATACAGACACATTTCGAAACCTATAATCGTATATAAGACAGAAGGATGTAGACATCGAGGGACAGGAATTACTCCATGAATGTGGAGCTCGTAGCACGGAAGAAAGACAAAAGCGCCTTCCTCCATATCAGAGAACGGGTACTGTACTGTGGTGTATCATGCTGCGCCGAGTATGTGAAAGGGCCGTCGCTTCGCCGCGAAGCGGCATTACTATAAACGAAATTGCAGGGAGCTACAGATCTTTTGGTATGGTAGTATAGGGTGGCGCTCTGATATGAGCACAAATGCATGTCGCCAGGTGAGCATTTTTTTCAAAACAGCGAAGCTGTTCAGCTCGCCGTAAAAAGTAGCTGGTATCAGAAACTATCATTATCATTAGTTCTTGTCCCCGAGAGTGCGCGTGCACTTCTATGCAACGCCCAATGTGCAGCGTTCGCATGCGAACTTCTTTCTTTTCTTGCGCTAATGCCCTTAGCCCACTACACTGCAAAAACTCCGGCTGTCGGGAGCGCCACATCGCGCGCTCGCTCCTTCTCTTCGCCTCATGCCCCCAGCCAGGGATTTATATCCCCCCCCCCCCCCTTTTTTTTTTAGGGGCGAAGCTCCTTAAAGCGGCACCCGTTCGTCCCTCGTCGTAGTCGTAGTAGTGCGTAACCAGTCTTACGCTTTGACCTCCAAGGTGGTGCTGGTGGGAGATTTCTCCTGTGCGTTGTTGAACAATAAAAAATTCGCAGCGTGCGCGTTAACTAAAAGCCGAATTCTTCTGTCTCTCATTCCCCATTAGCAGCCATTTCGTGCGTCCCCGATGTATGTAGTAGTAGTAGTAGTAGTAGTAGTTAGTAGTAGGTAGCCACCGGCGCGTGCCTGCTGGAGCGCACGCACGCGCCGAGGGCGAGCGCGTGGCACCTGGCGCTCGCCCTCGCCGCGAGCGCCGGGAGCCACGCGCTCCCCGGCAATCTCGACACTGCCCCGGCAAACGCGAGAGACAACGTTGGCGCAGACAGTACACTGGATCTTGACTTGCAATGAAGTGCCGGTGGGAGATTTCACTTGTGCATTGTGCATAGTTGAACCGTGAGGATTCGTAGCATGCGCGTTAACTAAATTAATCCGGAACTCGGCACGATCTACGATGCACATCCCGAGCTTCGCCCACTCATCATCATTCACTCCGTGGATATGCTGTAATTTTTTTTTTTTTGTATACTGGTTGCATCATGGGTAACACCCCAAAAATCGAAATTCTAGATAAACACCTGTCCTAGCCCACTCCCACTACATACTACATAAAGGCGGACGCGTTTCATGATGATGATTGTGGTTCGGTTAGGAAAGGACGCTAATTTCTGCAGCCCATGTATGGAGCACGGCTAAGCGTCCGTGGTCCGCCGCGGTGGTGTAGTGGTTAAGGTACTCGGCTGCCACCCAAAAAACGCGGGTTCGATCCCGGCCGCGGCGGTCGCATTTTCGATGGAGGCGAAAATGCCAGAGGCCCGTGTACTGTGCGTTGTCAGTGCACGTTAAAGAACCCCAGGTGGTCTAAATTTCCGGAGCCCTCCACTACGGCCTTTCTCTCCTCTCTATCTCTTTCACTCCCTTACCCCTACCCCTACGGACGCTTAGCCGTGCTCCCTACATGGGCTGCAGAAATTAGCGTCCTTTCCTAACCGAACCACAATCAATCAATCAATCAAGCGTCCGTGGGGGTGAGGGAAAGGGAGGGAAAGAGATAGAGAGGAGAGAAAGCCCGTAGTGGAGGGCTCCGGAAATTTAGACCACCTGGGGTTCTTTAACGTGCACTGACAACGCACAGTACACGGGCCTCTGGCATTTTCGCCTCCATCGAAAATGCGGATCTAGAGCGCAGCACTGCGTTAGCGGATGAGCGCGACAGCCAGACAGAGAGGAGAGGAAGAAACGAGAGAGTACGCGCAGACGCTAACCGCGGCCGTCGAGGGAGACACACGCTTCCGTCGCGATAGAAGTGTCGCAGGAGAGTGCCCACTTCGACGAAAGCACCGCACCGTATCAGTGACGATGCGCTGGAAACAACGGAGCAAAGCAAAACGGCGCGCGTAGCGAAATACGCGCCTAACGTCACGCAACGACTCGCGGAAACGTACACGGCTCGATTATGGGCAGACAGACAGACAAAACTTTTATTTGGTCCTGAGAACACGATGAGTGCCCACGTCAGGGGGTACCGTCTACGGGGCGCACCCATGTTGGAGCCGGGGGGTTGAGACTCACGGTGACATGGCGGGCTCTCTGGGCAGCCCTGAGCTGCTCTTCCTTGGCGGAGCTGGTGAGAAGTTGGAGCCAGTCTTCCTCCGTGGAGGGAGACCCTGAGCCCCCGTGCAAGTCGTGGCACTGCCAGAGCGTGCTGAAGAGTGCACCTGGCACTCCCACAACACGGACAGCCCGGGTTGATGCCTTCAATGAGTATTGATTGAATAAATGGAGACGGATACGTCTTCCGACACCCCAGTTTAAGTGCTTACAAACATCGTTAATTAAAGCTGAGGAAAGGGTCCCTTTATCCATCCCTCCCTCCCTCGGCCTTCGAGAGCCCACTTCCGGCGCAGCGTGCGAGACTCCCGCCTGGAAGTGTGCAAGTTCGCTGGCGTTAGGGACGGCTTCATGAGCATCGCTGCCCACGTGACCGGGGAACCAGGTTAAGGGCTTTTTGCCTGTCCAAGATACAGCAGCGAGAACGCCAGGTGGGACGGTTCGTGGTGGCCATGGCGATGGACTGCCACCTGTTCGGCTTTACCGGCGTCCGTGTTTTAATCATAAGCGATGTCGGGGAGGGGGCTGACATCGCCGTGTTTGTGAACTGCCTGTTGAATAAGAATATATTTGTTTTGATCACCCTTGGCTCTGACTCGGTCTTTGAACCACTGCTGGCGTTTTGCTAGTGCACCAAACAGACCTAAAACAATCGTCCAAACTTTCGTGGAGTTATTTGCCGGGAACGATATGTCGCTTCTTGGAACTTTACGGTGCCGAGATCAGGTGAGCCGCACCGAATGTTCTCGAAACCCAGCGGGACGCAATTCAAAGAGGGCTTAACAATTAAAGAGTTGTCAGCAGTCGTCAAGAAGTCGATCTGAACCGTCACGTGGCACAGTGAATCAAGTCAAAAGAGAATGAACGACGTACGCTGCTTCACGGACCAACCAGCGAGATCAGCAAGCCTCATGTTGAGCAGACTCTTCAAGTGGCCCTGGTGAATAATACTGTTTTATTCTTTTACTGTAATGCATGAACTTGTATATTTGGTGTTGGTTCCGTGTTGTGTTGAAGCCTATCTAAAGAGCCGTGTCTGTGCATGTGTTTGTGTAACCGCCAATTTATTGAAAATAAATTGTTTTCATCACCCTTGACTCTGACTCGGTCTTTGCCAACACTTAATTATCCAAACTTTCGTGGGGTCATTTTCTGGGAACTGATATGGACCGGTTCTCAGGATACTGCCTGGCAGTCGCCTCCCGTGCCTCATGGCTGCAGTAGCGTACGGCACTGCAACTGTGTTTCACATGTCTGCATTAAGCAATTTCGATTTCATCAAAAAGGTCAACAGGTCTGTTGCCAAAGATGTAGTGTAAGCAGGATAAGCTCAAGCTGCGAAGCAATTTATTCTGGCAACACAGTCACTTCCAATGGTGCCACCAATGGTGCCACTCTGTCAATGTGACATCGCGGCAGACCCCCTACACACTGCGCTCTAGAGAAATGAGAGCACTGTGCAGAGGGAGTCTACAGCGATTCACGTTGACAGAACAGCACCACTGGCTGGAGGAGGGGTCCTTTAACAAGCAGAAGCTGCTTTTTTCTTGACCTGTACCCGAGTATAGTGATCACTGCGTCTCCCACGGCACGCACTGCACGTAGGCGTCAGTAGCGGCTTGGGTACTGCTATGCCGCTTCCAAGGCCCACCGTTATGTGGCCGTCGTCTTTAGTTATGGGGTGGCTAGAATGCTAGACACCACAGCCATGCGAGTGGGCGCCGCCAGGTGCTTCGATGATATTGCTAGCTGTAGAGTTGCTGTAGAGTTGCAGTAACTCTAGGTAGCTGCTCGGTAGCCGTCCATGGTGTTGCGATGGGCTTGCAACGAGTGATGAGACAACCTGTTGAATCGCGCTAATTTTCAACGATGTGCATATTAAAAGCCTTACAATAAATTACACTTAATGCATAACGCTGATACTGGTCTGCTAATAATCAGCATTTGTACAAGATCACCAAAAGAGTTAAGGAACCGTTAAATCCACAGCGACATTACCCTTTCAAATGGACCGCTGGATTAGCCCAATGGGATAAGAGTTACTTTCCTGGTCGTATTTTTTTCCCAGTGTCTCGGAACACGCCGTGCTATCACATTTACTTGAATATAATGCGGGTGTAATGTTCGGGCGTTCAAAACGAAAGTTTTCACCTGATTATATTACATCTTAAACACACACAGATATGGTAAATGAATTCCGTGGAAACCCGCAAGGTGGAGTAACAATGATGCAAGCGACAACAATGATGCCAGCGACCTTCGAGTGACATTGAGCAAAAATCTAGGGTCGTGTTACCTGGGCACCCAGTTAAAATGTTAAGAAAATGCATTCCTTGGCACCCAACCTGTTGTACAGGGCCGCATTACAGATGTAAATAGTACGCTGAAGCCTTACTTGTCATTTCGAATAGCAAACATTTAAAAGGAAAATAGAGGGCACCATATCTCAACTCTAGCGGTCCACAGGTTTGCGGCACAGGTTGCCGCCTCCTTCGAGAGGTGGTGCTACGCTGCATTCCAACACCGGAAGCGCCAACGAGATTAAAAAGCTCCCTGGCATGCGCAAAGCACGCAGCACAGTAGCAACGTGTAAGCTATATATTTCTGCGCTGCGCTGTCAATCTTTTCTTTCAGTCGTACCGTATTTACTCGCATAATTTGCGTACTTTTTTTTTGTGATTTTAGAGCTCCGAAAAGGGAGTGCACAAATTACGCGGAGATTTCGCAAGCACATTAGAAAATAATGTGTAATGTAACGCGCGGGGTATATAGTAACTCTTTTGGATACGATCACACGTAACACACCAAACACACCAAAACGCTGGTGTAAGGGAATATGGCTGCTCCAGAGATGCTTTTCGCAGTCCCTGCATTGAGAGCGCAGCACGTAGAAGGGTTTACGAGCCGCCCGCTGATGGCTGCCGAGATAGCTCGGCAGACTAGTGACCCTCCCCCCCTTCGCGTCTTTTCATGCTCGTTGAAGACTGGCGGGGAGTTTCCTCTCCGCTACGACGGCAGGTGTCCCAATCGGGGTGATGTTATCGCATGCGCCCTCTGCGCAATGGATGTGGGCTGGGCTCGTTTTATCCCTGCTTCAGCTGTTTTCGTTGCCCCCACTCATGTGCTTTTTTTCTAGTGACCGTACTTTGGGCTCCAGGGGGACGTCGCACTTGCAGCCCCTTTTGCGTATGATTGCGCTCGCCTGCGCAGCGAGGGGCGCGGCCGCGTGGCTGTCCAAACTCTGTCCGTGCAAGCGCGCTGGCAAGCTGGCTCGGGCGGGACGGGGAGTGCAAGATATGCGAGGATTTTTTTTTTTTTGTTAAGCTGGCTCAATATCAGGGGTGCGCAAATTATGTGAGGGTGCAAATTACACGGGTAAATACGGTACTTTGTTCGTGGTTCTTGCCCTCCCCCTCTGCTCGTCTGCTTCCACTGTCTGCTTTTTCTGCTGTTCTCCTTTTTATTGTCATCCATTTCCTGTTATTCTTCATTGTTCTTCCTCTTCTTCATTGTCAGTCTAACTGACTTTTCTTTCTTTTTCTTTGCAGTCTTATCCACCATCATTTTTTTCCTTGTCCATGACAGCACAGCTGGCGGCTAGCAACCTGAAAGACTGCTATCACAGATCAGTATCGTGGTTGTAAACACAAAATGCTTAGCCATGTGGTGAGAGCCAGGGGTGGATGCCATTGCTTCTCCTACCATATCAGAGCCATGGGCTGAGAATGCAAGATGCCCAACCAAGTGGCAAGACCTTACCGCTGTTGAGCTGAGTTCAAGTCCACACAGGCATGGAGCTTTTTTTCACACTGCAGTTAATAGCGGTTATGGACAAGGGCGGCGACGGACGCCATCGCTAAACTGATGTCAGTCACTGTAACTAGCCTATAGCAGCTTGAGCTGTAAAACATGTTCACTCCTGCTCAGTAAGCTTTCAAGCTTGCATCGTGACCGTATTCACTTCTGTTTAACTTAGGCAATTTCTTTTACCATTCCAAGGAATTGTACGTTTTCTCAGATGCTCCTGATAGTAGAAACACTAAGCGAATTCGAAAATAATCTTAATAAATGAAGAACAGAGACCGAAATCGAACCAAGCAACACGCTGACATTGCGAGATGTCAAATGAGCCAATCTGCGTTTTGCGCAGTGCGACGGGCCGTGTGCCCTCTCCCTGGCTGTAAGGTTATGAAGCACTAGCCACTGTTCTTGAGATTAGAGCCTGCAGGCGGTGTGGGCAGATATCAAAGGCTGTAGTATGGTACCCCTGCGTATCCGTCCCTTTGCCCACGATGACAACACACAATGCGGTGAATACTTGTGGGAAGTCAGGTGGTCATCTTGCTGCAATCAGCAAAAATTGATTTATAAACATTCTACGCTTCTCTCAAGCCTGCAATCTTGCATAAAGGACTGAATTGCGTCAAAGAACGTACCCGAGGAATCTCATTGGAATCCATTAATCTCGAAAAATCATCGGAGTCTGCCCTTTAATATTGTGGCTAGTACCGTTTCCAACCAATGTGCTTTGTGGCAGCCGTTTGATGCTTACATCAATTTTCGATTACTGGATAGCCATTCATTTTTTACATTCATAAAATGGGAAATTCTTTTTCTGGCAATCCCTTTCCTTCTGCGATCAAGATTTGTTTAAGGTCACTCCTAAATACATATCAATTGCCCATCACCTCTGACGTGAGCTTTGTAATGAAAGCGGTACGTCACCATATGCACTTAAATCAGTGTGCACAAAGGAAGCAGTCATGCTCCGTTTGTGCACACTGAAGGAAGCCACAGTTTGTTGCAGCTGAGCGCAAATGCAACACTGAACACAGACATTCTACAAATGCCGGCGCTCAAACAGATCCTTTAAGCTTTGATTCTAATGCTAAATGCTTAGGCAACAGTCAGATATGCCTTTGCGCTTTCCACCGATTGCGCACATCCCACCAAATCAGCCGGTGTGTTCAAAGCTAGTGCTTTGGCGCATGCAGGTTTGCTGCAAGACAGCGTAATTTGCACAACACTTCCGTCACTGCAGAACTCCAAAGGGAAATTCATCCCACATTTTCCTCCCTTCAACCATGCAACTGCCCTCAAATGTAACCTGATTTGTCAGGGCTGGCTGAACTCTGTGGTTAAGAATGCAGAACCTACATTAAAGTTTTTCCAGTGGTTGTAACATAGAAGTATTCGAGATTGTCCCGAGCTAATGCTGCCTTTCCAGAAATCTTGGAAGGACCTCTGAATCATCTTTGTTGTTATACTGCCTATCCATAGAACACTAATAAGACTGTTCTTTAACATTGGTTGGTGTACTCACCACCTAAGGAAAGTGGTACTGTGCGAGCATAGGAAAGAGCAACGTACACCTGCCAGCACTTGTAGTTCAACACTTGAAACTGTAGAGCCCACTACTTCACTATAGCATTCCTAGAATACGCTCAGACAGAACCGCATGTTAACATGACTGGCTCCTTTTGCCTCTGTGCATTTTGCACATATGCATAACACAAGCACAATGTTGTGTGAAAAACAAGCAGGTTTTATTTTGGCGTCTGCGGTACAATGATCCTGCTCACATTCTTTTTATTTACACTTACATTTTTAACAACTGCACTTGAAACAATTTGCTTAAAAGAATTGCCCTAAAATGCTGATTCTTGCTGCCATGTGAACTGTGCATTTGTTGCTGTCAGAACAATACAGCTTACGTTGTACAACACCATTAAAATGCGTAACCAACATGTCTATCAGAAACATAAATTAGAATAAAAAGAAAAGAATAGCAGCATTGGCTTCTTGCAGCCCGTCTTATTTAGGATGACTGGGTGGTTCATCAATGGTTTCGACAATTGAGCTGTTTACTGCCAGTTCCTTGGCCTGAAAGAGAGTAGGAAATTTGTGTTCATACACTGTAATTCAAGGCAGATATTGCTAGATATTGCTAGGTACAGCTCTCAGAAACTTCTTTAATAAGTCTCGTTAACACGTTTTGTGATTGTGACTCTACACTGCACAGGAAAACTATCATTTTGTGCCATTATGTACAGAGCTTGAATATATGTATGTAATTATTGTCCAATAAGCAGTCACTGCAAACCACACTGGTCATTTTGTGCAGTTAACTGAAGACACACACCACGTAAATACTGCTTGTCACTATTCTATGGTCTACAGCAATGGGTCCTCTAACTTGTCTAACAACGTCACACTTTGGCAGTATATCAGGATTACGAAACTTCTGCTCAAAAAGGTTGCTAAAAATACCTGCCACGCGGTGAAAATGCAAACCATACAGAAAGGACAACTATAAATGCAGAGGTGCCACTACAAATCCAGGAGCATGATGGATTCTCGCGAGTGTATGTTCAAAACATTGTTCATTGGTGACTGATTTGTAATGGCACTGAAAGAGTTAAGCAGTGGGTGGATGCAAACTATCAAATTGACAAGAGTGCAGCACTTTTCCATTAAAATGATTCTGACTGAAAGTTCCCGCTGGCACAAATGCACTTCCAATGAACGAACCTTTTGTTATGTTATTTCTGAAATCAGCCTTTATGGACAACTTGCACATTGCTAGCATCTCATATGCACCCGATCTTAATGGTAAACGAATGGTAGTTCAATAGTGGCAGCCACACTGGTGTTGCTTTAAGTACAGCGAACGAACTGAACACACATAATTTCTTAGTAAAAACGGCCATTTCTGACTTGCTCCAAGAAGAATATAATGCGAAAGGATCATGTCACAATGGACTGTTGCACCATTTGCCAGGTATAGGGGGTGTCTTTTTCTCTAACAAATTCAATTAGAACATTACGTAGGTAATGCAATCCTATACAAACCCAAAACAATGTTTGAAAAACCTACCAGAGCCACCCAGACCAGCATCACTGCCGTCTACATCCCAAGATGACAACAAAGCACGACAACAAGATGCACCCCATGTTTTTGGAATTTCGAATTGTATGCATCACAGGATGCACCAGCAAAAAGTCCAGGGTAGTCCATCCGTCAAATAAAAGAACTGAACTTCAACTGGAGTTAAACTAATGCAAGTCAAAAGTATTACCATGAGTGAGGGTCACAGGACGCTCAATGAGACAACAGACACCTTAGGGAAGGTAATAATTGCACTGGTGGCTCATCTCAAGCGTGAAGCATTTCCGGAGTGCATGAAAAACCAGAACTGCTCCTACTGCCCAGATGAAGGACAACTGTTGCCTGGAATGCCCGACTCTTAGTGGTACAACTGCCCCGAAGGTGAATACTCTCTACCTACCGGGGCTAGTCATCAAAAATGATGTGTGGATGGCAACCCTTGATTTTTCATCACACTTCAACATCACTGAAAAAAAATTTTCAAGTGGTAGAAAGTCCCCCTAGAAAGGGGGGACACTGCTTGTGGAGACCAAAAAAATTGCAAGAAAACACGTTTTTTAAATTGCTTTTTTGAAATCTACAGCTACTAATGCAGCTCTACTCTTAATTCCAAGCCGATAATATTAGTATTCTAGCCGCAATGACTCCTTATACAGTGCGTACCAGCTAAAATTGAGCCGAAAGCGACGCTGAAATGACCTCGCACTGCAAGAGGATAAAGTGTATGGCTATGTCACGTTAACCTTTTTTAACATAAAGCCCAATTTGTGTATTACAAAATGCTGAGAGCAGAATTTCCGTTTCCTGCACATATAAATTTCAAAGTTATGAAATTTCTTTGTGCGTGATAGCCATGCCATGGACACTGAACTTTTATCATCTGTGGAATCACTAATTATGATTTAATTTGAAAACTGCTTGCAGCGTTGCACTTATTACTTATTGCATTATCTAGCTATGCAATAATATTCACTTTTCGCTGAACAGTCTTTTTCCTATTGTCTCAGAAAACAATAGAGTGGCAGATTCGTGTATCTTCTGAACTAATTGACCTACAAAAAAGATTTCTTCATATTTGAAATCAGCAGGAAAAACTACATAAGCCTCTATATTTTCATCAAGTTCGGTCAAAAGATGCAGAAAATATCTCCACACGCCATGTCCCCCCAAAGGGATACTGAACAAAACTTTCGCTGTCGAGATAAATGATCCAATTGAAAGATTGGGTACTGAAATTTGTTTCCACAACCTTCATTTCAGCCAGAGACTAGAGGAAAATATTGAATTTAATGCATTTTTCGCAAATTGGCGTGTCTAGCGGCTGCTCGGTGAACTAGAGGAAGTTGCATGACACCCACCGGATACTGACGCGGTGACCAACTTGCGACGAGCAACTCGTGATGACACAAGCGGTTCTCGGGAGGAGAGGTGGGGAGGGAAGTGGTTGGAGGAGAGAGAGCGGCGGTTGCATGTGACGTCACAGCCATTGACAAGTGCACTGGCGTGAAGGCGACGTGCTCTCACAATCCACTAAAAATACGGCTAACTGTTTGAAAATACGTAAAATGAGCTCTGTTAATCGGAACAGTAGCGCCTTCCGAGTACATTTTCGATGTTTTCGCCAGTTTTTCCAATTTTTGTTCAGTATCCCTTTTAACCGTTCCTAAAACAGGAAGCACCAGAGAAAGGTGTGTTGCCAATCGCAACATCAAGTAGTTCAACCGTCAACCTTGCAATAGAAGCAAACCCACCTCGGTAAAGATCCGGCTGAATTCTGCAATGGCCTGAGATGAGCTAAAGGTGGCTTGGAAGTGGCGTCGAACGTTTGGGTCAATTGACATATCAACGGCGGACCAGTAGGCATGGAGACGCTCTGTGCGCAAACAAGTCTGCACTGCCACAATGGTGTCGCATAGCAGTGACCCATCATCAGCTATGAACCGGATGCGCGCCCCAAAGCACGAGTCGTCGTAAAACATCTTCAAGTTGCCCATCCCAAGGGGCTGTGCAGAAACAAAGAAAATAAGGCACAAAATCAGGGTTCGTACAGGCTACAAAGACAAAAAAAATCAAGCTTTTCAATTTTCAAGGACTTTCTCAAATTTTCAATTTTCAGGGACTTTCAGACACTGTCAGTGCCTTTCCAAGGGTGCAGAGTGACATCCTATGTAGTACATTGTTATACCACAGCAATGTTTCCAAAGCACGAGAAAGCATCACAGCATAGAGACAAAAGATATGCTGGAAATATCCAGCATTTGTTAGGACCTTTTCATAATGGGTCATGTGCCTGAGTTCTCACGCGTTATTTTTAAAGTATTCTGCAAACTAACATTGGGCACAGCTCAAGTGAATGTCAGTTTCATGCACAGCTTGTTTGAGGAAAACAGAGAGAACAGAAAAAGGTCACACGAGGTGCAGGGGGTTTTGGCATGAAGTGCTCACAACACGAGGCAAGAAAAGAAAGTAGAAGGCGGACAGAACAGTAAGGAAGTGAAATGACAGGTTGAAGCACTGAAAAAGTAGTGTACACAGAAAAAAAAAAATGGCACACGTATATACACTGCAACAAGGTACAGTTAAACCTGCTTATAACGAACCTCCATATAACGAATTCCTGGATATAACGAAGTTTTTCTATTCCCCGCCATTACTCCATAGAAGCACATGTATTTTAGACCTCTATGTAACGAAGTGCCAGCGGGAGACCCCCTCGAAATAACGAATTTTCTCCGCCGACGACCTAGAGATTTTGCCCTAAATTTTGTCGCTTTTGAGCGAGCAACAACCGGAAGCACCTTCTCCGCCGCAACGGAATGCGAAGCAACGGCGTCGCGCTTGGCGCGCTTGAAGGCACGGCGGGGACTGCAAGCGAGAGCGAGCGCATGTGTGCGTGCGTGTGAGTGTGCGCGAGGCGGGCCTGCATCCCTCGTCCCGGCGATACTGCCGCCTCGGGCGTGTCCTCCCCCCTCACTTCAAACCTTGAGGGGACCTGGTCCCGCGTGACGCCATGTTTTGCTAGGAATGTCGCCGCATCCCCCTTTCCCAGCTGGACGGAGCGGCGGTCCACCAAGTGTGGGGGGCCGCCCGCTCCGCCGCATGTGGCTTTAACTAGGCTGCCATTGGACAGCGACTAATTTCTGACGTTTCGCGCGTTCTGGTTTTTGAGATGCTCGGGGAGAACTTGCTGGGTCTTGGAGAGGTGCGCATGTACTTTTGTGACCCTTCGGTACGTACTTTTGTGACCCTTCGGACTTTTGTGACTTCGGTCGGATGGCGTGCCTCTGCGAGCTCCAGCGACCCACGGCAGCGGCCTGCGATCTGCGCCCATCTACGTATGTTCTTTTCTTTCTGTTTTCCTTTTCTTGGGGCGCGGTTGCGGGTACGCTGGCCGGGGTTAGGCTCTCCTTCCTTGCATGGTTCTTTTTGTGTGTTATTGTGTGTTCGCATGTTGTTAATTGTTACTGTCCTTTGTGTTCGTGTGTGTTCGCGTGTTGTTTATCGTTGTTATTCTTTATATTTAATTTGATCTTTACATTCGGCCTCGTTTTGTTTGTATTATTTTAACGTGTTAAAAATCACCATGCACTGAGTGTTGCGCCTAATGTTCTCCTCCTCCGCCGCGTGCGACGGTTCGTGCTGTCCCGCCGCGAGACGGGCCGCGGGCTGAAGTGCGCGGCAATGCGGTGATGCATGGCTGAGATAGCGAGCGCGCGGACGCGACTACCTCATTCTCTGCTTGTTGAGTGCTCAAACCCACTGCAGGGGGTTGCTAGCGGCGATGCCGCTGCTAGCAGTAGTAGTAATTAGTAGAAGTAACCCCTACAGCCTGATGCAGCCGCTTGCTGCAGCTGGCCTAGCCCGCCAAGCCGCGCCGGTTTAAGAGAGAAAGGAAAAAAACGAGATTTTTTTTTTTTTTTCAATGTGCTGGCAGTGCCGCTCTTTGGTCACTGCCACTTTGCTAACCTGACACTCCATGACAGCGCTTGTTAGGCCTAGCTTGCGTGGTCGCGGGCAGCGCGCCTCACAGGAAGCTTGCCCTTGACAACACAGGGATCGGGTACACAAGAAATCGCGCCCACGGGGTTATTCAAGGGCAGCATGCATGAAATTAAAAAAAAAATGTTGCAGTGGCTTAGCTCGGCTATGCCAGGATATACGTAGCGTTAGCAAAGGTTCAGCTGATTATTCTTAGCTTTCCTGGTTGTCTAGATTGTCTAGGATTAGCTTGATTGTCATGCTTACTGCTGCTCCAATGACACACACGCGCGGTATACGTATTATGTGGCACATGTATGCGGCCACATTCATTGGATCATCTAAATCGGCAAGATCGGGACAAGCCTCCAACTAACCAACCGCTAATTGCCAGGCAACTACTTCGGGATCCGATGAGTCAAGCTTCTCCGCTCTTCTGCGCTGTTGAGCAGCATTTGCGCTCTCCTTCTCCATGGCTATACCACACAGGCAAACGCCAGTCAGAAGCGCAGCGGCTCCAGCGCAGTGTCAGACGGCGACTGCACAGTGAGCGCGCGCCGGCGCCAGTGCGTCTACCACGGCTAGGACGTCACTCCTCTGGAATGCGCAGACCGGCGGCGGTGAGTCGTGCGCGGCGGCGGCGGAGTGTGCGAGAGGTGCCGGCTCCGGTGGCTCCGGTGCGCAAGCTGTGTGACATCACTGATCCTTGCGCATGCGCAGCACGGCTCTTGATGTGCCGCGCGAAACGGGCTTGGCTAGGCCAGTGTAGCTAACGCTACAAAAAAGAACCGGAGACAAACCGGTAAATTGGAGGTCACGGGAGCGAGTTCTGTGCAGAGCGTTCGCAGCTGACAAACGGCCGTAGCAGCATTCTCCGTCGCCTTGGAAATCCTATCCTCAGAGGGAGCGTGCGCGACGCGCTGCTCCCTCTGAGGAGGGAGCAGCGCGTCGCGCACGCTCCCTCTGCTGCGGCGCTGCTGCCGCGGCCTTCTTTGTTTTTTTTTTCTTCCCTCCGCTCACTGTTCATTCGTTCCGCGCTCCTTCCTCCTCCACGGCGATTCGCTGCGTGAGGCCTGCTCGCTACCTGATTGTCCGCGGGATTTCCAGGCAGCTGCATTATAACCGGAGGTGGGGGGGTCTGCACAATGAGCGGGATGCGTATAAATTAAGTTCTATGGGAGGGCAAATGGGGGTCAGGAAAAACCGCATTATAGCCGGTCCTTCACTATAAGCTGTCACATAAGTGGTCTCAACTGTAAATGTTTTCTCACCCAAAATAAATGTTTTCCGTGAGCTCTGCAGTGTGTTACCTTTCTGCTTACTTAAGCGTTTCTTTTTCGAATTTTCGTGCCGAACCTGCATATAATGAAATCCTCTTTATAACGAAGTTTTTCGGGAATTTGTCAATTTCGTTATATCCAGGTTTAACTGTAGATTGAAGGAAAGAAACCAGCACCAAGCACTCGTGATGCTTACTCTCTCGCACTAAGGGGTTTCCAGTTCTGCACATGGACATACAGATATTATACACAATAAATTATCCTACACAACAGTAGTAATAACCATCCGAAACCCCATGCATAAGTATAGCACTGCACTACGTAAGTGAACCTTTTCCCTGTAATATTTTATAAGAACACTGTGCCTCTACAAGTGAAATCCAAACAGTACCGCAATCCCTTCTTGTGTCACTGGAAACAAACAGCCATGACAAAAGAACAGAAGTGTTCTCACATATCACCAAAAAAGGGTACTGAACAGGGAATGTCATAGGGGATAACTGGGCTAGGCATATGTACCATAAAATATAAAGTAGAGGTTTTATCTGTCCTCCATAATGACAAATTTGCTTCAATATGCTTCAGTGATGAGCAAACATATGGGCAAGGCAACTCACCTCATAGGTGCTTCCACCTGGTTTCTGCACTGCCAGTGTGATTCTCTTTTCAAACATAATATCTTCCCCGTGCTCATCATCTTCGTCATCATCCTCATATTCGTCGTCATCATCATCCTCTTCCTCTTCATCTAAGTCTTCCTCCTCTTCCTTATTTGTTCTGCGTTCAACTTGCTCTCGCTCCAAGTCACCATTCCTTTCAGAGCCAGCTGTGTGTGCAATGACAACGCAGTATGAACCCACATGAAACATTGCTTGAAATAACAGACACAGTAAAACCTTTGTCTATTTATAGAGCAGGCTACCCTTGAGACAAATTGAAAGGCACTATCACAATTTGTTCGTCTTATCAGCAGTGCCCTCCAAGAAAGGATTGGCCACATGACCAGGTGCAGCCAAATATCATGCTTCAAAATGTCAATGAAGTGGAATAACAATTCAGGAAAAATTACTAATGAAACCATTTATTTGGCTTAACTTGAGAACTGCCTTCAAGTGCTGGTGTTTTTGTTTAAGGAATCCATGATGGATCTTTGTCACTGCTGTGCAAATTGATGGGCAGCGATGTCACTTCGCCTAATTCTCCAACACCAACATGCTGCCTTCAGTATTACTTCAGTATTCTCTGTAGAAACCACCAACTCTTTAATGAGCACATCAGATGCGTTGTCTGGGCACCAGTTGGCGCATCTTTGTGGACGCTCACACAAGCATTCATGTTCTGGGCCCGTGGCCAATCCTCTCTTAGAGGGCACTGCTGATAAGGCCTTTATTGTCCAACCTAGAAACTAGGCACATCCTTTTTCATGGCAATTTTCTGGCTCTGGACTGGGCTGCCAAGCCCACCACAGCAGGTGCAGAATAGCCAAAAGGTCCCATGTATACACTTTGTTGTTGTCTACACAAAGCAGTATTCACCTTTTTATATCTCCTCCCCCCTTTTTTGCTTCTCTATGCGAGAATCATGTGCACATGACCAGTGATACTCCTTGAATTTTGGTTTGTTTTCTTTTGCTTTGTAGTACCTCCAGAAGTTGGGGCAGTGGAGGCGTTATGGAGAGTTCGTTCTAAATCATGCTCCCTTCTGGCTTCTCTCCTTGGGTGGCTGCGGCCAAGAGGGCCCAGATTAGCCTTCTTTTTTGTACTCTCCCTAACCAAGAAGGCGGGGAGGGATGAAAAGAACAGGTGGGGATACAACAAAACAACAAAAGACCACAGGGCCCCTCTAGCACTTGAGGACACCAACAAAACTCTGGAACTCAACCTTCTTGCAGGGCACCCAGGTGGCTTCGTCTACCTGTTCTTCACAGAAGAATCCACTGTACATTCCTGTGTGCCAAGTATCTGAACATTTGAATACCCACAGAGTCATGTGCCTTACTTTCCTGTTTTTTATATTTCACTCAAAGGCTGTTGTGTAAAAGTGACTGCTGCATGTCACTGCTAAAACAGTCCTAGTGCACGCCTGTGGCACCACCTTTACAGGGTACAGTAAAACTGCCCTTTGCATACTGCTGACACTTAGCACTTAGTCAGGTAAATAACCGCTTGACCGACAGGCCACTGTGGCTGTGTCCTCACATGTAAAACATTTCAACCTTTCACAATGTACGGTTAAGCATAACATCAAACATGCTTGGATATAATTTTGCATTACATCCATAAATTTCTCATCACAGTGATGCTATGAGAATATACATTTAAACCACAATATAATGAAAGGGTTGTGTCAGCCACATCAAAATTTAATACGCATGGTGCAGTCGCCAACGGACTTATTTTTACACTGAAGGGGCCACAAAAGGTATCTGAATGAATGAGCAGTAAGAAAATAGACTACAAAGAACACATAATTTTTTTTTTTTTTTACCATGACAGCTAGCCACATTACAACTTGATGCCATACAGGGAAGCAATATAGGTGCAACACAAAGCACAGGAAACTGCGTAAGCAAAGCTGCCACATCCACTTCGCCACCACAGCCTGGGATGAAAACTTCAGAGTGTTGCTTGCCCCAAAGTTATATACAACACCAAGTCAAGGCAGATCCAGACGCCTGTGTTGGTGTTCATAATGTTCCTGTTTTGTGACACTGCTTGTGTTACATCCAAACATTTAAGCAAGACCTGGCATGGCTTCGCCAATTTTGGTTGCTACTGTGCATCAGTTTAATAGAAGCCATGTTTTATTACAGAACATACAACTATAAACAGCCCTCAAAAATCAATTAGCTACTCAAAACGGTTCAAGCAGCACACTCACTAAAGAACTCCTCGTATTTGCAGCAGCAGGTGTCTGCCACTAGGTCATAGGGTGGGCAAGTTGGCAGCTTGTTCCTCTATATGCTGCTAAAAAGCAGCGCAGAGGAACAAAACAGAAAGTAGACATGACAACTATCCCAAAGTTCTGATTGCTCTCGCTGAAAATTCGTCCTTTTCTCCAGGAAACTTTTCTGGCTTTGACGTATTGAAGAGCGAGCTAGGCAAAACCCAGAACAAGCAGAAACACTCTTTGTCACACCTGTCAACATTGCTTGCAGTAGAAATGAGGTGTCGTTGAGTTGAGAACTGCACTAGACTCATGATAATTCAAAATTGAGGGGACTCCACAATCTTGCCAGTCTTCAGATCAGTGCATAAATATGACTCGGCGGAACTTATGGACCAAAAAAGAAACAGATGGCAGATTTTTACAAGCGGTCCTGCTGTGTTTATCTTTCTTTCATTTTTTTCTGCTCTAGGTCTTTACTACTACTTTGACGTGTTTGGGAAGGCAATTGTTTTTATTTTTAGTTGTTTAAAAAATATGCAAAAAAAAGATTAAAGTGCGGAGGTTCAGCTAGAAGGAACAAAAGCAGCTAGTATTCCCAGTATAGATAGGCAAGAAGTATGAGCAAATGGTATAAAAAAACGGTACACTTCACATCAAGTACAGTAAAACCTCGTTTATCCGGATCTCGTTAACTCGGAAATTCGGTTAACTCGGACTCGCGGTGCGGTCCCGGCAAAACTGTATATACTTCAATGGCGTAAAATGCTCGTTAATTCGGAAGGACTTAGCCGCGCACCGGTTAACTCGGAGAACTCCGGAGATGGCTATCGAGGGACTCCATGCTTTTAGTCGCGCGATCTCGGCGGCTCAAGCACTGCTTGCCGTAACCGACGGTGGAACCCGCGGAACCGGAGTTTTGGAGAAACCGAAACCGAACGAACGACTGCAGCAGAATATGATCATGATGACAGTGAAATGAGGAAGTGGCTAGGTGGCGCTAGTCACCACCCGGCGGAAGCGCTTGGGCCGCCGGTGCATCCAGTGTCTATTAAAAGCGGAACGCACACGGACGACGGGACGGCTTGCGCTGCCATTAGGGGGTGCCACCGCCACTGCCACCACAGTTGTTTGAGCTGCTTGCTATGCCTACGCAGCTGGTTTCTTTGTGTACGTAGCGTGCGAGCCAGAGAACACGCGAGCTCGTACACATTGCGTTCTCCGTCTGTGCTTGTGCCGTTGCCGCCGCTGTCGCGCTTCATGGTGATGGCGACCGCCACCGGAGTGAAGTGGCCACAGCAGCCAGCAATGATGACAGTCCAGATGAGCCGACGCGGCATCGCACCGTGCAGGAGGCCACCGAAGCCCTCGCGGTCCTCGAGGAGTTCTGTGTCGGTTCTCATGACAGCGAGCGTGCGCACTACCACCTGATGGGGTTGAGGAAGATCGTTCTTTCACAAATTCCGACGACGAAGCAGACAAAAATAACGCACTTTTTCAAGAAATAAAGGTTTGTCTGTGCCGAGTACATTTTCCTTTTGTTTTCATGGTCCATCCGATAATCCGGAATTCGGTTAACTCGGACATTTTCGCCGGTCCCGTGAGATCCGGGTTAACGAGGTTTTACTGTAGTTGTTAAATACACTGCAAGCATACCAGGCCAACGAAATACTTGAATATTGCCACATGTCAAGATCGAAGACATTAGACATGGACATGAGGCACATGTAGCATAGAATGTGGAACTATGCTGGATAAAGTACGAGATACGATGTGCCACAGCGCCTGCACGCTTCCATTCTTTGCCTTTTTGGAGGCAAGGAAGAGAAAATTCAGATGCACCTGAGGATTCGAAATTTCAATAGAACTGGAAACGGATTTAACTCAACCATTTGACCAGTGGCACCAGCAGAAGTTTCAGACTGACATATGTACAAGGATTCCCCCATACGTTTGTCTGGTGCCATGCAGATGTCAGTGTGATAGAGAACTCTCCCTGCTACCTAGTTGTGGCTTACAGGGCCTTTCTTTGTTTCATAAAAGCAAACTGCTGCTCTGGGGCTTCAAAAGAAGTATCACTGCTAAAGCACTTCACAAAAGAAAGATCCAAAGGGTCTTCCGGCAACAGCAGTGGTGCAACTGTGGTACTGCATCTAATGGCAAGTATTTTGAAGGCAACCACACTGACACATCTAAGGGTTTGTTAAGATAAAATATTTGTTTATAGCACCATAACAGTACCACTTCACTACTCTGCCTGAATCAGACAACTTCGAACATTAGGAACGGAACCCACAGCATCAAGCTAAATTATTGTACATGAACTAAAAAGTTCTTACCAGGCTGGCTTCCCCTTTGCACGACAGCTAGCCTGCACTCTTCGAAGATTTTGGCAAACTTGTCCATAACTTCTGCATTCTACAGAGGTGAGGTGCACCATCAGGAAGAAACAGAGGGAAAAAAAAATACATGAAGCCAACGGTATTTTTTCTAAATGAACATGACAAGAAAAATAGCCTATTAACAAACTACTTACTACTTGAAGGTTTGATGCTATCCATGAGCTAGCAACTATTTTCTGATCTATTCACAAGATCTATGCACACTGCACGAACGTACAGCCACTACTAAAAAAACACAGAGGCTCCCCGTGACAGCAGCTGCCTTTTAGCTGGAGCAGTGGTGGAATAGCCATTTAGCTTTTCGGTGCAGGTGCAGAGACTTTCGGCACAGGGTTCAGTGCACGTGTGTTTGCCATATACCACATGCATTCTAACTGATACAGTCGATAAGTTGTAGAAGCAGATTTCCATGGCGCTATGGCCAGGTTTGTCCCCTCTGTGATACGGCACACAGAGGGCACCAGACAAATCACCAAAATTCGTATGAATGGTGATTTAATCATTGGGATTCTATTGAGCTACCAATAAGTGGAAACAAAAGCCACCAGCTAATATGCAATAATGAGCTCAGCAGTGCAGCCAAGTACAAAGCCATGCTGACACACCACGAACTTCAGTACACAATGGCTGCTATCTTGCAAATGTAAAATGGCGCTCCGAAAATCATGAGAATAAGTTCAAGAATAAATGTAAAATGTAACTGTAGGACGCATTGGGGCCAGCAATGAGCAGCCGCACAGCTTTGTAATATTATTTTTTAGCAGCAGCAGCAGCAGCACCCCCCCTTCCTCCCCGTCGGCAAAACGGCAGCTATAGCTTCAGCAGGCCTTAACAATGACAATGAGGCACAACAACATTGCACACTGAAGAACTGAAGAAACTCATTAATTTGACAAAACTCGGACAGTGAAAAATCCTTCAGATAGCCACATGCATGCACACACAAACAGGCAAACACAAGGATTCAGGCGAAAAATTATTGCATGAACGCACTACCTTCGCTGAAAAACACTGAATTAAAAGTAATCAAAGAAGCTTGTTTGCAGTGTCCAGTAGTTCTCAGCTTAAAGCAATGCTTTTCAGATGGCGGACTACTATATTTACTCACATAACACTTGTACTCCTGAACCTTGGCATTAGGTCCATGCTCTGGGCTGACATTAAAGATTATCTTAAAATTCTGCTCTGCGTAGTAAGTTCTCTCTTCACTGGGATAGCATTCAGAGACCATCAAATTACGTGGCCATAGAATTACTAAAGTTTTAGATCATAAAGACCTGTCTTGGAGGGCCTTTATAGGCCCACCAAGACAGGCCTTTATAATGTAAAACCAATGTCAGAAAACTAAAGGTCAAGTGGCTTGAAAAACTGATCCAAGCACAAAATTGCAAACCTTGAAGCGGACGGCAAAGGCTTCTGGAGACGTCTTTCCTTCAGAGAAGTCCAATGCTTTCCACGTAAGTGAGTTGGATGAAGTCGACAGGGCGGATAACTTTGTGAACTCTGTGATGGAGTGATTGCAGGCAACTTTGTGTACCTGGTCTCTCCTCATGAGCACACGGAAACAACCTAAAATGGAGAGAACAAGATGTACCCAGTATCACATCAAGTTTCTAATGCCCTTAGTTTGAGAGCACCCTTTGTCACTGAACATAGAGCAGCTAGCTTTAGGTACAAGAACACTATTTATTGAAACAGAGCCTAATATGCTATCAAATGGTTCTCTGAAATGACTTTGGGTCTTCATGTAAAGGTTTTCCTTACAAAGGGCAAATATGAACTCGAGTTTTATACTTCAGACACCTGACTGAATTTCAAACTTCAGACACTTAACTATTTGAACAAGAATTTCTTCTGAACAAAGATGTTACTACTTGCACAGCCTAGCACCAAATCCAGCACTGAGTGCTTTGATTGCAAGAACCAAGTGCCATAATGTCGATGGAACCATCTTGGCCATGTTGTCGAGAGCAAACAATTGCATCTTTATTAATTCTTGTTAGAATTCCAGGAAAGGTGGGACCGTCAAATAAATGCAACAGGCAGCTTCTACTCATACACTTGAACTGGGCTAGAAGGACAAAATTCTAGTGGTTTTTCGCATTTCCCATTTAGAATTGGAAGCTATAGCTGCATAAAAATTAGAAAAACCTTTCTTAATACATTAGGACTTTTATTTAAGTTATGTTCCCATCATTACATAAAATGCGCTGCTCTCTTTCAAGTACAGCAAATCCTGTTGAAGGATAGTGATAATTTCTGAAGTTTGTTTTACATCCAAGAACCATGATATGATTAATGAAAGACGCAGTAGTGGAGGGCTCCGGAAATTTAGATTTTTAGAGGTGCAGTTTCCTGACAAATGCAAACCCCAGGGACACTACAGTGAAAAAGTGAGGTGGCATGGAATGATAACTTATATTTTGACAACTCGATCGCATCAATCTCAAAATTATATGTTTAATATTAAAGGGGAAAATGAATGTCAAAGCTTTAGTTTTAAAATTCAAGTCACAACTTGGGACTCATGATTTCAGAAGGCCAATTTCTTTTCTTTTCTTTTCTTTTTTCATATTACTGCCAAAGTCACTCCATCATCACATGTGAAACTTCCTGAATTAAGTTTCTGGCTTCCTGAGAACATAACGTATGTCTAGCCTATTGATAAATAGTAGACCATAGAAGGTACTTTGTCAAGGATCTGTGTCATCACATGTATTAGTGCAGAAACTCAGAAGCAGCGTTGCCACCTGTATTTTATTTTTGCACGTTTTCCAGTTAACTGGGCGTGTTCTCGCAAGATTGGTATTTCTGGTACTATGAAAAGCTAACCTACTATACTACTGTTTTTTACATTAGTGTCCCTTTAAGTGGCTCAATGCTAGGGAGGCTCTTACAGGGCCGTGTCTTGTGCTTGAGGATCTTGATATCGCCTATGGCTCGCTCCTTCCATTGCCTGGCCTGGCTGTCAAACACAAACAACTTAGCCCGGTGACAAAACAGCTGTTCCTCATCTTCTTCACCGGTACGCAGCTCCACGAGCTCAGGTAAAGGTACCACAGGCTCGAAGTGGATGTCGACATTGGGAGCCACTTCGTCTGCACCTGGCACCACAAGGAAGACACATCACACAGACAATTTATATTGGAGTCAAGGGGTGTCCCCCCCACCTGAACTCAAGGTGGATAAGAGCCTCTGATTTCATGGAAAAAGCTCGACGAGTCAAGTATTGATCTTTTTAAGCACTAAATAGAAAATTATAGCAATACACCAGCTAGACTGATGGCTACTATATACGAGGTGACAACCTAACAATTCATACATAATGCACCAAAAGCTTGCATGTTCTTGCTGTAGCAAAGTAGTGAAAATGCTAGGCCTTTAGCAAAAGCAGAGGTCGTTTCTAAAATATTATCTTCAAGTGAGAATAAGTATCATGATCTCCCATAAACTTTGCTGCAATGTTGATGGGGTCCACTTTGTGGCATTAAGGGTAACACGCACAGTGGCCAATGTCACAAGGTGTTGCGATAGAGATTTCACTTTTTGGCACGTGCAGAGACGGTCAACTAATGATCCCAACTCTGGCTCAAGTAGATGTAGAAGCACAATGACGGAAACCAACAACACAGCAGTGCACCTTATCACCAACTACTATGTTCAGACAAGCAGGCATTGCAAGCAGACAGCATGCTTCAAAGAAAATGTAATTAAAAAACGTGTTACACAACCATTCGGCTCCATACAGCAACATGTTACCAGGTTTTAATAAGGTGGCGGTAGTTTTCACTCTCTAGCATACCACCGCACTATAAGAACATACACACTTAAGGAAAATACACCAGGGTTCTGCAGCCACAGCCACTGCATTGTGCATCAACTTTGAAAAGCTCTGTGATATTGCCATGAAGTGCTATTGTATGGTCATGCTAGAGTGCTGTACTCCTTTCCATGGTTTGTTAAAAAGAAGTCTTATAATGGGTGCTTTAGGCAACATTTACTAGATGGCATCACATCTATTCGTTGGCGCCAGCAATGCTCATCAGGAAATGCAAATTTGCATTTGGAAGTTGGTGAATAGTTAAGATTACAAGAAAGCATTTGACTCAGTCGATACCTCAGCAGTCACGCAGGCATTATGGAATCAGGGCGTGCATGACGAGCACTACGCATCAGTACTGGAAGACATCTATAATGGCTCCACAGCCACCATAATCCTCCGTAAGGAGAGCAGCAAAATACCTATAAGGAAGGGCATAAGACAAGGGGACCCGATCTCTCCAATGTTATTCACAGCATGTTTACAAGTATTTAGAACACTGGATTGGAACAGGTGAGTGTAAGGGTTAATGGGGAATACCTCAGTAACCTCAGATATGTGGATGACATTGCCTTGCTAAGTAACTCGGGAGATGAACTACAAAGCATGATTACTGACCTAAACAGGCAAAGTAGAACAGTGGGCCTGAAAATTAATATTCAGAAAACTAAAGTAATGTTCAATAGCCTTGGGTGAGCACAACGATTTGAGACAGCTGGCGAGGCATTGCAAGTAGTAAGTGAATATGTCTACTTAGGCCAGGTGGTGACTCCTGATCCGAACCATGAGGCTGAGGTAACAGGAGGATTAGAATGGGTGCAGTGCATTCGGCAAGCATTGTCACGTAATGAGCATTGTCAGCTGCATCTTACCGGTGCTCACCTACGAGACAGAAACTAAGAGGCTAAGTAAGAGGGTTCAGCATAAATTGGGACGATGCAGCGAGCTATGGAACAGAAAATGGCAGGTGTAACCTTAAGGGACAAGAAGAGAGCGCAGTAGGTTAAGGAACGAATGTGTGTTAAGGACATAATAGAAATCAAGAAGAAGAAATGGGTGTGGGCGGGCCATGTAATGCGAAGACAAGACAACCGCTGGTCATTATGGGTAACAACAGAGTGGATTCCTAGAGAAGGCAAGCGTGGCAGGGGGCGGCAGAAAGTTAGGTGGGCAAATGAGACCAGGAAGTTTGTGGGGATAAATTGGGCCCAATTAGCACAATACAGGGATAACTGGAGATCCATGGGAGAGGCCTTTGCCCTGCAGCGGGTGTAGACAGGCTGATGATGAAGAGTTAATTAAGAGGCATTCCAGGCAGGTGTCACATGCATGCTTGCCAGATTGTAAATAACCCTTTTCTTTTTACCTGTGAGGAGGGATTTTCCTAAATAGGACCTGCCTGTACTGACTCAGTAAATGAGTATGCATCAAATGTACACATCCACATAGCTCACCATCATCCTCAGCTTCAGATTTACGCCTGGCAGTAGCTGACTGGAACAGCTTGGTGCCTGCTCCAGAGAAAAGGGACTGTCCACTCTTGGGAGATGGACCTTGAAACCCGAAACCTGTACCCGGCTGCTGTTTAGCCAGATCAGCAAAGGACAGCCCAGCCACTGCACTAAAGAGTACACCACCACGGCCTTCATCCTCATGGCTGCCTGTAGTGCTGTCAGCTGCAGCCAGGTGAGGTGCCTCCTTTGGTGATGAAGATTTCACAGGGCCTGCAGGTCTCGAAGGTGCTGCTGCGACTGCATCTGCAAAACGAAGTAGAATAGGGGTGACCACTTTTTACATTGTGTGTATCAATTATGGCTTTCGGTCCCATTGACTTCTCTTTATTAAGGATAAAAGCATTACGTGTCCAGCACTTCATTTACAGAATCGTGGTAAAAGGAGAATGGTTTGAATGGAACAGACTCAAGGTCGAAACAGCAAGCTTGTCCTGTTGGACAAGTGCCATTCCCAATCACCATAAATGAAGTCTTGTAATTATGTAAACTGCCACGAGTCAATTATGCTCAGTTAAAAGCACATTTTCACAAGCTAATGACAACGCCTTCCTGTCCGTGCCTATCCTTATTAGGAGCCTTCTATCAAGGATTTCATATTTGAATGTCCCAGGCTCGAAGCTCAATTGGACAACCAGTGTCATACACATCATATAAATAGAACAGTGTTCAATTTTTGTTATGCCACAGCGTGAAGGTTTTTTGAAACGCCAATTAGGTTCCCAAGAAGTTGCTGACGATGTGAGCTATAGTAGCTTTGTGAAGATGGGAATTTATACCGATTCTGAGGCTTGAGTGTGTGAAATATTCTATATTTCACTACTCTCTCACACTTATTTCAGGATTACTATACATTCTAAAGGTAAAAATTTTCTACTAGATCTTCGCATCACTTACCAGTTACTACACGAGTTCTTTTTTTTTTTAAAATAAACTTCTAGTTGTAGGCATCATACCATTGATGGTACTGCTGAGTGCCATGCCACGTTTCACAAGAGCTATTGATTTCTTGATGAACATGGAAGATTGAAACCTGTAGATATATCGCATGGATTGATCCCTCAGGCATAAGATATACAGTTAAACCTTTATATAAAACAATCTTCAATGCACTAAAATTCTCAATACAATGAAGTTTTTTTTATTTTTACAACACGAGGTGCACAGAACACCATGTGGTTTGTTTGCCTCTATATAAGAAAGAAGTTTCTTAGAGATTTCAATATAACAAACTTTTATCACTGCTGCAAACCAAAACTGGACCGATACAGCAAAACTGCCGCTGGCGTCAGTGATAAAATGGGCGGGTTTCACGAGGCTTTTGTGAACGCTTTTTTCAAATTGCCGTATAGTGGCTGGATGCTTGCCTCCTCACCACCAGAGTAGGGGAAGACAGAGAGCATGCATGCGAACAGCCTAATGCATCACGCATTGCACTGAGCACCTTCCACACTCTGCAAGTGGCACGGTTCCATAATAAGATGTTACCTGTGTTGTGTGTCAGTATCTAATTTGTTGTTTTTCCAGAGTATCAAGCGACAAACAAGTGTAGCTGTAGAAGTGGTAGTTAAACACAGTGGGATCTCACCCATCTTGTGAGAGCGAATGGCATTGCTGAGGCTTGTATCTTGCAAATGATCACGGAGAGAGAGAGAGAGAGATAGAGAGAGAGAGAAAGGGTGTCATGCCGCTCGCTTTTAGAGATTTCTAACACAGAGAGAAAGAGAGAATAAATGTTTATCTTGAGCAAGCACTGTCTGTGCCCCAAGTGGACGGCCTCCTTATATAGTATGTAGCTGCAGGCCTTCGCCATCTCTATAACCCATTATATCAGTCTGCGCAGATTCTTCGGGTCTGGGTCTGATAGCTTGGCCCCCCACAGCTCTTTATTTAGTGCTGTAGGACTTGGGTCTTGTATGCATTCCCATACCATATGGGGAATAAAGTTTTTCCGTAGAGAGCACTGCTGCAAGGAGGTCTAAGCAGTCGACCCCCGCTTCCTTTCTTTTTTTTTAAATGCTAGTGGTTACCTGCTGTATAGCTACAACTCTCTAAAACTGTGCAAGTTTTCTGTGATAAAAGTGACTTTTATAGTATCTGTTAAACGAACACGTAGCGGTGACCGAAATTTGCGACACCGTAATGGCCAAGTCTTTGTAAACTCTTTGTACATAGATGCGCAATATCACAAGAAAGAAAATGAGGCCACTGTGAACCGAGGAGTTGTAATTCAGTTTGTCGATTTTACTCATGCAATGTCTGACAAGTTTTTTTTGTTTGCTTTAGTAGTGCGCCTACGGTTTTAGATGTTCTAGATACTCACTGAAATACTACCTATAAAGCTGGATAGCTAGTCCTTCAGTGAGCATAACATTGGCATCGCCTTCTCGATCCAGGAACACCCAAGGCACTGATAACATTGACGGCAGAATTGGCACAATAGCCTTGCTTGTCATCTATTACCACAGTGCATTGCACCTAATTTCTTTAATGTTTCTGTGTGATGTATATGGCTGCTGTGACATGGGCTCCCACAGCATGTTATCAGGACGTGCTTGCTAGATCTCCCGTTCAACATGAAACTTCCTGTAAACGTCATTGAAGTTGAATTTTTTTCTTACGGCTCTATTATTCGAACATTCCTGTGACAGTGCCATGTCACAAGAATCCAAAGACTCCGAAGGGTGCGCAGAGAATGCAGCACAGTGGCAGCGTAAACAAGATTTTGTTGTGTGCTCGGTCAATCCTTAGTGCTTCTCCCCCCAGTTCTTTCTCTTCCATTGCCTGCTTTTTCTGCTTCACATTCTTCTTCGTCTTCACTTCCTCTCTTTCTTTGTTGTCATTGCTTTCCTTCACTCTGTTCGTCGTCATCACCATCTTATTAGCTGACCATTTCCTACTCTTCTTTCTCTCCTTCCTCATCCTCATTCATGAAAGTGCAGCCGGCAGCTGGCAACATATAATGACTGATAATTCAGACTCCACGATGGTAGTAACAAAGTCTGAATTATCGAACTTCAGGGGGAAAAAAATGCGCTAGAGAAGATAATTTTATTTGCATTTTAAGAGATGTGGGCTAGAAAGAAGGGGTCAATGAGTTGGTGCACACATTTGTACAGAGTACACGTGTCTTTCTGCCGGTTTGTGACGATACAAGGACAGCAAGTGCTTGAGTCAGATCTGCCTGTACGTGATGGCTCCAAAGTACACGGCACATATACCAAGTCGGAGTCATTCTTTGACAGTTGGTGAACACTGCGCAATTATTTCATAATCGTTCATTTTGGCACACGACAACACCGTGCTGAGAATTTTAATGGTTGCAGGAATTGCGCTATCGCAGCCCCGAGGTCATCAGTGATGTCCACGTTTCAGCTCATGACTGGCAGCAGTTTCTTTTGAAGTGGAATCGGGCTCATTAGCAATTAGCAAAAGTAATGTCAGCTCAACGGAAGCAGCACGACGAACTGTACTCATAAGTGCACACCATGCTTGGAATGCGGTGATTGCAATATCAATACGACTTGCCTCCGAACTCGGCGCGTTGCTACCGAAGCTATACCTCAGAGATGACAGTTTTGGGTGCAATCTCCGAGGTCATACTTGATGTCTTGTCAAGGTGCTAAAGGAGATAATGGTGGCCCATTCAGTGTGCTTCACAGCCGTGAATGAGTCCAGATTATTGAATGTAAAGCTAGAAACTGTCCGAAAGATTGGTCATCTTTACACATTAAGTCTATGGGGAAATTGGTGGTACCGCATGGCAATAGAACATGAAATGATGTTGTCTTCTGTGATAAAACCAACTCACAAGATTTCTGTTGAGTCAATGCATAGAGCAGATCGAAATGCAGAACTGTCATAGGACATATGAGTGTGCAGTGCTACAAAATAGACATTGGCCTAGCCGGGGTCAGGGGACTTGGCATTAAACTCTTGTCTACTAGCATTTCTTTGCAGGTGAGATAGAACGATGCATGGGCAAAGGGCAAGGAGCAGTGCAGCATAACCTCCAAAGCAACATTCTGATGAAGCAGCCAGGAAGTATTCACATCTGGCTCCCGAGCGAGTAAGTTTTCAGAGCGACACAAGGCAGTCTCACAGTGATGAATGGTTCCTTACTTTAAGAAACCTTACCCGAAGGTTTAATTGTTGGAGCTTTTTGACATGCTGTGACAAAGACAGCATCATGCACACTACTGCCGCAGTGACCCGCATGGGTTCAAGCAAGTGAGCTCTAAGGCAGTGCCACCATTCAAACCTCAAAGCAAAAAAGTGAAAAGTGTTCTCTTACACAAAGATACGTTACAACATGTGCATAAGATACAATTGTAGTACATTTTTTTTCTAAGCAAGGTAAGCTACCTGAGTGGGTTTTTCATTACACGTCGAGTTTGACACATCACTGTTGGGTGGTGCCATAGCTAATTCTTTTTCTTTCCTCAGTTTCAAAGGCATGTCAAAAATATATTTGCTTTACATACAGTACAAGCACCCTTGTTTACATAAAAATAAAACAATTATGCATTCACCACAAGTGAAAACAGTTTTTTCAGCAGTAGACAGCCCCTTGAACTTCTTAACAGTGCATTAGCTTTTGTGGGCACATTCTTTGTACCAGTTTGCACTCAAGAGCTAACTACAGCAGGCAACAGAATAATCACCTACCTTTTTTGCTTTCCGAGTCATCACAGCCTCGACATCCAGGGCATGGTGTCTTTGTCTCATAAAGGAAGAAGTTGTCTGGCAGCATAAGTTCTCTTGCACGTGCCACATCAGCAGGATTAGCCTTGGCCTCGAACACAATTTGTACATCTGTGAAAAGAGGTAGTGAGCTATCACCACTGAAATAGACTCGGGCAGACAATATCTCGTGAATAAACAGGGGAATAGCACTTTCATTCATCTTCACCCATTCATTGCACCACCAGTTTGCCATGGTAAAATATGGAATCTGTATCAATGCACCCAAGTCTCGCTTGTCATTAAAGGCCTATTTTCATAAAGTGCTACAATACGGAGCCAGCTAGTTTTGCCATTTGTCCCCCATCATCATCAACCTCCTCCTGCCAAGTGACATCACTGTGTCATCACACATCATGACAGCACAACTGTTTGCACAAACGAAACAATGGCTTCATTTACAACAGGCGAGACAGGTGCAAGAGTGTTGATGAAGACAATCTTGGTGTGGAAGGTAATGCCACTGGCCCGAGAGTTGAAATCCATGTTACAAGACAAAGGGAAGGGGTCAAGGGCTCGTTCTTTATTTGTTAGAAACAACTTAATGAGGAAACAGACAATGAAGCCTAGGAAAGCATAGGGGAAGTTACTTGTGGTATTGTAATTGTGCAGAAAGTAGGTAGAAAGGAATTAAAGTGGACGAAAAGACAAACCTGCCTTCGGTGGGAACAGAACCCACGACCTTCGGATGAATTGTTCGATGCTCTACCGCTGAGCTATGAAGGCGGTCGTCCCCCCGTCCACTTTTTATTGGGCATTTATGTACGTATTATCCTGGGAGTGTTAGGCAGCGCCACTCGTGGCCATGGCGGCGTGTGTGGAACAAACTTTTTTGCCAGGAGGCGTCACGTAGAACGTGAACTTAGATGTTCAAGACAGTACGATAGAACCTTACACCTGTAGAAGCATACCGGTCTATGTTTCTGACAAGAATAGAAGCTGCATCTTGCTTAACACGGGGCTGTCTGTGATGTCGGCAAGGTGTTTGTACAAGCATCAGAGAGTCAATGCAACAGCTGCTGAAAGCAAGTCCGTGGCCATGGCAGAAGCAGCATGTCGAGCAGAAACACCTGCTTTGCATTGTTTGCCTGCCCATTTGCATTGCTGCACACGTCGGCGCTCCTTCCATTCTTGTTCTTCTTCCATGGAGTGAACTACATGCACCAGATGCGCACAGCTGTTCAAGCAAGACATGGCGCTCCTAAGGGGAAATTTGATGGAAATTTGTTGGATGCCCACCAGCGCCAGAAGAACACTAAGAAAACTGGGGAGATGGAGGTGGAGGCTGCCGCCATCCTCTTCAGGCAATCACTGGAATGGCGCAATCTCCAATACAATGGCACTGTGTGTTGAGGACAGCTGTAGTTACATTGCTTTACAAGAAGGTGAAGTGTACAGGTATATCCCAATCAAAAAAAGAGGACTGCATCAGTCATGTGCAAAAGCGCATATGTACAATATGGTGCCAAAATACAAAGGACCTGGACATGAGTGGAAAGGGCTGTTTGACAGCAGACCTGATCACCAAGCTAAGCTCTTGCTATGGATCTGCTGGCTATCTATGTGCAGGGAGATGTAGATGCCACCCAAAGAACAGCAACAGCCCCGTATCACCACATTACATCAAATGGTGTGGCTAACCCCACTCTTTGTCCACCACCCCACTCTTTGTCCACCAGGCCATTACACCTGGTAGCAAGCAAAATGCTGAGAGGCCAACGGTGAGCAGGTTCGAGAACAACCTCGAAAGCAACCTCCTCATGTTTGTCAGGCTTTACTTCCACTGTATGAATGGCTGTCAGACATGAAGCCTAAGACAAGAAGGTTACCAAATAAGCTGGTCTCACTGACATTGTACAGTAGATTCTAGATAATTTTAACTTTTGGCAAATTCAAAGGAATTCAAAATTTCTGGTTGGCCTGCTATGTTTTCAATGTATTTAAAGGCTGCTTAATTCAAACTGTGCCATTTGGTTAATCATGTTAATTCATGCTTTTGCTCGCTCTTACCAGAAATATCGGCTGCTCTGATAGTCTTACACTGCATATACATGCTCATATATATTTTAACAGCCAAAAATAAAGCCAACTGCCTGCCAGCACTTGTCACAGCATTCAAAAACACCACCAGAAATTTTTAATAACAAGGTGGCAACAACACACATGATAACTGGCCATCTCCCTGTTCATCTTTTCCTGTTATGTTGCTATGTTGCACCGAGTCATATGCTTTTGCTTGCATCTGACTCGGGGGCCTCTCAAGCTTGAATTAATGAGAATCTACTGTATACGTCTCTGTCAGTATACGTGGAAAGCACGTTTTCCAAATTTTAGCGAAGTCCAGGCTTCAATAGACTTGTTGACATGGCCGCTTTTGCCACACACCACTTTGAAGATGATGCCATGGTGATCTTTGAATCACTGCATCTATCCATTAAGTGGGTTGAAGTTGCGGCCTAAAGGAGCACCAAGTGAGACTTAGGTTTTTGTTGGAGCATGGGGCCACTTACTGGTATGCTCTGGGCTCTAAGTTCCCGGAACTACCTGAAGAACACTTCGTCCTTGTCCTCGTACTTATACCTACATACATATCTTCTATGACAGGGAAGACGAATCTCGATGCGTTTGCTGCTGTGATTTGTCTCGGTCCTTGCAGATTTCATATTTAGCCACCAGCAATACCTTCTTCAGAACACTTTTTATGTCTCTATAGTCGTATTTCTTGATCTCCAGTCATAAGGCATGCCTCTTTCTCACATTGCTTGAAGGCTCTGCCGATGCCATGGCAACAGAAGCCCAACACACATGCACAGAGGGAACAACTACAATCCGATGGTGCCCAAGCACCAAACACAACAAAGAGACTGAAAAAAAAAGTGAGGGGGGAGAAGTGCGCCGCTGCTTCTACCCCACACTCTTCGCAGCATGCACCCGCATTGGACGAAAACATGCACCATTAACCCTTTATGGGTTCCGCTATATTTTTCGAAAGATAACCAAACATACTAGCTTGGAGTGCATAAATACACAGAAATAGCATGATACCATTTTCGTCAAAATACATCCATTAGTTTACTGAAAAAATGTGGGACGTATGTGTCCCACTGACCCATGACGGGCTTTCTAAAAAGTGGGACAACACTGTCCCTTTGACTCATGAGGGTACCAACATGTGATTCTTTTTCTGAGTGTTTTGGGTGAAAATTACTCAGGCAAGTGGTCCTTAAGGACACTTCAGAAACTATGCACAAAACCTTCTGGTGCACCAGATTTTGGACTGTGTTATGCAATCTGCACATGGGAATGTTGTACTCTGCCTAGTCTCCGAGTATGACCATATGTCTGGACATCTTCGCATACACTGGCTTTTTTGTCCACTTTCTGCTGCTTCATTTGCTGCCTATATATGAAATCGAAACCATGAAGAAGCAAAATCATATACGTGACGCCACTGAAGTGATACAGTTGCCTAAATTCGTTTTGAACAGCTGCTTCACCTTCATAAGTTCATTCAATCCTCGTCTGTCAGATTATATCTTATAAGTATTTAAACTCATGCTTTCTTCCGTTTTCTAAATACCTAGTTCACCTTTTTAGTCCCACCTCTAGGAGCACACCCATTTTCAGGTATAGCCTGCCTGTCAGTGTTTTGTCACATCACAACAGGTCCAGGAGTTGTAGTAGTGACTGAAAAAAAATTTAGGGCCCTCCGGTGGCATTAAACAGTCTCAGTTGTGATGTAATAGTGCATATTGAACTGAGGAAAATATCTGTGAATGCCTGTTACAAGTTAGGCTTAGCAAAAAGACGCAGCATTTCTTCCCTCAGCGTACTGAAACACGAATATTTGGCAATCTGCTGATCCGATTTAAAAATAAAACCTATAGATCTGTGCTAGAACTACCTCTCTCAAAGAGCATAAAAGGAGAAAATTTATATGTATCTTGAAATTGAGCCGTCTTCCATGCAATTAGACAAAAATTCAAAATATAACACGCAAAAGAATTCGAATTTCAACTCAATGTACAATCGAGTGTACACGTTGCAAATGGTTGAGTTAATTTTTCTTGCATTCCTAAACATTTATACAGTTAAACCTGCTTATAACGAACCTCCATATAACGAATTCCTGGATATAACGAAGTTTTTCTATTCCCTGCCGTTACTCCATAGAAGTACATGTATTTGAAACCTCTACGTAACGAAGTGGCAGCGGGACAACCCCTCGAAATAACGAATTTTCTCCGCCGACAGCCTGAGATTTTGCCCCAAATTTTGTCACTTTTGCGCGAGCAACAACCGGAAGCACCTCCTCCGCCGCAACAAAATGCGAAGCATGCGAAGCGGCGGTGTCGCGCTTGGCACGCTCAAAGACACGGCGACTGCGAGGCGAGAGCGAGTGAGTGCACGTGTGCGTGCGTGCGAGCATGCGTGAAGAGGGCCCGCATCCCTCGACCCGGCGATCATCCCACCGTGGGCGTGTCCTTTCCCCCTCACTTCAAACCTGCTCCCGCCACTTTCTGCAGCTGGCCTAGCCTGCCAAGCCGCCACCCTCCTTTTCCAGTTGATGTTACCGAGTCGCGCTGGTTTAAGAGAGAAAGAAAAAAAACGAGTTTTTTTTTTATCACCGTGCTAGAAGCGTGACTCTTTGGTTGCTGCGCGAGTCTGCACTTCGCTAACCTGACAGTAGGTGAGAGCGCTTGTTAGGGGGGGGGGTTAAAAAAAACCGCATTATTGCCGGTCCTGTACTATAAGCGGTCACATAAGTGTTCTCAGCTGTAAATGTTTTCTCGCCGAAAATAATTGTTTTGGGTCAGCTCTGCCGCCTGTAACCGTTTTGCTTACTTAAGCGTTTATTTTTCGAATTTTCGTGCCGAACCTGCATATAACGAAATCCTCCTTATAACGAAGTTTTCCGGGAATTTCTCAATTTCGTTATATCCAGGTTTAACTGTATTAGATATCAGAAAACCCGGGCTTTACTGACTGTGATGGGTCACCGAAGTCGAAGCTTTTTGTGAGGAAGAAGACGTGGGACGTATGTGTCCCACTGTCCCACAAAGGGTTATTAAAGGGCAACTCCGGCGGTTTTTTTGCCATGTTCTGATATCAATGTTTTCAAATGGTACTGACAGTCCTGTAACAGCCACGGTGGTTCAGTTTGCTCAGAAATGCACCAATAAGTTCAAATAACCAAATGAAAGGCGTGTTCAAAACATAACCGAAACAGGCAGATTCTTTGGGCAGCGCATGCAATGATGTCACAGCCTCCCAGCCATCAGAAATAAGGAGCTGGTGCCAGAAAAATGGCATCAAATGAGTCATTTGTTGAAGTTTATGCCAATTTTCAACGTGATTTTCGAGTTCACCGTATGAAAAATGATAAAATAGCACTGCAACCTCAATTTCCTTAAAAAGTGCTTCAGTGTCCCTTTAAGGACTTTAGTGCTGTGTTAACAAATTTGTGCTAAGTTTGCAGAGATTAAACATTGCAGGTGCTAAAACACACAACTTCACAAAATCTGGCGTGATCAAACGACCCCCTTCCTGAGCTGCCACCATAAATGACAAACTCGCTGCAGAATTCTATGCTTCTCAGAATATATATATAAAAAATAACTTTCATTCCAAGCCTCGTTTCAACGAAGTTAAATTGAGCTTCCAATGGATATAATGAACTCCATAATCTTCAAAAGCAAGCATTTGCTGCCTCCCATATTCTCCAGTCACCTCAAGCACTTCGGTGAGCATGTCAATTGCATTGTCTGGGCACTGTGGCACATTGTTGAAGACACATGCATAAGCATTATGTCGACAAACACACTTTTATTCTTCACCCTAGAAGCTAGGCCTATTCTTCATCATGGTAATTTTTTTACGCTTGCCTTGGCAGGTGCAGAGCACATATTTTGTTTTTGTGGATACTACTGTGATTGTGATTCCGCAAAGGAGGTCTCCTCGGTTGATGTGACCACCAGCCAATGGAAAGCGGCCGTGCAGACTTGCCGGTGCCAATGGTCCGATCTGCACGCCGGCAGCACCCTTTGCTTCCCTGGGACTGAGGCATCTCGGCCTGCCGTTGGAGAAGACCCCCCCCCCCACAGCGCTTCTGGACATTGTCCCGTCCGCTGTTAGCTGCTGCAGCTGGCCTCGGGACAAGCCAGCGTTGCGGGAAACGGTACGGAGGCTACCACCTGGAGCCTGGCCAGAGCGTGGGAAAGCATGTGCTATCATGGTGGTGCAACTCGGACTGGCATTCACTGACAGGTGTCAACTGACTGCAGGCCTGCTTCCCTTCCTCCTGACTGTCTTAACCAATGGCAGGGATGCAAGTTTTCATCAAGGGCCACGGAGCTCAACCAGCGGATGCAGACTCGACTCACGTGAAAGAAGATCCTCTTAATGTCTTGTACATATCATGTAATTATTATGTAAATACAGTTTGTTGTTTTTCGCCTAACATCCTGAATAACCGGCACGCCCGACTCCACTGCCTTCCTGGTGGCTGAGGCACCCACATGACAATTGGCCTCCAGTCGCAACAATACAAAGAGGCACTCACTCTTTTTTTATATGCCCACCACCCCTGCCTTTATGGCCCTCTGTGGGATCCTCTACTCCCGTTTTTTTCTTTTGCTCGAAGGCAGGGGGGCCCCTGGTAACTGGGGGTCCTCAACAACAAATGTCTGGAAGAGTTATATTGCTGGGCACAAAGTTGCTTTGTCCGTGTATGATTGGATCTTCAGTACACTCCCTGGTGTGGAGACTACAAAAGAACACAGTTGCCCAGCCCTTGGGGATACCTAAAATAAGCTAAGGATGGCAGCACACAGCACTGCCAGAGTTAGTGTTAGCAGAAAGTTCCTTCAGAGAGTTTTTTTTTTTTTTTCCATTGAGTAAATACAAAATCAAACAAAGGTTCTTTTTTAGTTTCTTTTAACCAAGTTCGTTTTAAGGGGAGTCTATGTGCAGCCAACTACTTACCATCATCCTCTTTGTTTTCCTTGCTTATCGAAGAGTTGCCGAATAGTGAGCGCGCCACTGTTTGTTTGGACGAGCCGAAGCGGCTTCCCAGGGAAAAAGCACCAGGTGGCGTTGCAGCAGAGCTAGGACTCATTCCTGCATTGTCTTCAAGCCGGAATGAAAAGGTGGAGGCATCTACTGGTGTTGTTGCCTTTGCCAATGGCCGAGTGGTCTGCGGAAAAAGAAAAGGAAAAAAAAAAAGAAAACAAAAGCACAATGTAGCAAAATTCCAAAGAGAAAAACAGCTGGATGACAAGTTCTTCCACTAATGAACATTCCTCCACCTTACAATCATCCCAAGCTGTATGAATAACACTCGCAAATCAAACTGCTAACTCTGCGCACAAGGATGGAGTGTTCGCAATAGCAGCTACCTACACTTGTGCTCATAAATACAGAGACCTCATGCTCCAGTGCAGCTGCATCTACAACTTTAACAAAACTGTGGATTTGCCAAAACCGATAACATGCCTACCATATACGTCGACTCTCGCTACAACGAAACTGACGGTGTGCGGAAAAAATTTCGTTGAAGCGAAAATTTCGTTGTAGTGAAATTGAAAAAATATAACTGACCTGAGCTGGTAGAACAATGAAACTTTTATACCTCAATCTTGCGCGCGGCACGCGGCATCACGGCGGTAGTCGGAAGGGTTCGGACACCACGAGTACTGAGACCACACCTGCCAAGTTTGGAGAAACAGAATCCGGGAGATTTGCGTATTTACTCGATTCTACCGCGCCCTCCATAGTAACGCGTACCCGTTTCCCGTGACCAAAAAAGAAGCGAAACATCGATTGTAACGCACACCCACGAAAAAGAAAAGTCACTTAGTAATAAACCTTCTCACATTCTTAAAAACAAATATCGTACTCGCGTGATGTACGCACTCGCATAATAAACAGACCGCCGACTTTGGACTCCTGCAGTCGCTCGAACGGCTGCGCTGTGGCTTTCCCGCTTCGCTTGATACGCGGTGTTTCGAAGGCGCTTGGCGAGCCGATTCATAAATCCCGCGTCCCGACAAAACTGCCGCACGTTGCCGGGCGTAGCCGCGTGCAAGCGGTGGTAAGATAATTTACTCGCAATGCTGCATTCCTCCGTGTTGTCGCAGTTCCCTCACTCCTGCTGCCGCGTGCTGCCATGCGTGCTGCGCAGACTGGCGCAGCTAAGCTTAAGCATGATTGCGGGGCATGGTCTCCGAGATTGCCGCAATGCAATCTCGGACGTCATGCAGCGCACGACTGAGAGGCTCAGCACAGATATGAGGGAGAAATGCGATGATGAGCCGTTTTACGTACGGTGACGAAAAACATCTTTTCCCCCGTTACGGCCACCCTCGAACGCTACCGAAAGCTGTGGTGGCTGAGCGTGTCAGATTGCATCGGCGACATAGGGACTTTGATTGGCCGCAAGACGGACAAGCCGGCGCAGCGAGTATCATCGGCCTACGCATCATGTGCGTCATGGCGTTGTTACCCGCGGGACTGGCAGCGAAAAAAGGTTGTCGACCGCGGGGTGGGGAGTTATTGCGATAGCAATGGTATGGACACTGTTAGCGGGTTTTTGCAGTCGCCGTTTTTTTGTACGAACTCCAACTCGGTAAAACACCACCCATGCACCGTGTGTTCTATGCGCGAGTAAAAGCGCGCTAACGCTGGGGGCAAACGCAGCCGAAGCAGAGATGAAACGACCCGGCCGTCTCCGCCGAACGAACAGAACAGTACGATAACATCGCACCCGCATGTGATGACTGTCGTCGGTTGCTTCTCAAGCAGACAGAAAACGCCCAGCCCTTCTTTCGTCGGGCGAAGGACTAAAAGGGGCGCCGGTGGGAGAGGGGCGGTCGCGCTCGCTATCTCGACAGACATCGGTGGACGGCATCGGTAGACATCTGTAATCAACCACACAATCAACAGCGGCCGTTTCTAGTGGTGCCAACACGCGATTTCGACTTGGTAGACGTATTTTTATCTTCTGGAATGCATCAAAATGTTTCGGATTGTGTTTACTGCATAGCAAATCGAATTTTCGAGATGGAATTTCATCGTCAAATTTCGTTGAAGTGAAACAGCACAAAAGAATGTGTTCGTTGTGGCGGGCATATTTATACATTGACTCCTATGGAGTGCTGACGGGGATCCGAAAATTTTTCGTTGTACCGAGAGTCGACTGTACACACTTCAGTAATTAGCGCTCTTCTTTGTGCAAATAATGCAAAACGGTCACAAATACATCTCTGGCAATGTCTGGTAAAGTCATGGCATGCAAAATATCTCGTTGACCCTATTCTAACTAGGAAATCTGCTAATAGTAGTAAAAGCTCGTTAATTAGAACTCAAAGGGGACCATAAGATTGAATTAAGTGGTGTTCATCGGGCGGGCGCTGGAATAAGTAACTACTGCGGCACACTGCACGGGGAGAACCCAGAGAAGCAACTTCTAGAGCCATTACCACGAATTAGGCGTTACTACATGTTTGTGGCAGGTGATTTCATAAATTATGTTCATGAGAGTCAAACAGGGAACGAAATTAATTGATCCATCAGTAATATGCCTGAAACAAGCACCAACATGCATTCATGTGCGCAGCGAGCCTTAATATATGCCACTATTTGTGCTAAAAAATATGTTTATTTACATGGCAGGGTTAACGCAATCAAAATGAACAGTGATAGGTAATATGCATCAATATTATGTTTTGGTTTGGCTCTGCAACACATTGTAATCACTTTGGGAGGACTTCTGCAAGGAGCAATGTACTAAACCAGGGGCTCCTAATACAAACTGACCGTTCTGGGTCCTGACGCGTTTAAATGGTCAGTTTTCCTCCATTGAAATATACGCAGGACTGTGCCAGGACCCCAATGTCAGTTCGAATGAACCAAGTTAGAACTAAAGAGTTTTTACTGTATAACTAAAAACAACTGCTGACCGATTTGGCTTGCATCAACGTGTAGTACAGTCAATGACCGATTTTCCAGATGCCAGAAATTCTGGGCATGCCCGATTTTCCAAACTCGTTCGCAGCGCCGTCAAGTTCTCCATAGAACGCATGTACGGAAACGTCGGAAATTTTGGGTGCTTATAACCTTTGCCATCCAATTTTCTGGACATTTTACCACTAACCCCAGACCCAGAGCACATAATTATGCTGCCATTTTGATTATTTCGCAGCCTTGGACTCTCACTCTAGCACCACTAGTTGTAATCAACCATAGCGCTGCGACCACTGTACCATACGAAAACCACATCGAAAACTGAAACCCCAAACCAGTGCATGTCAATAGCTATAGCCAGCCATAGCTACAGCCTAACCTCATCGTGTTCGTTGCATGTTGTTTGATCGAGCTTGCCACAGGTCATAGGGTCGTGTTGTGCTGCTGCGCACTATCTTTGAAATTCATCGTGAAGTTTGGTGCTGCATTTCTCAATGCAGCACCAAACATGGAGCGGAATCCCAAAACAATCCTGCAGCCGATGGTCAAGGAGCAATACGAAACTTGAATCATCTGTGCAGAGCTGCAACGTGTACTTAGCCATGTGGTGCTATGCTCAGACCAACGAAAAAGCTACACTGGTGGGCTTAGGCCTGCTGCCAACACACCTGTGGACTTGCTTGTGGACCCCATCATGTGACTGCACCAATAATCAGCATTGGGCACGTTCATTTGAAGTATATCTCATGTGGTGCTGGGACCTCAGCTGCCTTCAAAAAAGGAAGCTTACTGAGGAGCCTAAAACCATTGAGAATTGCATTGCAGGTTGGCACTCTGACGTCACTGAGTGCACCATTTCAGAAAGAAAAAAGAACTTTTCCATGCAGCAATCTGAGAAAGGTCGGGGAGCTGAAGAACGGAGCCTTTCCTGAGATTGAACAGGAGCTGACCGCCTTTGCACAATGCCAAGGGGGTGCTCACCCAGCTGCAAATGCCGAGCTACTACCAGAAAAAGACATTCTATGCCCTCTTCTGCATTTCCTTTACATTGGTGGATGTCGTTATCACAGAAACTCTCTGAAAGCTGTGAACAAGAGCTTGTGTGTTTTCAGCGGGATGTGATGAAGCTATGGAAGAATGCCTGTCAGGGTAGGCCAGATTGGCAACACTATCAGATCGCAACGTAGTACCTTGACATGTCGTTGGTGCGTCATTAAAAGAATCTGCGAGGAGCTCGTGAGTCACCCTTTTAGGAACTGCGGCATATCGAATGCACGTTACAGCACTGATGATGACTTTCTGTGGAAGGACATCAACAAGTGGATTTCAGAAACAGCGCCAGTCAAATGGATGATGGGTGAACCTTAACCACAGTGCAAATAAATGCTCTCTGTGAGCTTTTCTTGCTCGCAGTTACACAAATGAAGACACCCCCCCATTTTTATCATCCCCAAATTACACCTTTCGATATATGCAGGTTCGTATTATACGCAGGGTTTTACGGTACTCGCTCAACCTTAACTTGACGGAATGCTAGAACAGAGTAAACAGGTAAGTGCAGATAAACACATGGGCCAGGTATAGGGCATAAATTCTTACAGAAGGCAGTGCAGAGCCACTGGACTTGCCCGTTGCTTTCTCCACGGCATCTAAGAACTCATCAGCCACCTGGGAACTCTTCAGGCGCAGCGCAAACTGGTATGGACAAGCCACATCATCTGAAAAATCTGTTGCAGACCATGTGACCGTGCGATCGTCTTTCTTGCTGAATTGATGCTCAGGCGTCAGCAGGTGATTCAGACAGACCTTCAGCACCTGGATATGGAAACATGCCCACAATAAAACCATTGTAAGTGCAAGGGCAACAAGAAATGCTGGCTTGTAATGTACAAGGCAACTAGGACCTTATGGTCTCCAAGAAAAGTACCCACAAATTTGCCAAGGCTAATTGCAAATGAATTTGAGGCCTCCTGGTTTTAAAGGGCCCCTAAACCACCCCCGACATTTTTTTGAACATTTCAAGTTAGCACGCGCATCAAGTTGAAAATGCCGTCACGATGAACGATGTCAAACGCAGCAGCGCTACGCGCCGCGGGCGCGCCACAAACTCGAAAAACAATCCCGTGCGCCTCTCCGGCCAGTTCCGGCATGCCAAAGTTAGCCGTGACGACATTGTGGTTTTTGCTGACGTCAAAAGAGTTCGAGCACCGCTTATTGGTCGAAGGAGGACGTCGACTTCCGGTTAGTCTGCTAGAAAATGCACGCGCTCGCTGCCTGTTTGTTTTCCTGGTCGTGTGTCCTTCGAGTGGTGTTCACGTGTGAATTCGTAAATGCGCTACGCTACGCAAGTGCAAGTGAGGTACAGCCGACTAGAAACTGCAGCAACTCTCAGAACACGACGAATAGCGCTAACAGGTAGCGTTGGCACAGCACCAACGAGACATTTGCGCGAACGCGGGAGCCCGGCGGAGGCAAGTCAACCGGATGTGCGTCATCGGCGATGTATGTCACGTGACATTCGGAGGAGCACTCGGCGAGGAGGTGGCACTGGCAAGCGGCCGGCGGGCGCAGGAGAGAGTGAAACAAGCAAGCGCCGCGTTTTAATAATCAAACGGGTGTAACTCGGCTATTTCTGCACCGTTTCGAAAAATTCTTGCGGCTACGTGTTTCTTGCGGACACCGGTACAAAAGCAACACCACAACTAAATTTCGACCTCTTGGTGGTTTAGGGGCCCTTTAACAATTAATGAGCACCAGTTACTAATTCCTCGCTTCAACATAGCCAGCTCATCATCCACTTGATAAACACACATTCCAATGTGCCAGCAAGTACATTAAAAAATAATTGTTATGTAATAGCTGAGATTGGCAAATATCTCTAGCTATATGGGGCTGTAGCTAAACATGCAGAGAGGAGGGAGGGAGGTGTCTTAATTTTGCAAATACAGTGGCCGAACAATGCAAATATGGTGAATGACTGTCTTGTATACAGTGGAGTTCTTCGAGCTACTGAACTTGACCGAGCAGAACTTGTCCCAGCCAACGAGTCCCCAAACTGTATAGGACAAGCAGACCTTGTCCTACCAGAGCAGGTTCTCCTCTTCTGTGCTCGTGTTGCAAATACTGTTTCAACGTTAAGTAGTAGTAGTTTTTGGTACAATATAATTTGAAATCAGCAATGTAAAAAATAAGCACTGCTGGTTGGAAAATTCGCTATCACTATCAAGCTACCACTATAATTATAAAGCGGTATCACTGCTACATGATAGCGCTATTGAACTTACACCCTGGGCAGTTATATCATGATTAAAGATAAAAGCGCGACTTCCAATGCATCATGAAATTGGTTTGAATTTTTTTCTCTAGTGCACTTCATATCTTTTGATAAGGGCACTTCAAGGTAACTTGCCGGCTCACGGCGCATCAGCAGCCTTGTACGTTGAGTGGTAGGATGACGGAGTAGCTTGATGTCACCAAGACCACGCTCCTTCCATTCCCCATCCATCCAGCGGTATAACTTGGCCCGGTGGCTGTAGAGGACCTCTTCATCTTCCTCACCAGTGCGCACATCCACCTGGGTGCCATTTTCGCACCGGTTTTTTAACACAACAATAAAATGCAGTCATGCATTAACGTTGACCGGAATAATGTGGCTCCCCGCTTCATAAATAAGCAGGGATGTAATACTATCATGTTTCCATAAGCCAAGCTCATCAAAGTGCGAGGTTGTTGTCCCTTTCATTTAGCAACAAAAGGCAGATGCACAATTACACTAGCTAATTTTTGGCACTCCATTTTACACAGTCCAACGTCAGCACAACAACCTTAATTTTAGAAAATCTATGATCTACAAATCAACTTCAAATTTCAGGTCGCGGTTCCTTTGCAGCGTGTATTTTTCCCTACAATTCATTTGTTTTTTCAATACAAACAGATGATGATGAACATCAAGTAAAGTTTCATTATGAAAAGATAATGGTTGCTGACCATGTATTTTTTTTCTTACTGTCGTAATTGGAGATTTCCTGTTTTTCTTACAAACAGATTGGCTGTGGATTTTCGTTTTTTAAATCTAGACTCACAAAATGTCAATTTGGTGAGTGTTCAATTTGGGTTGCATAAAAAAGAAGAGTATGAGGAGGCCAAAATGGTGCCAGAATCATATGCTGCTGTTTTTATTCTGTTTGCTTACTATACATTCGTCACTTTTAAACACCAGCTTGCTTGCTGGTGGCGCGCCGGAAATTGCATCAAGCCTTACCTTTGGAGGCAGGGGCACCAAAGGCTGGAAAAAGATCTCTGCTTCAGGAGATTCAACGGTGCCAGACTCGTCTTCCTCGGCATCTGCTGGTGTGCCAGGAGACTTTGGCGTTTTGCTTGGACTACGTGGCCGGACACCACTGAAGCTGAACTCGTACTTTTGAGGGCTTCCGAACTTAAACTGCAATCACAAAATAAAAATTTAAAAATACAAAAAAAATTAAAAACTGTGAAACAAAGGCTCACGGGAGCCTTTATTTTTTACATGCGTACAATGCCATCAAATTCTACTGTATAAGCTTTAGGTCTTTCACAGGCTGCTTATATAACACGCGTGGTGTCAACAGTTCCTTCTGTATTTTCTGCTTATTCATCTGTCATGTTCGTTAAAATGTCAACTGCCTCAAGTTTCTTCATCTTTATGACTTCACCTTCCTCCATGATGGTGCACTTATTTTTGTTTTTAAGTTTTCCTGGCACTGTTTCTTTTCTGATTACAAGTGTACATCATAATGGTGCCTTGCGCTTAACATAGCTATTCTGACTTCGTTTCTGACAACTGACGTTCAAAATTTCACCTACCCTTATCCACGTCGCATATAATTGCGACGTGGGTAGGGTGTGTTTGGCGCACACCTTCAGGCAAACCCACTGAAGGTTTGCCGCATGGTGTGCGTAAAACCTTTAGTGGGTTGCCAAGGGATCACGTTCCACAATAAACCAAAGGAAAAACCCTGCTAGAAAAATCTTGTAGATCGCACGCACTGTGGGAATCGGTGTCATGAGAAGTAGTCAGCTAGTAAACTGCCTATGACGAATTGTTCGGCATCCAGCCAAGTTCTGCATGACCAAGGTGTTTGTGCAAAGTGCACTAGTACCCACCCATGAGTACCTAATGCTAACCAGGAACGTCGAAAGCATCTGGCAATGGAATCGTGGCTGATGGTATGACTTAACGCTGACACTCGCATTACAACGTATCACAAATGTCCGTTTGCTGAAGAAAAATGCACTATACAGTGAACTGATGTGCTATCATAAGCGTCATTTAGTTGAAGTATTCCTACAGGATCAAGTAAAGTTGCACAAAAGCATACGAAATGGTAACAGAACATATGTATCGCTATGATAGTGCTTATCACACATTAGAAATGCAAGTCTACAAAAATGTTACTCAAGCACCATCATTATAACTGTAGGTACACTAGTCTTATTTACTGTATATAACATGTGGAAGGAGCCGCCGTAACCTAGTGGCAGCGTGCTTGCTTAATTTACCACCTCAAGGGCCCACGTTCAATACCCTCATACCAGTTGGTAAATTGCATGTGTGTCTCTAGGCTTGTTCTGTCTACATTTCAATTGCAAGCAAGGACAGACGCTGTTCCTTCCTCATTTTAAGAGCGGAGGTGTGTGGGCTGATTCCAGAGAAAGTGCGCTGTGTGAGGTGCAGAAAACTATGCAATTGCAGTATCGTAAATTGTGACGTACATGACGAGTATATCATGTTAGTGGTGTAAGGATCTGTCATTCATGTTCATCATACATTTACACATGGTTAAATAAAAATCAAGGTTAAATAAAATTGTGTGAAATGAAAAAACTGCTGCATGGTACAAAATCAATAGCATGAAATAGCATATACAGTAAGCCCTCGCTAATTCGAACTCGGATAATTCGAAATTTCGGTTAATTCGAAGAACTTCTGCGGTCCCGTGTTTTTCAATGCAAATTTTACCGGATTATTTGAACAGCCCGCGGGGTTTCATCCGGATAATTCGTAATTCCCGCCGGCAGCAACGGACGTGAAACAGCCTTCCGGCGACGCTTATCTCGGAGGTCATAGTAGTTGGAGTACCGGAAACGGGTTAAAATGTGTTTTCCGTTTCGTGTTTTCCACGTTCGCGTTTTCCCGTTTTTTACGCATTCCGTTTCGCGTTTTTCACGTAGCTCGCGTGCTTGGACCATTCGCCGTCTTGCATTAGTCTTGTTTACTTCGCCGCCTACGCCTGCATTTGCCGCGTGCGAAGTCCTGACCGCTTGTTGGACTCACGATGCCGAAGTACAAGACGCTGACGCTGCGGGAGAAGGTGTCCTTAATCGAGGAGGCTGAGAAGTCGACGTGCAAGGTGGCGAAGATCTTGATGAAGATTCCAGCTCGTCCGGCCTAGACGACGAGGGAGACTCGATGTGCGCCCGGATCACCGACTCCGGCGACGGCGAGGGACTAGGCTTCGTGGAGTATTCCAGTGTTGAGGCGGGGGTCCAAACATCGTACGCTGATGTACACGAGGACGTCGTCGACACTGGGCTAGACGGCGATGATGGTGACGATAACGAGCCCGCCCGCGCGCCCGCTTTGGCTTCAGTTGTCGATGCCGTGAACACCTTCCGCAGCTTTGTCGAGTGCAGCGGTGGTGACAGTGAAATGCTGAGTATTGTGAGCAGGTTTGAGAACATGGCACTTGGGGCGGCGAACTACCGCAATAAGCAGTGTGTTTGGCGCACACCTTCAGGCAAACCCACTGAAGGTTTGCCGCATGGTGTGCGTAAAACCTTTAGTGGGTTGCCAAGGGATCACGTTCCACAATAAACCAAAGGAAAAACTCTGCTAGAAAAATCTTGTAGATCGCACGCACTGTGGGAATCGGTGTCATGAGAAGTAGTCAGCTAGTAAACTGCCTATGACGAATTGTTCGGCATCCAGCCAAGTTCTGCATGACCAAGGTGTTTGTGCAAAGTGCACTAGTACCCACCCATGAGTATGCCTAATGCTAACCAGGAACGTCGAAAGCATCTGGCAATGGAATCGTGGCTGATGGTATGACTTAACGCTGACACTCGCATTACAACACATCACAAATGTCCGTTTGCTGAAGAAAAATGCACTATACAGTGAACTGATGTGCTATCATAAGCGTCATTTAGTTGAAGTATTCCTACAGGATCAAGCAAAGTTGCACAAAAGCATACGAAATGGTAACAGAACATATGTATCGCTATGGTAGTGCTTATCACACATTAGAAATGCAATTCTAAAAAAAAGTTACTCAAGCACCATCATTATAACTGTAGGTACACTAGTCTTATTTACTGTATATAACATGTGGAAGGAGCCGCCGTAACCTAGTGGCAGCGTGCTTGCTTAATTTACCACCTCAAGGGCCCACGTTCGATACCCTCATACCAGTTGGTAAATTGCATGTGTGTCTCTAGGCTTGTTATGTCTACATTTCAATTGCAAGCAAGGACAGACGCTGTTCCTTCCTCATTTTAAGAGCGGAGGTGTGTGGGCTGATTCCAGAGAAAGTGCGCTGTGTGAGGTGCAGAAAACTATGCAATTGCAGTATCGTAAATTGTGACGTACATGACGAGTATATCATGTTAGTGGTGTAAGGATCTGTCATTCATGTTCATCATACATTTACACATGGTTAAATAAAAATCAAGGTTAAATAAAATTGTGCGAAATGAAAAAACTGCTGCATGGTACAAAATCAATAGCATGAAATAGCATATATTTACTTATACAGTCCTTTGCTTGCACCAAAATAAGGCGAGCACAAGTCGCACCACATTGAGTGCCTGCATACATGCAGATTACCAAGCACATACTAGCCCTGTTGCACTCTTGGATGAGCAAATCAAAACATCGGCAATGACATGCCGATGTGCCAAGTGAATAATGTATGACGGAAATGTATGAGAAAAAAATGAAGTTTCAGAGAATCCTTTCAAAATCAGACAAAATCATCTCCTTGGTACTGAAATGGTACTGTGCATAAAGAACTGAGAAAGAGGCACTGCTTGCAAAACAATTAAGGGAACCACGCAGTTAGCAGCATAAAATGCTCATGTTTGGCCTTGTGAATAAAACCAAAAGGCCTGTCATTCCAGACTGTGCATCGTAATAGGAATTATAGCTTTGGGTAGTGTAAACCACCGGTTTCTTGCTGGGAACAACTGATTTACTCTACAACGGCCAGGCTAGCAGTAGAGTGTAAGCACGCAAAATTTTTTGCACACATAGCGCGCCATCACGATTGTACAGAAACAGCCCCATTGTACTTGCGGCTGCTTATCAAGCAAAAAAAAAAAAAAAAAAAGAAAGCTCGTGGCTGTTTCTCAGGCCGTAAAGGAAGAATGAGTGCAAGCCAGTAGACTGGCAGGTGAGACCTCATTCTAAGCAATCAATTGACAATTTTTATAAACTGGATTTGCAGAAAAATTTTTTCTATTCAAGTAAGAGTACTTTGCTGGAACCAGTTGTACAGTACAAATTATCTACCAATTTTGAGACATGACATGTTCAGATATTGAGATACTAATGTACGTGCTCTTATGTAATCCAGTTCTTCAGCAAGTTTATATCGAACTGATCGGCGTTCATTTAGCAGTGCAATAGAACCAGATTTTCCTTGATTTCTCCTCTTCAGCTGTGGACAATCTTGCATGTAGGACAATCGTGGGTGATTATGCATGTTCTCAATGGCAACGCGCAGGCAATATTTTGGCTCATTTTATCCAAAAATACACGCCCATTAGATTCGAGCAGGCATACAGCACTATAAAATCAAGGCTTGCTGCCTGCACATCAGAGTGTACGCAAGAAGCCATAAATAAATATTATGTGGCACTTCATGCTAACTGCCTGCTCAAGCTTTGCTATCACAGCTGCCATTTTCATGCAGGCCTAGCCAGCACGAATGCATCTCTGCGAAAAGGGCTCAGAATAGGGCAAATTGGAAATTGTTGGGAGAGGCCTTTGACCTGCAGTGGACTTAACAAAAGGCTCATGATGATGATGACATATAGAATGAACTACCGTATTTACTCGAATCTAACGCGCACCTTTTTTCCAATAAAACGGGTCCAAAAATCGCATGCGCGTTAGAATCGAGTGCGAACGAACGACACCATTACCATATCGCCGGCATCAAAACGGCCGCCTCCTACGAGGTTCGAGCGCTGTCGAATGGTCACCGGTGAAAAAACGAACTAGCGGCGCGGTGGTATTTGGCGCGCATATCTTCAGTAGTCTATGTCGCCGCCGGTCCCGCGCTGAACGACGCCACGACGCATATGATGCGTAGGCCGATGATACTCGCCGCGCCGGCTTGACTGTCTTGCAGCCAACCAAAGTCGCTACATCGCCGATGCAACCTCCGAGACGCCCAGCCGCACCAGCTTTCGGTAGCGTTTGCGGGTAGCCATAAGGGGGAGATGTTTCCCATCACCGCAAGCAAAACGACTCATCATCGCATTTCTCTCTCATATCTGTGCCGAGCCTGAGCCACCCGAGCCTCTCAGTCGTGCGCGCTGTATGACGTCCAAGATTGCATCGCGGCAATCTCGGGGACCACGCCCGACCATGCTTAGGCTTATCTGCGCCAGCCTGCGCAGCACGCATGGCAGCACGCGGCAACGGGCATGAAGGAACTGCGATAGCACGGAGGAATGCAGCACTGCGAGTAAATGATGTTATCGCCGTTTGCACGCGGCTACGCCCGGCGGCGTGTAGCAGTTTTATCGGGACCCAGGAGTTATGAATCGGCGCGTCGAACGTGTTCAAGACACCGCGGATTGAGTGAAGCGGGAAAGCCATAGCGCAGCCGTTCGAGGGACTGTGGGGCTTCAAAGTTGACGGCACGTTTATTATGCGAGTGCGTTCATTACACGAATGTGGCATTCTTTTTATGAATGTGAGAAGGTTGATTACTAAGGGCCTCTTTTTCCGTGTCGCAAAATAGGGGAGCGCGTTACAATCGATGTTACACTTTTTCTTTTTCTTTTTTTTCTTTTTTGGTCGCGGGAAACGGGTGCGCGTTAGAATCGAGGGCGCGTTAGAATCAAGTAAATACGGTACAACGATCGTTTTTTGCAGCAGACAGGCTTCCATTCGCAGAGACAGGCTTCCATTCGCAGGAATGCACTTGTACATGAAATTGGGCCAACGTTGGTGTTGGGCATGTGAAAAATTGCTTTGTAACCTTTCATGGTGAGTTGAATTTTCTTGGTTCCTCAGGGTATTTTTCCTTGTACTTTGTTTGGCAAGTTCAGTTGCTGAACATATTACAATGACTAAACCTAGTCTGTGGCTCATTATCACTGCCGTCTTCGGTGACAGGGTTAAGTGTATCAAAAGGTGACTGCGGTATTTATTAATTTGCATATGTTGGTAGCTGCACTTTGCTGGCCAGTACCGACAACACTACATCGAGTCCTGCTCCATCAGAAGGTTCCCATGAAATGAGCTTTTGCTGATTCAACATTACACAAGTTGACCTGCCAAACCAGACTTCAATGGCACTTCTCAGTCACATCAACAGAAATTCACGGGGCTTATATGACATGGTAACCAAATTACCGCCGTGGGAGTCGATGTAGCCACTGGTGTACTGGTAAATGCAGTAACTGGTGCACCGGTAGATGTAGCAACTGGTGCAACAGATGAAGTATCCGGCTTGAAAGTTGCCATTCCAAATGTGAAAGTAGATGGTGGTGCAACAGAGCCTGGGCGTGGCGATCCAAAGACGAAACCCGATGATTTGGGTGGGATTGATGTTACTTGGGAAGTGGGTTGTGTTGATGACATCACATTGGCAGTCGTTGGCTGTGGAACACTGGTGGCCCCAGGAAATCCAAAGGTGAACTTGACTGGTGCAGCTCCCGCAGTAGAAGTGCCAATAGGAAACCCTCCACCTCCAGAGACTGGTGCAGCAAACCTCTCCAATGCTTTTAAAGGTGATGGTGTGGGCTGCAGTGCATAACATGCAATTAACACTTAACAAGTAATCAATCAAAGCATGCTGCACATTGTGGAGCATATGGCTAATTTGGCGTATGCGTATGGCCACTACATTAGGTAGCAAATCCTACCCAGAGTTAACTGTAGAGTTAATTGTACTGCCGAGCAAGAATTAAATGTAGTGCTATACTGCCTGTAAACTTTAAACAAGCACCTGCACCCTCTTCACACAAAAGTTATTCAAACATAGACAGCCCTATAGTATTTTTTTTTTTCAATGAAGATGCATGAATAGTGGAATTTAGATGTGCAGCATATGGATTTGTGTTCAACTTGAGTTGCTTCCCAGGCCTAAAGCACACTGAGCATTTCTTCTTTTGGTTAGTGTGAGCCAGCATGGAGCTGCTGGAATGCAGAATGATTTCAAGGTATTTCAATTAATTTATTTTGTAGCACTGGCTCATACAAGGACGCTGGGGAGCTACTCTGCAGTATTTATTTTGGCTGCAACAGCTCTCACTCAACAAAGAGCAACTGTATCTGAATTGTATTTGCTGCCATGCTAACATTACTAACCAAAGCTTTTTAGTAAGCAGCAGAAACTGCATCTAAGTTCCGATCATATCAACAAATAACAGCTGAAGCACTTGACAAACAGCACAACAAGACGCAGTACAGTATAACCTCGTTATAACAAAGTTGATGGGGGAGCAGTAATTACTTCGTTATAGCCATTAGCTCATTATAACCAATATCAATTTCATCTATAGGAACTTCAAGGGGAATTGCAATTGCTTCGTTATATCCAATAGTTCGTTATATCCAGGTTCATTATAACGAGGTTCTACTGTATACATTTCCTTTGTTTCTTCCTCTGCTGCTGATTTGGTGCCTAGGTGAACCGCAGTTAGAGTGTTTCAATAGCAGGGCATTTGTGAAATGAACATTTATAAATGCACAACTGCTTTAAGAGGCTGAATGTATGTTTATAAACAGTGCATGCACATCTCACACCTTGTGCTCTCCTCACCTTGCCAACCGCCAAATTCCAGCCATGCTGTTGAGTTAGTAAATTTCAGTGCCTTTCACAGAATTTTGGTTAACCTATGAGCTAACCAACAAGCCAACCAACAACCAACGAGCTACAAGCTATAACACAACTATTAAGAGCTTTGTCCGAGTCCATGCCCAGCATAGAATCATAAGCATTCATTCGACCAGCATGGTAAAAAAGCTAAACAACTAACTGTTGATGCCACTGCATTCGTAATGTGGTACAGTGTACTGGAGAAAATGGCCTACTACACTATACCTGGAGACATCGAACTGCAAGTCACAGTAACTACCAGCATGTGTAAAGCTGGGTCAAAAATTCCGAGTTAAAAATAATATGTTCGGCATGGCTGATTCCAGTGACACAAGCACAAATTTTTCTATGGAAAGTAGTCGGTGCAAATAATAAGAGACACACAGGAGGAACTTGCTGTACACCTTCTGTGTTTATGCTTTATTATTTTGACTAACACGTTTCCTTAAAAAGTATGAGCCAACTAACCCATCAACAAGTACTATTAATACAAATATCAGTCACATTCTTGGAATATTAAGGTAATAAAGACAAAAACCTGATGGCAAGAAATGGCGGCAAACAGACGCCAATGCTAGAGCATTCACCCACCTCAGAGGCCTCTGATCCAGGCTTTCGTGATTCGCAAGCCATACATGATGTCCTGTCGGCAGTATTTGACACATAGCAGACATCGCAGTTCCAAGCACCTGGCTTTGGCTTGAATTGACTTAACTGAGAGAGAGGTACAGTAGCCACTGGCTTCTGCTGCTTCTCATCAGCCGACTGCTCCTGGGTTGCATCGCCTTTTTCTTCCCCTGCATCTTCTTTCAGAGGTGCTGCAGACTGGGCTTTGTCCCTGCAGCTCTCAAATACCTGTTTGAATAGATCGGCCTGTTCCTTTGTCTTGAAGCGTGCAGCAAGGTTTTCCTTGCAGAGTTGTCCCTCACTGTAATCATTGGCAGACCAAGACCACGCACGATCATTTGTTGACAGTGGGCCCAGTTTCATCTCGGGCAGAATCCTGTGATTGGCACAGAGCTTGAGCACCTGGTCCCTGCGCATTAGTACGCGGCACACTTGTGTCTCTGGGTGCCGAAGAATCTTCAGTTGGCCAATACCACGCTCCTTCCACTGCTTTGTCTCCGCATCAAATCGGAACAGCTTGGCTCGCTCACAGAACAGGACCTCCTCGTCCTCTTCACCTGTTTTGACCTCCACAAGCTCCGGCAAAGAGACCACTGGCTGGAATTCTGCACTGGGGACAAAGTCCTCTGGGGTTTCACCAGGGCTTCGAAGAGAGTCCGCTCGCTGCCTGGTTGCACCTGGAGCTGTAGGCGAAGGCTTTGCCAGAGGGGATGTGACCTGTGGTTGAGGCGGCAGAGGTGTCACCTGAGGTGGCTTGGCTGGTGCTGCACTCAGCTTGCTAATTTCTGTACGGGCACTCGCTAAAAATGACTGTGTTGCACTAGCTGGCTCTGGGGGCTCATCTTTCTTGGCTGTGGCTGGTGGGCTCTTGAATGAAAAGCCAGCGAAAGGACTGGGCTTTGGAGACTCCTTTAGCGCTGCTGCCGAGGCAACAGGTTTTGCTTCCTCTTTGGGAAGGTCTTTCACTTTTGGTGGGCCAGAAAATGTAAATCCACCAAACACATTCTTTCCCGATGAAGCTGTTCCACCAAAAGCTGAAGTGGCAGGAGTGCCTGGCTTCTGTTCTGGCGAAGGGATGCCGAATTTGAATACAGTGGCTGGCTGTGCAGCTTGTGCACCAAAAGGTTGCCCCGAAGAATTCCCGAAAGAGCTAAAAGCAGCTGCATCAGGTCTTGCCGCATGCTGCTGTGCTGCCACAGGCACATCTGTGATCTTTGGCTTCTCGGTACCCGGCTTTGGCGAGTCGCACGCTGCACATGTGAGTTTGTTTGCATCATTGCTCACATAGCATGTGTGACACGCCCAGGCCCCTGGTTTTGGATGAAACATCTTGCCGAAACCTGTCGCTGGCAAGTGTGGTATGCTTGTAGGTGGAGAGCCAGACGCCACGACAGAAGAAGCTACAGGACTGCCAAATGACAGGGCAGACGTCACTGTGCTACCCACAGCTGACCCAAACACAGGTGGTGCCATTGTTGTCTTGGGGCCACCAAAGCTTGATGCAGATGAGGAAAACATTGAAGTAGCGGTAGCCGCAGGAATGGAGACAACAAATGATGAACCGAATGACATTGCGGGTGCCGCTGTTGAGGCTGTTGCTGATCCAAACACAGGAGGTGTCACTGTAGACTTGGGCACACTGAAGGCTGGAGTTGATACTACAAATGTAGACTGCGTGGTCGCTGTTGAGGGTTCAAACTTCGAAGGAGCCAGCGTTGTCCTTGGAGTGCTAAGGGGTGACTGGGACACTGACAAAGTGGAGGTTGCACTGGCTGCAGTGGAGGCAGCTGGTGAAGATGATGCCACAGCCAGTCTGGACTTGTTCACAGCTCGTTCGAAAGCCTCTTTGAACTGCGCCGCTATTTCCGGTGTCTTGAAACGGATGCAAAACTTTTCTGGGTGCGGCTCACCATCAGCAAAATCTTGGGCATCCCAGATCCAGGCAGTGTCTTTTTTAGGCATTGGAGTTAATGTCATTCCTGAATGAATGTAATGGTTGGCACAGACTTTCAGCACCTGAAAATTAATTAAATTGACTGACATTACCAAGCAGCAATGGTTCCAGCACATGATAACATACGATCAGTTACCAAGAAGGACAGCATATTACCAAGGAGAAAATATGGTGCCACGATCAATATGAGCTTTGTCTTTTCTTTTTATGTGGGTGCACTTCTGCCCCTAAATTCACTTGTTTCAGAACAATCATTGAAGCTAATAATTAAGTCTGTTTGCTATGAAGCTTTTGATTGTTTAAACATATTTAATACAAGGCAAACGAAAAAAAAGACAACTGGGCCAATTCATAAAGAAATTGTGATTAATATTTCAAAAGATCTCTCATAATTCTATATTGATATTGATAAAACTAGATGTGTTTATGTGTATCAAAGTGCTGGTTTTAAATATGCAGCGGTTTTTGCACATCATGTAGTATTTAAGGGGAGACACTCCTTGGAAAAGACTCTACTTCTTGGCCTAGAGCTCCAAAATTTCTACCACTAGTAGAGTTTGTGATGCTAATTTCAAAACTGTGATTACTTTTATTATAGCTACAATGAGTTCATCAGACATGGGCAGTAGTATGCTAAAATATACCAAAATGCAGAAATAACATGCTGCGTTTGCTACATTTCACACAAAAAAGAAAGATGTGCCTGTCATATTCGTACTGCACTTGTGAAGCTGTTATTCAGAGAAAACCTCAAGTTTATTACAAATGCCATGTCAATCTTTAGAGGAGTAATAAACTGACACAGACGAGCATGCGTGCATGGGTTTTACAAAGGTGCCACAACCGCAGCACCCATGCAGCAGCAGACGATGCAGCCAACTGGCACCTAGGCGTGAAAGCAACGCCACTAGCTGTCGCGATAACTGGGTGAGCTTGCGCTAGGCAGTATGCGAAGCTGTTAAACTGAGGTGGTTCTGTTAACATTGGCGAGCCAAGTGGAACTGTGACCACACAAGAAATAACAAGAAAACACAAGGAATCAAATCACCAATAGGCTGCAGCCACACTCATATTAGGACAGGGGCATGTGCATGTGGCAGGGTGCCTAGAAATTTGGGCCATATTTGCCGAGCGTATATTAGGAAGATACTTTTTGCATTTTATCTGACTAGCACTAGATGCATCAAAAGGAGACAGCAGTGTGACAAGGCAACAGCAGTGGTGTGATTGGCCAAAGCCCTTTTGGAGCAGCCTTTGGAGCATCAAAAGCATCAAAAAGGGCATTGTGCAGCAGGAAAACAGGCTTTTGGAGCAGCTATAATGCATTGTAGAGTGGAAAAATTGACTTTATAAGAAGCAAAACACACACACACAACAATGGAGGATACTTTTGGACAAAGGGAGTTGATATATGCTATAAAACAGTCATTAAGCGCAGTTGTGCAACATCAGCTATTGGCCCAAATAACTAGTTATACCTCAATGCACCAAAGTTGGTAAAATTGGCAATTATCTGCATCATATTAAAGCTATAAAGTATAATTTGACCTGTTATGCAAGTCATCACCAAACAATTCTTTTTACATGCAAAGTGCCACAAGAGCGTTCGTATAGTAGCACAGTATGAAAAAAAATTGTCCAATGATCAAAATACTTCGTAATGCGAATCATGTATGTACAGTTACAAATTGTTCCCTCGCACCCCCTTCCTCCCAAATGCTTCCTTTTTTCTGTGCCTCGCTCATTCTTCACAAAGAACTGGCTGAGAGTATTTATGTCACATTATGAACTGCTGCTGTGCAGCACACCCCCCCCCCTCCCCCTCATACTGCCTTTTTTTCCTTTGTATTACACATTTTTCTTCTACGCACGTGCACATGCTATGCTTGGTTACACAGAGGCCAACGGCCCCACTAAGTTGCAGGAACAGGCGCACATAAGCCGACTATTAAGAAAGAGAGGAAAACTTTCAATGTTTTTAAAAATTCAACCTTCTTGAACAGCACAACCAGAGACCATGAATTGAAGCCACGCCGGTGAAATCCCACTCACAGCATACGTGCATAAAGCGCATGTAGCATGTAAAGCCTAAAGAAACACAGGTCTGATGCTTTGACAGCGATAAGTGATAAGCAAGGATATCGCTGTGCTGTGGCACCCTGTCATCCAGACCTCCGGTGTCGCCCAGATCAAGCGGCGATGCCGCGATATGCTCAGCGAACCACTTCTACTCTTTGTTCGATGAACACACATCATCAAAAAACTTGGCACATGACAAAAACAAAAGCGCTTCAGTCTGAAATCGGATGCAAATGAGGCAACAACCTGAACTGCGGCATCGTTGTTGATGGTGGTGAAAGAATACGCAATAAGCTGGCACAGTGTCGTGAATTTCGATAGCCGCTATACAATGATTCAACAGAAGTCTAGTAAGTTAACCCAGTTCCTTAAGCTTGGCAGTGGTGCAGCCAGTGACTACGAGGAGCTAAAGAACAAAAACAAACAAAAATAAGGTATCTTCAAGCCTACTGCTGCAGTAGCGCAATCAATGGAAGAAAGATCATGTACAGTCCATTCACTGGGAGTGTGCCCTCATTTTTACAGAAAGTCCGGATTAATTGCTTCCATGTCCTGAGTCACTGGAGCTCTACAATATCCGACGCAAGCACCAATTTTTTATTATTTTTTTTCTCCGATCGGGATCGCTTGCAATTCACTGGTATCATCAGCATCTGTTCCTGAGCAATCATTTGCGTCACAGGAGAGAGGCAGACTACTCCTATATATGAGAGAGCCCTCTGCGTTTAGAAACGTCGCTCCTATGTCAACGCATACTTGTCACCAAATCGGGGGCCAGTGCATGACACAAGCAGTGTGAAATATGGAACTGTGCCGATTGTGGAGAGCGCAATGGCGGAATGCCGCACAATTTGAAACATGCGTTCATGAGAAATACATGCATCTCACCCATCTGCCCATTAGTACCAGGGTGAAGTTTCAATTTATCGCTCTTGTAAAGTTAGGATGGACGTCTGTGAGAGGTTGGTTTCATGTTAGCAATGTAAAAACATGTGCTTGGCACAGTTCTGGTGGAATTGCGAAAAAGTGGCAAAATGTGGCAGGCTGTAGCAGTATTTGCCTTTTTGGGCAGTTTGGCGCAATTGGCGCAGCTATCATATCACATCACTGCTACAGGCTTAGCCAAGGCTCTGGCTCAGCACTGTGCCAAGAATGTCTTTGCTCACAGACGCTGATGTTTTGTGCTAGTTGCATGAAATTTATATTATCCTAGAAAGTGACAGTATACAACTGAGTGTCCTGAAATCCAGTACCCTGAAATAACGATAAATAAGCCATCACTGCCTTTCACCTCTGCGTAGCATGTGTAGAAAATGTGGTTGGATGGCACACTTACCTGCTCCCGCCGCATTAGCAAGCGCACTTTGCCTTCTTGGTTCTCTAGCAATTTGACTACACCGATGCCACGCTCCTTCCACTCTCTGTCAACATAACGAAAGAGTTTGGCTCTTTCTTCAAAGCATACCTGTGGATCAATGAACAATGATAAGATATGAGGCTGTGAGCTCCAGTAAATTTCAGTTAGTGAAACTCAAAAAGAGAGAGATACAGTATCCAAATCTCCTACAAAATTTCTTGTGCTGTAAACCATATTTTGCGGGAACATTTTGCTTGACTGGGAGCGAATTGTATGAGCTGCTTCGGGCTCATGCCATTAGTTGAGAAGGCAATTCTGCGCACTCGTCAGCACGCTGTTGGCATCGCTTCATGACTTTTTGCCACCAGGGTTGTCAGCACTTTGTATTAAAACTGAGCGAAGAATGAACAACTTGGTCACTAATTGGCGCATGTTTTGAAGGGCAGGCCCATATACAACGAACTACCGATATAATGACCACGTTTCGTGGCACTTTTGAGTTTGTTATAAATGGGTTTGATTGTATCTACTGGGGTGCTGAAATTGTGAAATTCAATAGTTATCACCAAACGACTTATTCACCTCTTTATTCGATGGACACACATCATCGAAAAACTTGGCACATGACAAAACAAAAACATCCAACCTCCTTAGAAATATAGGAGAGAAAATCCATGCAATTTTAAAGGTGATATAGAAAGCACCTGCTCCAGGCAACAGTTCGATATATCCATGTTTGATATTTCGTGTTTTGGCTGCTTGAAAGAGCATTTTAAAGAAGTGGAGTTTAGCGTCCTCAGCACTGCACAGCAACTTATGAGGAATGCAACTGTGCTGAAGGGTGACACTGGACCACATGGAGTTATTTAAATAAGTGCCCAAACTAAGGTACAAAAGCAGTGTTATATTTTGCCCATACAGAAACGTTCCTGTTGGAAATGGTAAAGGATTTGGCCTTGGAGGGTTTTGGGGTAACATGGTTACGAATCAGCATGAGAACCATAGGTGTACAACAAGCAAACTAGTCTCCAAAACAAATGCATCTTTCTAGAGACACTGTTGTATAGTATGTCCACTTAGTTAGACAAAGCTTATAACTGCAGCACCAGAAAATATACAGGACGAAGTAAAGCACAAAAGGGGCTCTGATGACAAGGCAATGCTTTTCGCTTCTGTCCACATGTTCTCTGGCCATGAAGCTAGCTGGTTAATACTACTCGAAGTTGCAATAGCACTAAGTGCGGTTCAAATGTATAGTTTACCACTTTAAAAAATCCCTCTAATAGACTGGTGAGGTACGTTTAGCCCTTTTAGCTTGCACTGAAGCCACATACCTTTTCATTCTCCTCACCAGTGCAGACTGACACTTCCTCGGGCAATGGAATTAGAGGTGTGAAGTTCCCCTCAACTTCAACCTCCTCCACATAGTCATCTGATCCAGTGCTTGCTCGTTGTAGGCGGCGTGGTGCTGCCGGGGATGGCGTCTGTGCCTGCAAATTCCCAGCCTGTTGTGTGCCTTTCAGTAGCAGTTCAAACCTAATGCCCTTACATGAAATGCCAATTGAAAGTGCCAATTACAAACACATTTCTTCATCTGGCTCACGCCCAAGTTTGAATTGTAATTTGCAACAGAACACCACATTGACATAAAAACAGTATTTTAACATAATGAAATACTGTAGTGAACTGGTGTTGAGGTTGAAGGGCCAACAAGGGACTTCTATGCATGAAAATCTTGAGAAAAGAAAACGAGAAAGCTTCCTACAATAGAGTAAGTAAGGTTGCAAGCATGGTAGCGTTCCCATTAATAACACACAAGTTGTATCACACAGTTCCCAATTTTGATATTTCAACTAGAGGGAACAAAGTCCTAAATGACAAATAAGAAGCACCAGCTGTCAAGGAGATCATGCAATCCACAAAAATGCTGATAGAAAAGAGTTCATTTGTCATCTGCTCAAGCTTGACAATGACGGGCATTTGTATATCATGATAGCACTTCGCAAAATGCCAGGCTGGGCTGTATCACAATACTTAGGGCTTCTAACTTCGTGCGGTGGAAATTTTATGTTCTGCATACGCATATCGAGGAAACCGCAATGTTCCGCAGCAACAACGAAGGGGCACAAAGTACATGCACCATTTTATTTAGTAAACAGTTTCGGTCTCTAAACATACCCCCATTACTCCAAACTTAACGGAGCTGTTGTGGCAGAGCACGAGATAACGCTTATGACACTTTTGGGACACATCACCATAGCAACTCAATGATCTCTGTGCCAACAGAGTTCGTGTGCATTGATGGGTATTTAGGGTAGTTGAAAGCGTTGTGCTATACACGGGTACAGGTAAATAAAAAAGCAGTGTTGCCCTGTCAAAGGATCTCCCTCCATCCAATAGTGCCGCTCAGTCAACGTAACGTCACAGCAGACCACGCTCCGATTTCTCTCTTGAGGCAGCGCAGAGGCACTGTGTCACAATGTCACCTTGACTGTAGGGGAGTCCTTTGACAGGGAGATGCCGCTTCTTTCGTGACCTGTACCTTAATATAGGATGCATTGTAATGCTTAGGCATACCCTTCTTTAATTACAAACATTACATTTTGCTTAGGTATCATTACTGAGAGGCTCAGTTTGCCTTCATTTCACAAAATGTGACGTGTAGTAAGAGAACTCGCTTCACACTATACAGGCAAAAAGGTGCAACACACAGTAGGTGCTGTATGTTCAGTAAAATTTGCTCCTTCCAAAAGCTAATAACACATAGAAGTGGAACCAGAAGACTAGGTTTGCCAAATCTGAGGCAGTTACAGTGAATTGCAATTAGTATACAGTCGCCGACCGTTTATTCGGACGCTGAAAATTCGGACATGCTCGTTTATTCGGACACCTTCGCGGCACCGCCACTCGTCCCATTGAAGTAATGTATAACCACGACCGGTAATTCGGACATCCTATAGCGCGCCGTTCGATTTTTCGGACTCCGGCGGCTTGGTCAGATTCAACGTCAAATGCCACGATACGTTCGTGACAAGCTGGCCGCGATGTTTACATTTTGCTAGGTTGCCAGTACTGAAAGGGCGCGCTTGCTATGGTTGGATTGCTGGTGTCTAAATCCACGCAGCAGTTGCCGATCTCGAAGGCTTACTTTTGTTGGCTGCACGTACTGGTTGTCGTGCTTCGGATTTAGCCAGTCCGGTATCCATTGACTGTATACCGCGGCCGAACAGCAGGCCAGGCCAAGCCAAGCCAGTGTGCTTGGAACTCTGTGACTCGGTGCTCGGCATTTGGGCTGTCAGTTGTTACTTGACCTAGGCCTTGTCAACAGCTACATTTCAAGTCTCGCTCTTTTGCTCTGTGTGTTAGGCCTGCTTTGCTTGTTCGATCTCGTCCAGTCGTCGCGTAGTGCGTTTGAACAGTTTGTTGACTTTGACAGTGCCGGTCCGGCCCTGTGCCGAGTTGGATAATGAGGAAATCGTCCGTCAGGTTCTCGAGGCACCGCAAGTGGAACGCGACTCTGACGACGACGCACCGCCCACGCCACAGCCATCGAGGGCGGACTTGGCGCAGGCCTTGACGACGCTCCTCTCTGCCTACAGCGATAGCCAGACACTGTGGGAAATACAGGCTGACGTGGTCGCGCGTAAACATGCACCTGTACAGTCGCGCATTGACAATTTTTTCCGTCCACTGGAACCATAAAAGTACTTTTTTTCTGGCGAATCCCTTTTTTTCGGACTCTCGATTATTCGGACTTTTCGGCAGTTCCCATCGAGTCCGAATAAACGGTCGGCGACTGTAATCAAGTTATAGTATAGTGTTACAACGTTTAATACTAGTGGGTAAAATATGTTGTTTTAAAATTTACTATATTTAATCAATGTAAACCTATGTAATTTCCTCCAAGGCATCAAGAAAATTTAATCGGGGTACAGGTAATATGCTCACTTCCCCATAAAGTGAATCTTCATGCCAGTGCACATTTTCCCTAAAAAGGCTGTTTTATGGCATAAATATCCACACTGCAGTGAAACCACCTTTACAGGAGAGTTATGACTGGAAAGATGTTTTGTTCCTTTTGAATAATTTAAGATTTTGGCAACTGAAGAGAATTGGAGTACAGTAGAACCTCGTTATAAGAAACCGGATATAACGAACTGTCGGATATAACGAAGGAATCGCAATTCCCCTTAAAATTCCTACAGATGAAATTGATATTGGTTATAACGAACTAATGGTTATAACAAGGTAATTACCACTCCCCCGTCAACTTCGTTATAATGAGGTTTTACTGTATTGTAATATTCACTTAAATATTCACACAGCCGAATATTAATGATCTTCCGCTGAGAAAAATATGCTTAGCTCACATCATCTGAACATTCGATGCTCTTGGCAGGAACATCCATGTTTGAATGTTTAGAAACACTTGAATAGGCATTTTTCGAATTGACTGTCCTTTAAATATGGAAAATATTCTATTCATATTCAATGTTTCAGACATTTACAAATTTCCTAGTTATTTTACATGTGGAAGATAGCTGCGCGGACTCTCCTTTGCATGCCCGAAACCTTTGTGAGTGAGTAGGGGAAACAGCGTTCCTCCGTAGTTGAGGCTTTTATATTTTTTTTCACATTACCACGAAAAAAAAAAAGTGAATCCCACGATTTTTTGCGGAATCGCAGAAGGCTACGGCCTTTAACGATACTAGAGTATCTCAATGTCTTAGAAATACTTTTGAGTTTTCCTTTATCGAGACACATTTGAAACAAGTGTTTGTACCTCAGTAGTGAAATACATTAAGATATATAGATTGTATTGAAATACTAGGCCAAACATTTATATCTTGTTACTCTTTTGTTGGAGATGAGCTAATGTGATTCAAGGGACAAAGGAAGAATTGTTTGTTAAGCCAAGCAAGGGTGCATCCCCACAGTTCTATGCAATATCTGGTCACGGAAATTAAATTCGGGAATACATGAAAACATAACTGTAGAATGCACTGAAGCCAGCGGTGAACATGTACATGGCTCTCATTTTTCTTAATGGCTCCCACGCATTATCACTGAGCATATCTATGCAAGCAACAACGCGGGTAGTACTACAACTTACATAATGTATCCACTAGATCAGACATGTGAAAGCCGAACTGTGCTTGCTCATACTATTCGAAACTATGTGCCACGTGCGATCCTTATCCCAGCAGCTCTTTTGCAAAGCCCCCACTACCACCTGTAGACGTTCGAAAACCTTCACTTTGATCCTGGTATGTTACATGATCCTTTACCAGCAAACTCCATGGCGGCACGCAGGGTTGGTCGACACCCAAAATAAAGCACAAGCAAGGTGGTACAGTGACACTACAATACATCCATCTGCACTGCTTGCCGACAAGCCTCTACAAACACTTTTTTTTTGTGCTGATGTTAATGGCAGTGTGCTGTTGACTGATTTGATTTCAGTTCTGCCGGCAAAGAAGCATCGAAGACAGGAGGGTCTGGCTATAAGACGCATGCTTTTAGAGCAGACCCAGCGCGATTTCCCGGCAAAGGGACAAGATGTCACAAATACCTGGACTTGGCACAATTTGGCGCAACTGACACAGCATTTCCACCACTGCCTTGCTATACTACAGTATGCATGACTAGGCTATGTTAGGAGCTGTTGGTACATACCCCGCTTTCTGTGCCACATATCTACCTTTATGTAGTAGTTGGTTGATGGCATCACAGCAAGAGAAGATAGACGTCTGATGAAACGCCTCCACCGTTAGGTAGTTGTGGCTGAGCGCATGATAGCGAGAGTAAAGTGCGTACGCACTTATTTCATGATGATGATGACTATTACTGTGCACGAATCTGGAAATCCTCCAGCTTAAATAGGTATGCTGTTAAAAGTATTCCAGCATCTGTATTCTTGTATCTGTGTTCCATAATACTTTTTCAACTCTTTGCAAAAGTATCTCAGTATGTGTATTTTCATTTCCAGCACATGTATTTCAATACCTGTACTACGGAACACTTTTCCTGAACATCTCTGCCCAGCCATGGCAAAATGCAAATGCATTTTGAAAAGGTAGTTGGCCGGAGAGTATCCTACATTGCCCTATTTCCCTCATAAAGCTGATGTTTTCATAAATGCAGTTGAACCTCTTTACAAGAGACACGCACGAGAGAGCAGTTTGTGTCTCTTGTATGGGTTGTCTCCTGTAGGCAGGGCGCCTTATTTTCATTTTCTGATCAACCCTTATTTCAATATGTGCACGCTACAACTGAGCCCAAAAGAAGGCTACAGCTTGCTGCAAAGCATTTACCATTTGCCTTAATATTAGGCAATTTTCTTGACGGACTGCGTCACTTGGTACACAATTAATGTTTTCTCTACCAAAAATTTCTCACACTTACTTAGTTATTATTTCATCGTTTCCCTAACATCTCCGGATTCATCAATAAAATATTCTCTCTCTCTCTCTCTTGTTTCCACAATGAACTGCAGTTATCAGTCAACAGCATCACATTTAGAGTTAAAATATATGTTACAAGCAAGACTGTTGACCAGAATTTAAGGAAGTTTTGCCCTTATAAGCAACTGCGCTAGTTGCAAGAGAGGTGTAACTAATGGCAGAGATAGGGCAGTCAACTATGTGGGTAAACAATGTCTTTTATACCGAATTGTCTCTCATACCAGTGTCTTTTATAAAGGGGTTCAACTGTATTGCAATGAATCTGGAGGAGTGAACAACCTTGCATTTTCCAGACTTAAAAAGGAAAAGAATTACCTTTCAGCGATCTGCTGCCAATTTTAAAGTTTGTAAGTGTTCCACTGAAAGGTGCAAAGTGCACGGTATTAACTGCCTATGGTCAAGTCCTGATACAATCCCACTGAAGTTTTTCAGGATAACACGTTCCTTAGGGGTGCGCAAATATTTGAATTTTTGAATAATTTTCTATTCAATTCGATATATGCTCAATTTTTACAATTCAAACGATTTAAAGTTTGTAACTAAAGGGCAAAATATGTCTCTTGACAAGTGGCTTATTCCCCAAGTAGTACACTTTACAGCATAACACTCGCATAATGCGGTGATGCTAACACTTGCGCACTGCAGTGAAGCTAACGCCTGCGTGCTACGGCAAAGTTAACATTGGCGTACTGCAGCAAAGCCAACATTTGTGTACAACGGTGAAGCTAACACTTGCATATTGCAACGAATTTAGCTGATGCATGCATCTTTGTACAGTTGCTATGATCAGATTTCCACCTGAAATTGGATAATATGACTCAAAACTGGTATTTCTGAAATTTGTAGCTTAATAGACAAATGTACAACATTCAGTTACAGTCCAATGACCCTTGAACAAGTTGAGAGCTAACCAGGTCAGCAAAAGAATGTTCACTACATGCCAGCCATGGCAAAACGCAAACTACAAAAGTTGCCACGAGCCAAGTTTTGAGTCAGTCCTGAATGATTATGCTGCACAGCGTAGGCAAGCGAGCCACGGCACTGTGTTGGCTGCGGTTCATGTGATTTCGAGTGATGGTGCTCCATGTTAAGGTGTGAATTATGCAGAGCGGTATCGCTCGGCACCACAGGAAATCGCTAGCGAGCCTGTCATCGAGTAGGCGCATTTTCTTACTTTTGGAGCTTGCTTTAAGCAATACAATTTTCAGCCGCTACACAATTCTTCCTGGTTACCATGAAGACAGTATGAATGAGATTCCATTGTACACTCCTTTGGCATGCCTGTGCGTTTTACAATTTTTTGTGCTCCTACAGTAAGTGTAAAAGAAGAAGCTCCCCACCGATGCTGCTGGGCTTGCCTCAGCAGTCCTGGTGCCAATAGTGGTCATGGGTTCCTTCTTTTCTGGAGCCACAGAGGCCAATGACGGCACAGTGCCTGTGAGTAGGCCATGCAGCTGAGGTGCAGTGGCGGCTGGCCTGGGGGCAGTGGGAGCCACAGCAGCAGGGAAGGACGGAGAAAACCCCTGGGGTCCAGCAGCTGATCCTGCCAATGAGTGCGGAGGCCCACTGGTTGGTAGAGGGATCTGGAAAGCATGCGGGGCATTTGGTGGCTTTGGTGGCAAGGTTGCAGCTGCAGGAGTCGTGGTGACTGGTGGCACCACAGGACCAGGCATGGAAGCTTGCAGAGGTGGCTGCGGCACCCTCGACAGACGGCTAAAGGCCGAAACCCGACCAACATCCCCACTGGCCACGTGAGAGGGTGTGCTGCTGGCAACAGAAGTCGGAGGAGGAGGCTGGCTTATGTCAAATGAAAACTGGGGCAGGGGCTGGAAAAAGTAATGAAAAGAAAGAAAAAATTCAATAGGTAAGCAAGGTTCAACGTGAGCAGAGGAAGCATTCTATACGACTTCAGAGTGGGCTGTCAATTTCAGTGTGTGTTGATTGAGTTAACGGAAATGCTGACAGACTAGCACCAAATGTCATCATCTGATCTTGAATTATGTCAAATTATGGTGAGGCTACATGCTGGAATGGTCAGTTCACTTAAAACTTTTAGAAAATGTCCTAGCCCAGTTTTACACCATATACAAGGCATACCCAGATCCAAACATATATGGTATGAAAATGCATTTAAATTTGCTATTTGAATTAAGCAGGGGTGTGCCAATATTCAACTAATTTTTGAATAGCACTTGCTATTTAGTTTAATTTGCACTCCATTTTTACTACTCAAGCCATTTTAAGTTTGTACATAATAAGCTACGTCTCGTGACACGTGGACCATTCCAGCATCTAGTACACTTTGCTGTATAGCGCTCGTGTGTCGCAGTGAAGCCAACAGTCACATACTGCATCAAAGCCAACACTTGCGTGCTGCGGCGAAGTTCACTCGTGCACGTATGCAGTTACTGTCCTTCAGGACTCCATTGTTCTTTTCCAAGGGATAACACTAGTCATGCACTAAATTTGTCTTTTTTTTTTTCCTTTTGCACAAGTTTAACAATACATTTTGCTGTAATGTAACATAAAATTATTCAAAAATATTCTGAAAATATTCCGCTCGGTTCACACTCATACATCAATATTCAACATCTCTTTACACTCAAAATTTTGCCATTTGCACAGCTTTACAAATAAGAAATAATTTGCTTTTCTTTAAATCTCTTGGAACACCATTCAAGTACATTTATATTCTTTCTCATCTCTGAAAAATCACCTGCACTAGTGTCTTCAATGCAACCAAAATTTCCTACACCTAATACCTATCAAAGTTCTGAAGTCTGAAAAGAGCAGAGCCGTCTCCGGGATAAAGGACAGCTAGAGCACTACAGTCAAACCTGAATATACAGAATCTGAAGGGCATCAGAGAAAAGTCCAATATAAAAATAATTCAATAATATATCAAATGAGAGCTTTATACAGTTGCTAACTAGGGGTGTGCGAATATTCAAAATTCTGAACATTTTTTAAATGTCTGCTATTTCATTTGATCTGCACTGAACTTTTACTATTCAAGTTATTCAAAGTTGGTACTATGGGGAAAAAATTGTCATGACTGAGGAGGCAGGTGCAAAAGACAAGAAAGACGAAGTAGCGCAAATGAGCAGTCGAAACTGCATGAAGCACGCGCCAGAGGGGAAAAAGGTGCGCGGCAAGAGGCATGTGCGGAAAATGGAAAGTTTCTGATGGTGTGCGCCACAACCAAGCACATTATTGGTAAAAGGAGAGCTCGAGGCACGTGACCAAGGTGAAGAGAAAAAGAAAGTAAAGTTGAGGCGGAACTCTTCGACATGGTATGAGCGAGGAAGGTTGGCCCGTGAGCTACGTTCTCACAGCAGGAATGTCCGGTGTCTGGCCGTTACATGAACCTGGTGACTCAAAGAAGAGCCGTCGATGCCGACCCAGTTCGGTAAAGCACTTTAGCACTGCAGGAAATCATGGCAGATTCAGATGAGCTGACGATGAGCCCTCTTCCAAAAATTGCTGGCAGTCGCAAGATGGTCTTCGGAGCAACGTTGCGGCAGTGAAGCGCAGTGATGTGGCACTACTGCCCCAGAGCCTCAAGGCAAACGGCTATGAAAGAGTGCTCGAAATGATGCGGCTGCGGTAAAGCACAGTGACGTGTCACAGGCAAGCAAGGTTTGTTCAAGACGAGTCAACGTTTTTCAAGATGACGAGGCCTAGCGGGGAAAAAGCTATAGCAGACCCAGGACGACAGTAATGACATTGGAGACGTGGACAGCAAGTCTGCGTTACAGTCGGTGAGAACGCTACCACGTTGGTTAAGCAGTGAAGACATGAAGCAGCGGCAACACGACAACTACAACAAAGGCAATAGCAATCTGACGGCGATACATCGGCTTCAAGTAAGATGGATGCCATTATAGCGGCCTAGTGGCAAAGTTGACGGACTTTTGTGACTATAGTAGATACACACAAACAAAAGACAGTTTTTACTGAAATGAGACGTTTATTATTAGGGTTACTTTTTTCAGAGTGTTTAAGTACTCCTTATGTATAGCTATGCGTGCTTTTTCCTTTGTTACCATATTTACTCGCGTAATTTGCGCACTTTTTTTCGTGATTTTAGAGCTCCAAAAAGGGGGTGCACAAATTACGCGGATATTTCGCAAACACGCTTGACATAACGTGTAATATAATGCAACTAGCGCGGTAACTCTTTTGGATACGATCTCACGTAACACTGCAAAACGTTGGTGTAAGAGAATACGGCTGCTCCAGGGGAACTTTTCGCAGTCCCTTCGCGTTGAGGGCGCAGCACGTAGAAGTGTTTACGAGCCGCCCGCTGATGGCTGCCGAGATAGCGTGCACGCCAGCGCTATCTTGGCAGCCATGCGATCGCTCGGCGGCCGAGCGACACCCCCCCCCCCCCCGCATCGCGTCTTTCATGCTCGTTAAAGACGGGCGGGGCCTTTCCTCCCCGCATCGACGGCAGGTGTCCCGATCAGGGTGATGTTATCACATCCGCCCTGCGAGCGACGGGGATAGACCGGGCTCGTTTGATCTCTGCTTCAGCCGTTTTCTTCGCCCCCACTCGCATGCTTTTATTCTAGCGACCGTACTTTGGGCTTCGGGGGCTTCCGAAGAAAAGAATCGGAAAAAGGGGCATCGCACTCGCAGCTCCTTTTGCGTATGACTGCGCTCACCTGCGCAGCGAGGGGCGCGGCCGCGCGGCTGTCGGTCCGTGCGTGCGCGGCGACGCGCTGAGAACGGGGAGCGCAAAATATGCGAGAAATTATTTTTTTTTTTGCAAAGCTGGCTAGATATTAGGGGTGCGCAAACTATGCGAGGGCGCAAATTATGCGGGTAAATACAATAATCGAGAGTAAAGGTCCTGTGTTTGCTGTGTCTGTCAGTTGCTGCCATCCACCCTCTGAACGGGCACTGCCTCCGAGATCCTTGCACCCCCGCCCTACAAAAACTTTGTGACAGAAATGTGCTATGACTCGTGACAAGTGGCCCATCCCTGCATGTAGTCCGCTTCGCCGCATAACACCCGTATACTGCGGTAAAACACTCGTGTGCTGCAGTATTGACACATTATTAAAAATATTAGGAAATTATTCAAAAAATATTTGATTCGATTCGCAATCAAAATTTTGCTATTTGCACAGCTCTTTAGCTAGCCAATAAATCTGACATGTTTGGTCATTTGAAGAGCTTTGCAGCACCACCCATAAATTTAATGTGTAAGAATGACCGATATTTTGGACAGTTTCTAGCTCTTCGTTGGACAATCCATACTCCATTTGCAGCTATCATGAACAGTGAATCGGCTGCCATTACCTCCTGCAGTACCTCAACAAGACATCAGGTATGGCCTTAGAGACTGAGCACAGAATTGAAGTCTCCAAGCGCTAGCATCAGCCACGGCACTACACCTCTAATGCCAATATTGGAAGTAATTTGCATCATTATTGTAATCGCCACATCCTGTTCCGACACCTCGCACGTCATTCATAATTACAAGTATGACAGGTTGCGTCCACACTCTCTGCTAGCGCTTCAGTGTTCCATTGTTCAGTGCTTGTTTGCTTTGCGTTCCGAGACATCTTTCTCATGATGTTAGGTGACTGGCGAAATCTAGAGGTGTCGACAGTGGCCTTAAAGTCTGTGCCGAAAAGCATGCCAACGATGACAAAACAAGGCATGTACATGATGCCGACAATGAAGCACATTCACTTATGCCCTGAAGACAGTATCGTAGACGCAATCAGCAACTTCTTCCGTCATGCTGGGTTTATGTTTGGCAAAGCGCCCAACGCCGGTATAAGAGAGCCTGAAATATGGACATCATTGACGACTTGCGAGGCTGCGATATGGTGATTCCTGCTACGATTGATTTGTGGGGTTTAACGTCCCAAAACCACCTCTGATTATGAGAGACGCCGTAGTGGAGGTCTCCGGAAATTTCGACCACCTGGGGTTCTTTAATGTGCACTGACATCGCACAGCACACAGGCCTCAACATTTCGCCTCCATCGAAATGCAGCCGCCGCAACCGGGATTCGATCCCGCGACGCTCGGATCAGCAGCCGAGTACCATAGCCACTAGAACACCGTGGCGGGGCGGTGATTCCTGCTACCACTACATTTGAAGGTACCACAAACATCAACGGCACGATGTCATGTGCAGAACTAGATAATTATGAAATGATTGATCAAGGTGTCAGCTGTCAAACAGCAACTCTGACTCGGATAATGTGGCGTGTGCTTCAAAGGTATAATCTCGAGTAAGGGCCGCACCCGAGTATGGGCCGCACGCCCCTTTTTCGGACTAAATAATTGAGAAAAAACGTTATTCATGTAATAGCTGCACTCGCCTTTTCAAAGCGGCCACCTAATGCAGCGGCGCCACCATGTTTGTGCTGCCACCCGCGATATCCCTAGGTAGCGTGTGAAGTCCCTAGATAGGTGCCTTGCCTTGCCACCTGCTGCGCCACCAGCTCTATCCTCCTACGTTGAAACAGCGCTGACTTTCTTTGTTGCTTGTTGGTCAGTGCCAGAGGTTGAGGCATGTGTTTCCGAAGTCTCGCCAAGTAGGCCTACATCACTGGACTTCTGTGTGCCTTGCATGTCGACTGACTTCTCACCCAATTGGCCTAGATGGGGAAATACCTGAACAGCTACACGGCGGCCTTAAGCTGGAAGCCGTGGACTATGCCTTGGAGCACAGCAAGTGCGCAGCAGGTAGGCACTTATGACGCTAATGATAAGTGTGTCCGGCATTGGTGCGACCAGGAGGAACAGTTGGCCAGCACGAGCAGCACACGATGCGCTTTTCGTGGTAAAACTTGCAAGTACCCAGAAGTTGAAAACGAGCTTCTGAGCTATGTCACGGAGGTGCGGAACAATGGCTTTGCTCTATCAACCGACATGCTGAGGTTCAATGCGCTAAAGTTGGCAGATGCGAAGGCCATACCCCGTGCAGACTGGATTTGGAAGTGCTGGTTGGATTTGGAGGTTTATAAAACGCAAAAATTTGTCCATCCAGCGAAGAACGACCATGTGCCAGTGGCTTCCTAGTGAACATGATGACAAGCTGCTAAGCTTCCAGAAATATGATTCAAGAAATCGGATTGCGGCATAGAAATAACTACATTTTTTTGCAAATCGGCAATGCGGATCAAACGCCTGTGTGGTTTGACCTGCCAGGGAGCGGCACGATTGACATTAAAGGGAAGAAAAGTGTTACTGTGCGAACAACTGGTGCAGAGCGGTAGCGCTGCACAGTGATGCTGTGCATTACTGCGGATGGGCAGAAAGTGCCACCGTATAATTTTTAAGCGCGAAACTGTGCCTAAACAGCACTTTCCACAAGGCCTGATTGTACGAGCCCAAGAAAAGGGCTAGATGAACGATGCCCTCATGTCCAACTGGACACGGACAGTATGGAACAAGTGCCCTGGTGCCATGCTTGCCAAGAAATTGCTTCTCGTGCTTGATAGCTTCCACGGGCACTTGACAAAGAAAGTCAAGAAGAGCTGCAAGAATCGCAAACTAACATGGCGGTGATTCCGGGAGGGCTTACTGGCATGCTAGAGCTTCTCGACGTAAGTGTAAACCGGCCATTCAAAGTTGCTTTCCGTCGGCACTATATGGAATGGATGGCAAGTGCAAACCATGAAAAAACGCCTACTGGGAGGCTGAAGGGAGCACCCCTGGCAACCGTTGCCCAATGAATTGTGAGCACATGGGACTCAATTTCTTCAGATTTGACATCAAAGAGCTTTAAAGTGGCGGGGATTTCGAATAACCTTGACAGCACTGACGATGACCTTATGTTTGAAGCGCGTCCTTCCGAGGAAATGGAAGAGTCGGCCTCCAGCTCCGAAGACACCACCAGTGACGACGAGTAACGCCAAACCGAAATAAATGCCATGCATACAACCACAATTTGACTCATTTTTAAACGGTAAATGAAAAATATTCGTGTATGGGCCGCACCCAAAATATTCTCGCCCAAATTTAAAAAAAGAAAAGTGCAGCCCTTACACGAGTTCATACGGTATCCCACGCAGACCAAACTCGACCATTTTCTGCCCTTGTAAATACGGGTGGACGTCATTCACCTAAGCAGAAATGCGTGCAACAATGCACCAACCATGCCCTTGGTCCTTAATATGCAAATAATGTTTTATGCATTTTTTTTTTTTTTACATTCTATAATCCAGGCCCAGTTAAGCTTACTGAGGAGTCCGAATTATCGGTTGCCGACTGCACAGAAATTTAAAGGAGATTTTACAGCTGTTCCATATGCACAATTTGGCTTTGACACATCCAGGTTTGGCTGCATACAGGCCCACAGCTAAATACGCACAACACCCTCACCTGTCCCTCAGCCAAGCAGAGACCGGGAGCGGGCACAGCTGCAGCCGCTGCAGCCACCTGCGGTGAGTAAAATGGCTGGGGTGGGGCCAAAGGTGGAGGCAAGGGCCGACCCAGTGGCGGGGGTGGGGCCAGCGGATAGCCCAGATGTGGTGGCGGTGGAGGATAGCCAGCATAAGGAGCACCACGAAAGGGTGGTGGATATCCGAGCGGTGGCGGAGGTGGTGGTGGCACCGGGTGGGGTGGCCCGGCTGCAACCAGCGTAGAAGCTGCTCCACCGGCAGCTGCTGCCTCCAAGTGCGAGTAGTCTGTGTATGGGTCGTACTCACTCTCGTAGGTGGTCGTGTACTCCTCCACATAATCAGTGTCCTCCCGCTGCCGCTGTGTACGAGATGCAGTGGCAGCAGTGGCTGCTCTTGCAGCAACGTCGTCGACTTTTTTCTGCATGAAGAAATGTGTCTTCCGTTCGTACATCTACAGTAAATGTTTCATTAATTCAATGTCGACAAGACAAGTAAGCAAACTTCAGTCACCAAGCGGGTTATCTAATTAATGAAACGAAGGGACAGCACCTGGGGAATTTACAGTTCTTCAAAGGTGCCCACACCAAACTTCGTTTTTTTTCTGCCCTTAAGTTATTCCTTGCCTAATAATTTTAACTTAACCAGGCATCTATATGATCTTTATATCATCAAAAATTATGTTAGAGTTGGCCACACACAATCCTGGCTATGTTGAGATGACAAGCATAGCGCACACACTGAGCACTCATAATCATGTCCGCTAAGAAGTTGATCACTGTGCACTAGGGAAAAACTGGCATTTAAAACTAAAGACAATTTACTGTTCCTCTCACGGGTACCGTGCTCCAAGATTGGATGGGGGGGGGGGGATGATGTATATCGGCAAGTTCGTGTATATGCTGCGACGTTGTTCATAGTGACATGTGATTCTTAGAATGTCACAGTCTAGCGTGTAGCAGCCAGCCCAAACAAAATAAGAGGTGCCACTTGCAGCCACTGTCTCCTGGAAAGGGACTAGCTGCTGCATGCACAACCGTGGGCACTTTACACCATACCAGCAGCACGTGCCAAGAGCGTCAATACTAGCAGTGAAGCTTGCCTCCTGAAATCCTTGTTTCATGCCACTCCAAATGTATTTATCCCTGCTAATTATGGACCGACGGCAAGGTTCGACTGTGATAGGGCGCAGTTTCATTCTAAATGATCGTCAATCTGTGAGCACAGAGCAAATGCATGTCAAATGAGTTCTGCGGAAACCCGCAAGGTGGAGTAACATTTATGAAAGGGAAAATTAGCATCCACCCGTTTTGTAGCACAAGGCTACAAGGAAATCCATACGGATTTCTCATAAATGAACACTTCCTAGTTGCCGAAAAATTCGTCCTGGTCCGGGTTTCGAACCCGGGACCAACGCCTATCCTGGGCGCTCGCTCTGCTGCCGTTGCGCCTATCTGGGGCGCTCACTCAGGCGTTGGTCCCGGGTTCAAAACCCGGACCAGGTCGAATTTTTCGGCAACTAGGAAGTGTTCATTTATGAGAAATCCGTATGGATTTCCTTGTATCCTTGTGCTACAAAACGGGTGGATGCTAATTTTCCCTTTCAGAGCGAATGCAGAAACGCACTAAGTAGCGCCGCTCTTGACAGTCATAAACTCGCCCTACGTGCACGCATCGGACCATTGGCAAAGCATGCTTGTGGGCCAATATGGTGAACGTAGCCAGTTGGAGGCCACCAAACAACCTTTGAACATTTGCGCTTTGCGCGCTTGTTTTTGCGAGAAGGAGCGGGCTGAA